>CAWUPB010000236.1:0-25946 GCA_963924115.1 Dovyalis caffra | reverse complement strand
AACCAATGTAACATCTATATCTATATTGGGATAAAAAGAATAAGTGATGTGAATATTATGATGGAATCATTAGATATGGTATAGAAGATTGGATAGCCTTCAAACAAAAATTACCACTTTTTATCAAGCATGGATGGATAAGCTTCAGCAATAGCCTAAGTGCTCTTAACGTGTATATCCCCTCCCTAATCATATCACATAAAGAGAAGAAGTAAACATGATAGCCTTCAATGAATCAGAGTATGACATTCTAGTATAAGAGTTTTGATGGATAGATTTTTTACTATGCTATCATATGCAAGCTATCTTTGAAAACCTATCAAAAATCAAGCTAGAGGTAATGAGAACCAATACTATAAATACCATAGAGAATGAGGGCATGACATCGATACTTGTGATAAATTTCATCAAGAGATATAAATTATGATGGTTTTAGGAACCCTTTGAATGAAGAAAGACAAAGAGGGATTGACATTGAAAATGATATTACAACAAAAGATTAGCTAAGTAGAAGTATGTCAACATTAATCCACTAATAATAGACTCTTAAAGATGATCTTATTAGTACCTATCATGACTAAGAACTACCTCGCTATGCCTTACAATGTCATGAGCCACACATACCTAGTCATAAAATACATCTTTCAGTATGAATATTGTTGGCCTTATAAAAAGTAGGAGGTGTTTAACCCTAGTGGAGATAGAGGTATAGAGAAAGATAAAAGAGAAGGAAGTGGTAGATGTTTTTAAGAGGTAAACAAGTCGATTGACGGTGATGAAGCTATTGAGTTTCTCAAGATTATGAAGAATAATAACTATAATGTGGTAGATCGACTAAAGAAAACCCTAACTAGAATTTCTCTACCGTCACTCATCTTGATTTCTAAGCCACATCTAAAGGCATTATAAAAAGCTTTGAATGAAGCATTTATCCTACAAGATATCACTTTTGATTCTATCAAACTTCTACTGAGAAGAATCCAAACTACTAATCAGGGGTGAGCAAACGGTTTTCGATTCGGTTTTTAACTATTTCGGTTCGGTTTTTGGTTAACCAAACACAAAAAAATTACAACCGAACCGAACCAAATAACATTTCAATAGATAAATTTTGGTTTCAAATTATTTCGGTTTTTATTTTCGATTTTTCGATTTTAACCGAAATTATCAACACTCCTACATTTATCCAAAAACAAAGTCGGAAAATGAACTCAAGTTCACCATCCCACAACCTATAATACTTATAGAAATTTTTGAACTCATACATGAGTTCTTTTTCCATGTGAGATGATTTTAAATATATTAGTTTTAGTTAGTGAGGTGGGTTATTTATAGACCTTCCTAAGTCTCAAATGCATTTGTTTTTTCGATGTGGGATAGGGAACTCACCCTTTAAGCTTTTCTCTATCCCACATCACTTAGTTTAGCTTTTGGAGGGTGGGGGATAGGTTATAAATTAAGTCCGACTTCTCTTCTTTTGCTTGTGGGTTGTGATCCGTGGGCTTTGTTTTTTAAGGTTCATGGCCTTTTATGGGTTGATGTCTATATAAAACCCAAAAGCCCAATTTCAATTAAATTTTAATTTTAAGCTTATTTTAATTAATATAATTAGGTGAGGTGTTCGGTTTTTGGTGAAAACCGAATTAAATTTTTAAAAACCGAACCCGAAATCGAAAAGTGATAAAATTTCGGTTCGTTTTTTTTTAATAAATTGAAATGAAAAATCAAACCAAATTAGGTATTTTGGTTCGGTTGTATTCGGTTTTCGATTAACCGAACCATTTGCTCACCCCTACTACTAATTATCCGTACTTTTTTAAAGATGAATGAGGTATGAAAGGTACTTAGTCATAATAAGGTATTGCATATCTTTATCAAATACAAAGACCATGTGATCATTAAAGTCTTGATTGATAATAACTTTACTCTTAATGTCTTATCCGGACATAACTTGGATCGTTGTTACGTCAATGCATCATAGTAATATGATGGAAAAAGTTTATGATGGTTCTCATAGATAAGTGATGACAGATATTAATATTAGTTTGGATAGATTCAAATTAGTTTTAAGTGACTTTACAGGTAATTGACATCTAACACTCTATTAATATGCTTTTGGGTCGATTTTGAATCCATTAAGTAGGGTTGTGACAACTTTATTACATTAAAGACTCAAGTATATAGCAAATGGTAAACTAGTTACTCGTTATTATTGAGTAAGCTTTGTCTATGGCAAATAATATATCAATACCTTATATAGAAGTAGAAAGAAGTTATGATAAGGATTTACATACCCATGAGATAATATATGCTGAATTGGTACCTAAGAATACGAGTGTTGAGAAAGCATGAGGTGTCTAAGGCTATAAAAATAATAGCCAAATACATGATAAGGTATGAGTTCTCCTTACATCATGATTTGAATAACAGAGTGCTAGAAAGGGTGAATGACATGAAATTGGGAAAAAATAACCAATAATTTGGGATAAGGTTCAAGCCTAGTAGGAAAGACTACTTGAGGATGATAGAATAAAAAAAAAATATAGATTGGTTAGAATTGAGGAGCGGGAAGCTGAATGATGAAAAGATTCTTATTCTCCACATTCATACAAACTTTCCTTACCCAACCTATGTGATCAACTAAGATGGAAAAGAGGTAAACTTGAGGGCAAATATGGCTAGTTTATTTATTAACCATCTAGAAGTAGAGGAGAAATAGGTGAATGATGAAGCAATTTGTCTTAAGTCGGTGATTACCGGCCCTCGCAGTGTGATCTTACCTCGATTAACTATCAACACTCTTGAAAAGATGATAACAATTTATCAAACTATCAAAAAATATATCTAGATGAGCAACTCAATAACTAAAATGAGGAAGAGATCCAGCTAATCTATAAACATCTATAATAAATTATTTTGCTATCTTAACTTTTCGGTAATCTCGGCTTAAAGATATTAAAAAGGACTTATTTTGAGTATATTTATGTTTAATATTAATATAAGATCATGAATTTTCTTTAAATTCTATATCTATTTTCTTTTTTCTTTCACTCTTTTTATTCTTATGTTTTTTCTTTCAAGAAGATAGAAAATAAATACCTCCTAAATTTCTAAAATAATTACATCGAATATTTTTTTGCCTAAATTTGATGAAACACCGATTATAATAGATGAAGAAGAATGGGAAGACGAAAAGGTAGGAAATCTTTCCAAGCTATAAGAACTATTTGAATTGACCATAAAGCCCCCAAAAAGAATTAGATAATATAAATATAGGAACCGAAGAAAACAAAAAAATGCTACAAATCGAAACCTTAATGTTAGAAGAGGAAAAAGTTGGATTGGTTATTTTGCTACAAGAGTATGCCAACATTTTTGCTTGATCTTACAAAGATAAGTCGGGGTTGGATATTGATATTTTTTTGCATAGGCTTATGTTATTGCACAGTCATAAGTACGTAGAGCAAAAATCGAGGAGGATGGGGCTAGATGTTTCGATTAAGGTAAAAAAAAAGTTATCAAGTAATTTGAGGCGGGATTTTTGAAAATGATGAAATGTTGAACATAGGTATCCAACATTGTGGTAGTAGAGAGAAAAAGGAGAAAGATCAATATGTTTATTGATTTTCAAAATCTAAACAAGGTCATCTTGGAGGACTACTTTTCGTGCCTCGCATTAACATACTCGGTTGATAATGCGATAAAGAGCTATATTTATTCCTTCATGGATGAATTTTTTAGGTATAATCAGATCAAAATGGTTGAAGAGGATATAAAAAAATCACTTTCATCACACCGTGAAGGACTTATTGTTACAAAGTTATGCCATTTGGACTAAGTAATACATGAGCAACTTATCAATGAGTCATAGTTACTTTATTCCATAACATGAATCATAAAGAAATAGAGGTGTATATGGATGATATGATCACTAAATCCAAACCCAAAGACAATCATATCCAAAACTTAAAAAAGTTATTTGAGAAGCCGAGGAAGTATTAGTTGAAGGTGAACCAAGAAAAGTGCACATTCGAGTCGAGTCAAAAAAATTATTGGAGCTTGTTATAAGTGGCAAAGGTACATAAGTGGATCCCGACAAGATCAAAACCATTTAGACGATGTCATCACTTAATAGTGAAAAAGAAGATCATAGGCTTTTTAGGATGCTTGGAATTAATCCGGTTCTTTTCATAACTTACAGTTAATTATGAACTTATTTTTTTATCACTATAAAAATACCCAAGAACTTAGGATGAAGACTGCTAAAAAGCCTTTGATAAAATCAAATAGTATCTATAAACCCCTTTTTTATAAGTCCCTTTAGTGTTAGGTTGACCTCTAATTTTATATCTGATAGTTACCGAAGTAGCCATGAGATGTGTCCGAGGTCAACATGATGATGTTGAAAGAACGGAACATGTATCTACTATCCAGAGTAAGAAATTCACACACTTTGAGTCCCATTATAGTATACTTGGAGAAATTATATTGTAGTCTAGTTTGGGGTACCGGACAATTCGGATAATACATGTTATACTATACTACTTGGTTAATCTAAAAAACTAATCCTCTTAAGTACATTTTGAAAAAAACATATTTGTCAAGTCAAATCGCAAGATGACAAATGCTTCTACTGGAGTATAAAGTTGTTTATATGACAAGAAAATCGATGAAAAGAATTGTTATTACTAACCACACGATAGATAATTTTATTGATGATTATAAATCTTTGAATTTTGATTTTCCCGATAAAGACATCATGACAGTTTGAAATAGATACGATTGATTTGATAATGATAAATGGTGGACCATTATTTTGATGGAGCTATGAATGTCTCAAGTAATGGCGTGTTGATAGTTATAATTTCTCCAAATGGCAAACAACATCCTATAGCCATCGAGCTTCAATGTGAATGTGCCAATAATATGGTTGAATATGAAGTTCGTATTCATGGTTTAAAAGTTGCTTGAGAAAGATGAATAAAAAAGTCTGAAAGTGTATGAAGATTCAATGTTGATAATCCGCCTAGTAAAAAGTGAGTGATAAACCAAGGATAAAAATTAAAGCCTTATCAAACACACCGACTAAGTCTGGTCGAAGAGTTTGATGAAATTGAATTCACTCGCTTGGAAAAGATAAGAATCGGCTTGTCGATGCTTTAGTAACATTAGCTTCAATGACTTAGCTCCACTATGGAGTAAGAATACAACCTATTTGCATTAAGATTAGAAACTCCCGAACCCATTACTGCATAATAGAAGAGGAGGTGGATAAAAAACCCTAGCATTACGATATTAAGATATTCAACAAGAATCATGAGTATCCTTCAAGTGCTTTGAGGTGGACCATAAAACCTTAAGAAGGATGACTATAGATTTCTACCTAGATGAAAAAGTGTTATACAAGAGAAGTTCGATAATATACTAATCAAATATCTAAATGAGGTAGACGCTTAAAAACCAATTGAGGAAGTTCATGAAGAAATCTACTCTACACATGCTAAGGGACACATAATGACCAAGTAGATACAACGAGTAGGTACTTCGGATGACTATATAAAAGACTATAAAAAGTATGTTCGTAGATGTCACAAATGTCAAATTTATAGAGAGAATATCAATGTTCCTTTTGTATCTCTACACAATATGTATCCCCTTGGCTATTCGCTACGTGAAGCTTGGATGTTATTGAGCCTATCAATTTGAAGGCAAGTAACGGACATCGATTTATTCCAGTTATAATTTAATAATTTATCAAATGGGTGAAACATCGCTTTTTATACTCATGTTGCTCGGTAAATGGTCCAACAATTTATACAAAAGAATTTGGTATGTCAATACGGTTTGTCAAAAACCATGATCACCGATAATGCTCATAATTTTAATAGAAAAATGATGACAGAGTTACGCAAACAATGAAAGATCAAGCATTTGAACTCATCATCATACGAGTTTAAGATAAGTGGTGCATGTTGCCACGTCAAAATACCTTAAAACACTATTTGAGCTTTAAGTATCATTTCTTAATGAGAACCATGCCACAACCTACATTATGTGCTTGTAAAAGGCTTTTTTAACCAAAAGATAAACTACCGGATTGATAAGCTTGCTTGTAAAACTCATCACCATACATGTTTGGCTTGACTTTCATCTTTTATTTCATGCGAAGAAGATAAGATATTTCAAGTATAGTATTTCTTTACTAAATTAGAGTTTATAGGGTTAGTTATACTATCTCCATCCATATTTGCCAAAATGAATGCTTCTCGTGAGAATATTTTCTTAACCACATAGAGATCATCATAATTTGGCAATCATTTGCTTTTGTCCTCTCTTGGTGTCGGTAGAATCTTTCTAAGTACCAAATCTCTTTTTTGAAATTTTATAGGTTGCAGCTTTTTATCATATGCCTTAGCCATTCTCATTCGATAAATTTGTGCATGATATATTACAGCTAATCTCTTCTCATTAATCATAGTCAACTACTCGTATTTGATTTTAACCCATTCAGACCTTCTTTAGCTAGGTATTTGTAAGCACTCTTAGAGAAGATATTAACTTCTAAAAACATCACCATTTCCATCAAATAAATTAGCTGGATTCCATGTATACACGCTTAGCAAGAAAACTAAACATATGGACATAATATATAGTCAAAATTAGGTAAAAAAAGATTTGAAATCCATTAATTTTAAAATTTTATATAAATAAAAAATACAATTTGAATAATCAAATAACTTTTGTTTTTACTATTATCAAATCTAGCAAAAAAAAAAAAAAAAGAAGAAGAAATTTTCATATAATCTTTAGAATTACCTATTTTTTGAAATTTTTTTGGATTAATTAGCCTAATTGATGAATAATTGGGGTAAATCGGGTTTTTCGAGTAATGCTCACCTCCAACAATTTTTTCTGCCACGGCTGTCTTTCAGGCCGAGCACTTCAAACTCGAACTCCATTAATTCTCAGCACAGGTGAGGACATTTCTTTCCTCTTTTTTTTTTTTTCAAAAAAATGCTCTCTTTCCCTTCTCTACACCGTCCACCTCCCAAACCCTCTCTTTTCTCTCTCTCCCCTCTCCGTTTACCACCTTCAAAAACTCTCCTTTTCACTCCCAAACCCAAACCCACGACCACCACAACTCTCTCTCTCCGCTTCCAATCTTCCTCCTCCACCACCAACACCACCAAAGCTAACCCACAAAACGAAACCCGAATGCCTTCTTCATACCATTTGAAAATAGCTATAATTGGCTTTGGCAACTATGGGCAATTCCTTGCCAAGACCCTCATTTCTCAAGGTCACACTGTCCTTGCTCACTCTAGATCAGACCATTCACTTGCAGCCAAATCTCTTGGTGTCTCCTTCTTTTTGGACCCTCATGACCTGTGTGAGCAACATCCAGATGTCATTTTACTTTGCACTTCAATAATTTCAACCGAAAAGGTGCTAAAGTCTTTACCTTTACCAAGACTAAAGAGAAACACATTGTTTGTTGATGTGTTATCTGTGAAAGAATTTGCTAAGAATGTATTGCTTGATGTATTGCCTTATGATTTTGATATCATCTGCAGTCACCCCATGTTTGGTCCTCAGAGTGCAAAACATGGGTGGGGTGGTCTTTATTTTGTTTATGAAAATGTTAGGATTGGCAATGAGGAAAAAAGAGTTAGTAGGTGTAAAAAGTGTTTGGAAATTTTTGAAAGAGAAGGGTGTAAAATGGTGGAAATGAGTTGTCAAGAACATGATAAGTATGCCGCCGAATCACAGTTTTTAACGCATACTGTGGGCAGAGTATTGGAGATGTTGAAATTGGAGTCTACGCCGATTAATACAAAAGGGTACGAGAGTTTGTTGGATTTGGTGGAGAATACCTCAGGGGATAGTTTTGATTTGTATTATGGGTTGTTTATGTACAATAAGAATGTGCTCGAGATGTTCGAGAGGTTAGACTTGGCCTTCGAGGATTTGAGGAAGCAGCTTTTTGGAAGGTTACATGAAGTTGTGAGGAAGCAGCTGTTTGGGAATGCGGAGAGTGATAAAGTTTTGCAAGGGAATAACGGCAATAGGCACCTGAGTGGTGCTGCTGCATCGGCAGCTGGTTCAAAATCTGCGAGGTAAGTGTTTAAGCAAATTTTGGGGTTTTTAGTTTTAATAAGTGATGCGGGTGGTATTTGTGCATTTCCCATTTTGTTGTTTTATCATGGCATTGTTATTTTTTCTCAACATTCGAGTTTCTATCTCAAGATTGAAAAGAAAAAGGGAGGTGCTTGTAATTAGGCTTAGAATCTCCTATAGTTTTGTGCCCGTCATAGATACTAGCTATTAGCATTTGAGGTGATATGTGCTATACTTGTTTATGATATGGATTATGTTTTTAATGTTTGACCATTGCGAAGATCACCTGTATAGCGTGGAGTGAAGACATCCTACACAATGTTCAACACATTATGAGAAAGTCGAGGAACAATTTTATGCCACAATAACAAAAGATTAATGGTATTAGGCCATATTCTAATAGAGAAAAAGCATGTGTCACTTGCTTGGATGGAAAAGCTGCGTCCTTTTGGTGCACACATGCCAAATGATAGGGTAGTTTTCTCTCCTTACCAGAAAAAAAAAAAAAAAAGGAGAAAGAAGTCCTCAGTTGGTGGTTGGTATTAGGGTAGGGATGGGGAATTGGACTCTCTGGGATAATTTCTACTGCAGAAACCAAATGAATGACCATTTTATTGGGACCTTGCAGATTTCAGGTCTCTGCACAGACATATGAGTACAAGGCAGAGGAACGCAAGCTGCTCTGGTGATAGGTCCAAGCTCAAGATTGCCATTGTTGGATTTGGCAATTTCGGTCAGTTCCTTGCAAAAACCTTTGTTCAACAGGGTCACTCAGTTTTAGCCTATTCTCGAGCAGACTACTCTGATGTGGCTCAAAAGATGGGGGTTTCTTACTTCACTAATGCAGATGACCTCTGTGAAGAGCATCCAGAAGTGATTGTTCTTTGCAGTTCAATTCTCTCGACAGAAAAAGTTATCAAGTCATTGCCAGTTCAGAGATTAAAGAGAAGTACTCTTTTTGTTGATGTACTTTCAGTGAAAGAGTTTCCAAGGAATCTGTTTCTTCAACATTTACCATCACACTTCGATATTCTTTGTACCCATCCTATGTTTGGGCCCGAAAGTGGTAAAAATGGGTGGAACCAGCTGGCGTTTGTTTTTGATAAGGTCAGGATTGGAAGTGATGGTTCAAGAGTATCACGATGCAATAGGTTTCTTGATATTTTTGCTCAAGAAGGATGCAGAATGGTGGAGATGTCCTGTGCAGAACATGATTGGCATGCTGCGGGATCGCAGTTCATTACACACACCATGGGACGGGTTTTGGAAAAGTTGGGATTGGAGTCAACTCCAGTTAACACAAAAGGCTATGAAACTTTGTTGAATTTGGTGGAAAATACGGCTGGGGATAGCTTTGATCTATACTATGGTTTGTTCATGTACAATGTAAATGCAATGGAGCAGCTAGAGAGGTTGGATTTGGCTTTTGAATCATTGAAGGATCAACTTTTTGGACGGTTGCATGGTGTTCTCCGGAAGCAATTGTTTGAGAGTTCAGACAACTCTCAAGACTTGAGTGAGGAACCTCCAGCTGCAAAATTCTCTCAAAATAGTGCTGAGGTGTCTTCTTCTTTGGCGACTCTTAATGTTGAAAATAATTAGCATCTGTGCCCTTTTGCATTATTGGTAAGTGGCTGAGGCATTTCATTGCTTGTCATTTCCAACCTTTAATTCCTCTCTTGCACAATCTATAACTGATTCTGCTTCTATTTTATGGGCCACAAAAAATATCAAAGTTGAAATCTTAGAATTAGAGCTATTAATCATATGCCAGCAGAAGAGGTATTCTGTTCAAAGGGAAAACGTCCTTCGTAGCCATTCTAGTTTTTTATATGTCTAAAACCTTAAACATCAATATTGTTTTTTATTAATTTTTTTTCTATAACAGATGTTTCTTATGATGTCAGGTCTTTGTTGCAGACTTTATCGATGTTATGTTGTGCTATAATTTCTGAATAAATTTGTCAATCATTGTACTGGGAAATGATGTTACCACTCCCCCAGTTTATAATTCTACTCCCCCAACACTGCAAGTATAAGCTTTGTGGAGTGATGAAGTATACTGTTGGGAGAGTGGCGTTATGAGCACCCTGTTGTACAATGTATCATTGAGTACTTTCTATTCTCAACCATTGCCTCTCACTTTCTCTTGTGAAAGTTGGTTATTACATAGGGTTGATTAATAGAATATAGGTCTTACTGCAGTGGCTCGCTCTTGTTATTGAGTGTCATGTTGACTCATTTGCAAAGGCAACTCGAAAATGTATAACAGTCACACTGTCAGATCTTAGTGCAATTATATGGTTCGTTTTCTCTTTGTGTTTGTCCTCTAGAAGTTAGATGTTTGCAAGCATAATTTTTAATAATGTGACATTTTTCAGGCTTGACAATCATCATGAAGGATAGACATTGGAGTTTTGTGCTGCTGGGTAACTTGGTAATTTCAGCTAAACAGAATCTGAAGTAGAGAAAGACATCACTCGTGGAGTTCGAAACATTGTATTTAAGCCAATGTAGCTGAATTTTTTTTGCAACTTGTTGGAGGCAATTATTGATGATGAGATGATACATGTCTCTGAAGATGGTTCCATGATGTGTAATGTAGATGAGGAACAAGAGTGATCCGATGTGATGATATTTTAAGGACTAGCAGAAGTTCAAGTGTGTGGGTCGAGCAAAGAGGATTTTGTACTAGCCACTGCCTAGAATGAAGCTTGTTAAGTTCATTCTCCTGCAATTTTTCGGTTATTTCTCTTTTTGTGGTTTCACAGCCTGTTATTTGTTGCATCATTTTCCTTTCTTAGGTAGGTGGGTTTGTTGTATCATTAGTTAGAGTAGATGTTATGGAGCTCCATTTTTGTTCATCAGAGGAGCTCCTTTGTCAGATTTTGTTCCATCTCCTTTTGATGTCAACATGAATAAAAAGAACCAAATAGATTCTGGGGCTAATTTTTTTTTTTTTTTTCCATCTTTTGTGGCAAGTAAACTGGTAGACTTCACTTTACCAGTTCTGTTTTCCTCTTTTTAACAATTCTCAAGCAATTACTAATCTTGAGTTTGTATGGTGATGCGAGTTAAACTTTCCAGCAAGAAGAATCAAGATGAAATCAATAGCTTTATTGAATGAAATGCAAAGAGTTTGAATACAAACAAGTGAATACAAGAATTATTTGACAGAGAAGAGAGATTAGAAAGAAACAGAGAAGAAAGATTTTTAATCAACTGATCCAAGATAACTCTTTCCTCATTTCATTTTCTATTTATAATCTAACTACTAGTAATTAATTCCTAACAACTAACTAATTCAGTTAAGCTAGTTATAAGAGTCATGCTTCATTGCTACAGCAGCTTCAGCTTCTCTGCTGCACCTGCAGTTAATTGCATAGTTAACTTCTTCTTCTCACATCAGCCTTGTTAGTTACCTGATATTGCTAACCATTCTCCATATTACATTTCCATATTTATTCTTGCCACATCATGCACCAAGTCCTCATTTGATCTACAGTCTGCCATGCACCGTGAGAGATGTGTCCACTGGTATATCGAGGAGCTGAGGCCTGCATAGGCTTGAGCAATCCAGCAGGCCAGCCCTTGCCTCAGGTTGGCACCGTCTTTATTTAATGTATGATTCTATGCCTCGGTGGAATTATTAGTATGATTTTCTTGTTTGACTTGTATTTATTTACGTTTTTTTGGCTGGCCATAGTCCAGGCAACATATTTTCTGCTTGCAGCTGGATTCCCTGCACATGGTGTCATTTTGTTTGAAGAAAAGGCCCCGTCAAGTAAATTGCTAGGTTTTTAAATTCAGACAATCTTGATTTTATTACCTTTTAATGGATTGGAATATTAGTGCTACTGCTACAACCCACATGTGCAGACCAGTTTTAATGTGGTATGAGTGGTCAACTTTCTCCAAGCATCTCTCTGAGAATCGAGATCATTTATTTTGACATCCTTTACCCTTTCAATATTTTACTGTTTTCTTTTCTTTTTCGATAAATGGGGATTATCATTCATCAAATAAAACTCAGTAGGAGCTCACCTTACAAAGCAAAAACAAGAACCTGAAATTTCAACAGGAACAAACGAAATTCCAGTTTTTGCAGGCACCAGAATCCTGGGATTGTTTATAGCCTTTTGCAAAATATTGGACTTATGCTGTCTACATATATTCTCTTTTTTATTCACCACATGAAAAATCTTATTATAATCGGTTTGAAGCCTCACCAATCCTGGGAGTGTTTAGGGTTCGGGCTCCCATGGTTGAAAGATAGGAGAACAAAGAAAATACAGGCACATCTCTGAACTCCCTCAAAGGCCCTTTTATGGTCGTAGGTCCTAGGTTTAGAACTTCTGCATGCATTTCCTAGCTAAAACATAGGCGTAAATTAAAGTTTTACTGCTTCTATTGGTCTCTTCCCTTTCTGATAGTACTGAAAGTATATGCCTTCATAATCTTGCACCTTCTTGTATAATCTCGGTCTCGTCTCACTGACCAGCCTATCCACTGGTTCAATGTCGTTGTCTGGGTCTGGAAGACAGAACACAGCCACAGAAGTCCTCTCCCTTTCTGAGTTTGTCACCACTCTGTGAACTGGGCTCTTGAACAATCCATTGCTCATTATCTGTGTATGTCATACATAAACAGTTATAGTTAATACTGAACTCCCATGAATTAACTTCCTATTTCAGGTTTAAGGAACGAATTTACTTGTAGCAGATGGTCTATAGTCTAAACTGTTTTGTAAGGTTAGAATTTATTATTCATCTTTTTTTCCTTAAGAAATGTAAGGCTGATGATGAGACAAAATCATCACTAATATACCTCTGTTTGATCACCAACATTAATAAGAAGAGCATGGGGAAGAATAGGAACTCTAAACCATTGATCATCTTTAAGGAATTGAAGACCTTCTACTTCTTTATCTTGCAGGACAATGGTGATTGCTGATCCATCTGCATGTGGTTTCAGGCCAAGAGTTCGGTCAGGCCTTGGACAGGGTGGAAAGAAGTTGAATCTTGCAATCATTATTGCCCGTTCTCCATACTTGTCCAGAAAGCAGTTATCTTCCAATTTTAATGACCTTGCCATGGCTTTGAGAACAACTTCAACTATCAGCTTTAACTTGGCGGTATATTCTTGCAAAATTTCCCTGCAAGCTCGAGATTTATCTCATATAGATATTAGTTTTATTGCCAATATTTATTATGTCAATGAATCATAGGAAGTGATTTCCTTTCGATGTTGCCTTATCTAAGATAATGGTCAAGTATAGCCATATTTGATAATCTTCAGGCACAGAAAATCCAGAGAACAAATAGGAATATACCTAGATATTGTAAGCTCCTAAGTCCTAACCTTTTTAAGAACTGTACATGAGGCAACTTTAGTACATGGTCAGCGAACATGATTAACATACCTGAACGTTTCAGGTTTTTGGGGCCAAAGCATGAACTTTCGCTTTTCTTCTGGGCTTACTTTAAGATATAATCGGTCTGTCCAATCAAGTATTTGATCTTCTGAAAGAATCATGTCATTTCCATAACCTTCTGTGCTATCAACTTCTCTGGAGCACTTCATCTTCTCTTCCATTGGAAGTGCAAAGAACTGCTTTGTAATGGAACGTACTTGGTCCAAGAATGAACCAGTGACTCCATGATTTATTGACTGTAACAATTAACAAACAAACCAGCTCTTGAGAGAAAAGTTATGATACATAGTGTGTCAACCAAAGATTTGAAGTTAAAATATAGTAGAGTAAGGTCACGACAAAGTAAATGGATTCAATCAAGAGTAATTGATAACAAACCATAAAGCAGCCACATGAGCTGAGAGCTGAGTGGAGTTTTTCAACTTCCTCTCCTCTGGTTGATGGTGATGCAAGGCGAACTATATCAATAACTGGAATCTCCAACACTGGAAGAGAACTGTCTAGGACTCCATTAACACCATCTTCATAGAAATATCTTTCAGGAGGTTCTTCACTGTACATGACCAACTCTTGGACAGATTTTGATTGTGATTCTATTTTGGTAGGAAAAAGATTATCAGCCATGCTTATGCAGACACTGAGATCGCCCTTGATTTTAAAAGCTTTACAAAATGATAGTTATAGTTGCTTTTTAACATGAAACGGAAGCAAAAGAAAGAGAACCCTAACTAAACTCCACACACTCTGTATAGAATACCATGGAGTTGTCTGCAGTTCCAATTCAGAGGTGACAACCTGCTCAATCCAAACATAAGTGTCTGTAGTGAAGGAGCCTGAGGTCAATATTGGGACAGTGATATTTTGTATAGATTTGGGCAGTACAGCTGGAAAGTACTATTGGCTGTCTCTGGCACCTTGGTTTTATCCGCTATTTCTTGCGTGAAAGCAAGGGGCTGTAAATAAAGATTTCGAGTTTGTCTTATTATCTTTCTTTTATCTGCCGACATGTTAATTTACTAATTAATCCTAGAAAACTTCTTCTAGACTTGCAGCCATCATCTCTGATGGGGAGATTCGCATGTGGGAGTTTTCATGTGCCAGAATTACATACTAAGTGAAGTTCCATAGGTTGTGATTCCAAGAGAAAGTGTCTAAATTTCTAACAGGTTGGTATTTTACATCACAGCTTACCTCATTTGAACTTTGAATTGTTAGCCATTATCATATGGATTGGACTGACCTACATGCTTAAACCTGATTTTCAAGAGAGGGAGAGAAGATGGAATTGGATCCTTTTACTTCACACATCACGTTCATTTTTGGTTATTATAGTATTTCTTGAAAATGTATGCTTTTCCTAATACTCTATTATGCATGTTTCTGTTTTCTCTATTGGCTTTACATTTGCCTCTTTCTGGCTCTTTAATGGTCAGGTTGTAAGTTCCTTCTGTTACTCTATAGGATGAATCTCAATTGTGTTCCAAGTTCCAACAATGATCAGAAGTATTGCTCAACAATCTTCATCTGATTAATTCAAGAGATGCAACAAGCACCTGATCAGCACAACAAATAATCAAGGACTGCATTGAGTCCTTGCCTCAGCTCTTCCTAAGCTTATTGAATACTCTTTCAACGCTATGGTTATTCTTATATCTATTGTCACAATACAATAGTTCTGTTATTACAGATGGAAAAAAATAAAAATAAAAATAAAAAATTAAATCTTTACTGCTTCTATTGGCCTCTTCCCTTGTTGGTAGTATTGAAAATAGATACTAACATAATCTTTCACCTTCTTGTATAAACTCGGCGTAATTTCGCTGATCAGCCCATCTGCTGGTTTGATCTCTTTATCTGACTCAGGAATGCAGAACACAGCCAGAGTGTTCCTCTCCCTTTCTCTGTTTGTCACTACTCTGTGTACTGGGCTTTTGAATATTCCATTGCTCATTATCTGTGTGAATCATTTCATACCAGTTATGCAAGTCTGTCAATCATGAACCATTCTAGTTTCATTGTCTGAAACATTTGATTACATGCTAAACCTATTCTGTAATGGATATTTCTTGTTTAAATCTTGTGAAGGGAAATATGAATGATTAAAGCTGAAATTGGGGAGAGAGTTTACAGTTCTATGCCATTCCCTTCTGCTAACAAGAATAAAGAGCACTTTAAGTAATATAAATTACCTCAACTTGATCTCCAACATTGATTAGAAGAGCATGTTGAATGATGGGAACTCTAAACCACTCGTTGTCTTTCAGGAATTGAAGACCTTCTACTTCTTTGTCTTGCAGGAGGTAGGTAATTGCAGATGCATCTGCGTGTGGCTTAACACCAAGAATTCGATCAGGCCGTGGACATGGAGGATAGAAGTTAAACCTTGCAGTCACAAGTGGTTGCTCTCCATACTGATCTAAAAAGCAGCTTTCCTCCAAGTTCAACGACCTTGCCATGGCTCTAAGGAGAATTTCATTTATCTCTTGTAACTTCCAGGTGTATTCATGTAGGGTTTCCCTGCAGCCACGATTAGGAGCAAGGTTAGCTTTGCACTTTTCATAATTTTATTCGCACAGCAGATGGAAACTGCCTTGTTATCAACTGTAAGTTTAACTAACTTCATCGCTGCAACTCAGTAGATATGTCAATTCTTCTTTTAACATCGTGAAAACCCAGTAAAAAATTTGGTAGTCATGTGATTAAATTACCTAAACTCTTTAGGATTTTCTGGCCAAAACTTGAGCTTTCTCTGGTCGTCTGGGCTAATAGTAAGATACAGTCGATCAGTCCAGTCAATTGTTTGGCGCTCCGAAATAATCATGTCATTTCCATAACCTTCAATGCTGTCAGCTTCTCTGGAGTATTTCTGCTTCTCTTCCATCGGAAATGCAAAGAACTGCTTGCTAACTCCACGTATTTTGTCTAAAAAGGAACTTGTCATGCCATGATTTATTACCTGAAACATCAAAATCAATTCTGATATTTATGTATCAAGAGTAATGCTACTTCTACATGTTTGATTGCATTTACACATCGAAGCATGTAATGTAGATGGAAGTGAATCTATGATAACCGGGTTGTCTCCATGTATCCAATGTTTTGTGAAATATTTTTTCTCATGAAACGCAGATAGACCTAAATTTGCAGGACTAAAATACTCAGTCCCGCTAATGTGAATTAGAGAATGATACCAATTCATTAATCCAGTTGAGCAGTGTCAATTAAGTCTTACAAATCTTGGGGCTATCTTATGAGATTTCTTACTACCCGACAACTATCTTTTGCTTTGACCATCTTTAATGCTCAAATCATATTGAAACAAACATTGTATTGAGAGTAGAGCAGGGACTTCTCAGTAGTAATTAAGTGAAAGTTTGGATAAGAAAAGGACCTGAAAGCAGCCCCATGAGCCGAGAGCCAATTTAAGCTTCTCAAGTTCCTGTGCACTGGTTGATTCAGATGTAAGAAGACCAAGATCAACAACTGGAACCTCAATTAACGGAACAGAAGCATCAAGGACTCCACCATCATTTCCTTTATAGAAATACTTCACTGGTGGTTCTTTCCCTTTGATAGCCATTTCTTGGACTGAATTTGATATCAACTCCGCCTTGGCAGCCATGTTACCTCAACAGCAGCTGCAGAAAACTAATTAGCTTCAGCTGCAGTAAAGGTGTTATAATCTAAAAAGGGCTTTTTTCTTCAACTGGATTGTACAGGAAAGAAAGATCTTGGACTTGTTTGCTATTTAGGATCTATTCAATTCAAAGTTTGATTCTTGTTAGGTGCTGATGTATTCACTGAGCTCTTTTTTTTTTTTTTTTTTTTTGGGTAGCTGTGGTCAAAGAATGGGGATAGCACTCACAAATCACACAATTACAGCCCCTTCGATGTTGTCTGCCTATATCCATTATTCTATTCTTGAAGTCAACATGATCTTGCAGTCCCAGATCACTATGTGATCTAATACAGACATGCAGGCTTTTACATCTTTTTTCTCCCACTGAGAAAAATCTCGAATCCCGGATCTTTTAAGGAGATGGGAAGAAAGATATGAATGCCAGTTGAGCTATAGCTGAAAGGATCTCAGGAGTAAATGCACCTGTTCGTATGTTTTTATCAAGGGAGGAAAAAATAGAAAAAGAAGAAGCAAGATAATATTGTTTTCTTTTGAACGTGTCTTTTAGCTTGAGCTGTTCTAGTGACTAAGCAATTGTGGGAAAATAGCAATTTGTGACCTAATCTTAGGATTATTTTAGTATTGAATAAAAAATTGTAAGCAAGTTGCCACCTCAATACAGGAAATTATGGTATTTTATTTGAAGATTTAGTTCTAGGCTTCTAGTCCATATCTCCTCCTTGCCTTAAAACAGATTATCCAGTGCTATCTTCCCATTTTTCGGAAGCATTCAAAGTCGAAGCATAGCAGCATAATTTTTCAGCTTCTTATATTGTAGAGAATCCTTTTCTCTTCTATCAACCCTTGAGCTGGTTCAATTTCTCCCTTATGAAATGGTATCTTGAAGATTTTGTTACTCATTATCTGCACAATCTCTCTCTCAGAATCAAACAAGTTCTTAATTTCTCACGTATAGAAAAAAGATTTCCATTGGATATGCTAAAACATAAAAGTATAAAAGAACACAGCAATGCATTTGGAAAAATAATAATTTTGAGGGCTAGTTTTTATATAAAGCTCCTATTGCTCAGAAGTTTTTATAATTTCTATTTTGTTTTTGACTAACAAGTCAATACATTCCGTTGTCGTCCAGCGGTTAGGATATCTGGCTTTCACCCAGGAGACCCGGGTTCGATTCCCGGCAACGGAATTTTTTTGTTATTATATAAAAAAGGGTAAATTTTTGTTTCTCCATGAGGCTTATGACACCCAAAAGTTTGATTTTATATCAACTAAACCCTCAACTTCGGTTGCCCTTTCGACTGCGTCCTTCCATGGCTCTTTGTTATTATGACAATTTAATTATATCGTACTCTTTTCTTCTTTTGTGTTAGCTATATGCTATAGTTATATTTTAACATAATCCATGAAAAACTTATATTAAAAAAAATGTGAAACTAGAAAGAAGAAGTTTAGAGATTGTATTACCATTGTCTAAGGTTACCAAGAATATTAAAATAACAAGAGATAAGAAAGAAAAATAAGGATTTTTTTTTCCTTTGATTTTGTTGATTTCTATAACAAGATAGCAATGACTTTTGGTAAACAAAATATGGGATTGTCTCTTGAGTATGGAACCTCACCTACAGTATTTTTCGTTTATGCTATTGCCAATTGTTGAGTATGGAACCTCTTGAGCTGGTTTCTAAGCTTCAACTCTTGAAGGATCTCCTTGGCATAGGAGTATCCGCTTCTATCTTTCTCATCTTTGTATTCCTCACTAAAATGTTTAATCTCTTTGGTATTATGGCATTTCACTTATGTCTTGCTCTTCTCTTTTCTTTCTTTTCCATTTGAGACATTTCCCACACCAAAAGGAATCATACTTGGCTCCCATGACATATCTGTGGCGTAACTTCTTTTATTTACGAAGTATTCTGGTGGTGGTTAATCACCATCAGTGGACATTTCTTCTACAGCCTTTGAAAGTGATACCATTTTTTCAGGAAGGGGAGACATCTGCCAGTGCATGAACTGGTAGATTATCGGTGTTAGAAACTAGGACTTGATGGGACATAAGAGAAAACTTTAAGGCTTGCCTTCAGACTTGCTTCAAGTCCAAGTGATTCAGAAGGTTCATAAATAAAGGTATACACATTATCATAAACCAAAGTATAGTCTATGTTCAACCTTTTTTTGAATTTTGAATCTATAATAATGTAATGGAAGTGGAATGTGCTATAACATGGTGTGTATCTTTTCAAAAGATTTATAAACCTCAATCCGTTGAGATTTCCTTATCTTTAATGTTTTAACCATGATGAGGGAAACTGCTGACGTAAGATTATTCTTTGTTTAAGCTAAAGCACCTTAAATATGAACAAGGGAAAACTAGCCAGCGAGAAAAGACCTTCTCCAACTTCTTCAACAAATGCCTTCAGATTCTTGACCGAAAAGCCACATCGGTTCATTGCATCTCTTGCTAAAATTTCCTTACATTGCAGGGTATTCTTCTCCCTTTAGCGTAGCGAAATCCAAACATTTCTTAATCTTGTCATCTTCAACTTTTCCTTCTTCATTTGGCCCTCATCCTCACTTTTTCAACCAACGTTGCATCATCGAACTGTATCAGAAAGGTGCTGAGGTGTGAACAGACGACAATGAGGATCAGAAAATGTTCGGTGGTGTTTTTTGGTGGTCGGCTATGGCTGGAATTCATGACTTCTGGTCATTTAACTCTATCAGGTGAAAAAGACATAATATATGCAAATGAAAATAGATACAGCGACATGACAAACTAATTAGTAAGGGAAATTGTTGGATCACTCTACTTCAATTATAAAATCTATCCACTTGATCAAATAACTTGTTGTTTGAACAGGTAATTTTGTCGGATGACCATTATAAAATCACAAAACGGAACTGTGGCACTACGACATTAATTTATCGACAAGATTTCTGACGTCCCTGAACTCCAATAATTGATTAGGTGTTCTGACAGGGACAATTAATTCTTATTCAACTTTCAAAATTAAATTTCTGGGAATAAAACAAGAAGCAACAAAGAGTACAACACTAGGAAATTTTTAGGGTGTCAATTGCAACCTTGCCTTTCTGGTGCCACTCATAGTAGATGGGAGCATAATTTTTAACATTTCTGTATACTCTTGGTCTTTGCGCATCCACCAAGCCATCCACCGGTCCAATCTCTTTTTCTGGGTCTGGTTCATTGAATAAGGCAACAGAGATCCTCAGCCTCTCCGAGTTGGTCACTGCACGGTGCAAAGGGCTTTTGAATATTCCATTACTCATTATCTGCATAGTTTCAAATAAAACCAGTGACAGAAATCAGTAATTTATTGATTGAAACAACTGAAAACTCCATCATAATACATGTATATATACAAAAGAAGTGCAGCATATGGCCTGAAGAAAACTATTGGTTCGAGTCCGAGGCAACAGCTGCCAGCTATTGATTAACATCATTCTCATGTTACAAATTTTCCTTGCTAAATTATCATGGGGATGTCAAAATGTCTTCCGGATTCAGATGTACCTGCATTTGATCTCCAAGATTGACAACAAGAGCATCAGCAGCTATGGGGACTCTAGCCCATTTGTCATTTATGAGAACCTGAAGGCCTTCCACTTCCTTGTCTTGCAACAGAACTGTAATCCCTGACCTATCAGTATGAGGCTTGAGACCAAGAACAAGGTCAGGTCTAGAACACCTTGGATAGAAATTGAGCCTTGCTCTCGTCAGCGCTCCGTCACCAAACTGGTCTGAAAAGCTGTTCTCTGCTATATTCAGTGACCTTGCCATGGCCTTATAAAGAAGCTCCATCAGTGATTTTACTTTCATTGCATATTCATGTAAGATCTCTCTGCATCAAAGTAAATCAGAAGTACAATAAGAAATATAAAATCAACAAAAACAGCTGTTCCTTGGTCACAGTAGATTGAAAATGGTTATTTTGGAAATTTTTTTCATCTAATCACAAATTATGCCATAACAAATCGAGAATAACCTGAAATCACTTGGATCATCTGGCCAAAGATTCATCCTTCTTTTATCTTCTGGAAACACCTGAAGAACTAGGCGATGGGACCAGTTGAGAACTTGTGTTTCTGAAACTATCCTGTCGATCCCATACCCTTCCTCTTCATTCACTGGTCGTGTATACCTCTGCTTTTCTTCCCCGGGAAGTGAATAAAAAAGATGTGCAATTTCCCTCACTTTATCAAGGAATGCACCTGACATCCCGTGTCCTATCACCTGAAATCATGAATATTAATGTCCATTTCTAAGCTTGGAGGGATCCATGAAAGGCAAAAAATAAAATAAAATAAAATTCTGAAATCTTTGACTTCCAAGTTCCAATCTGTTACTTGGAGATCGTTACAACTTAACATCATGTGATTAAACAGGCTAATACGAATAAAAATAGCTAGAGGAATTGAAGGTGATATCGTGTAAACTTACAAACCTGGAAGAATCCAGCAGAGCCAAGAGTTGATCTTAGATCCTCTAGTGCATCTTCTACTTCTCTTTTGGAAGCAATCAATGAAGTTGAAGTGAAGAGACTGACATCAAAAACTGGAATTGTGGTCGACACTGAGGACATTTCCGTAGGTGCATAACAGCATTCTTTGGCAAAGTATTTTGGTGGTGGTTCATCACCATCAATGGACATCTCTTGCACACTCTTGAAAAGTGATGCCATCTATGCAGGAAGGAGAGACATGTTGGCACCAGTGAACTTGTAGTATATAAATATTCTTCAATATTTGATACAATTACTTAATGGTAGATAAACATTTTTAGTGATTTATTTATTTATTCAATTGCAGACTTAACGACAATTTTTTCAGTTAAACATCCTGAAATTGAGGTAACAAAACTCCCATTACAAAGAACGCTAGCTAGTCAAAAGAAAAGAGAAATAGTTACTGCAATATTGCTTAAGAATTGTGTGCCGAAAAGCTTAGGCTAAACTGGCAAACAAGTAGACCCACAATTGACCAAAAAGCTTGAGAAGTCAGGCATCAAGTTTTGTTGGAAGTCGGGAAAGAGTTGTAGTTTTGCATCTGTCAATAGTATTTGTAGGAAGGCTTACTTCTGACATTCATAATTGGACAAAAAAATCACACACCCAAATAGTTAGCGGACAAATTTAGAATTTGCTTTTGCTTTTTAAAAAAAAAAAAAAAAAACAAAACACCAACATCGCTTCAAATTTTTCATTGCATGTTCAATTGGATGAAAATTAAATGAAAATGGTTAAAATATATCTAAACAATGAAACAATAAAGTAATTAATTAAACTCGTTTTCTTTTGATAGTTACGACAGTAAAATATACAATCAATCAACATTCATCGAATTTAAAATGATAGAGCCAGAAGAAATGTTCGATTCCTCTTATTTTTCTTTCTTGAACCGACAAATCCATGAATTGAGGTCCTAATTCATACAGATACAAATAATCTAATGAGAGTAAGAATTTCTAGGAACATTGCATTTCTGAGCAGAAGAGCTGTTTTTTTTTAATTCCAAGTAGTGTAGTGGATGTGGGTGCTATTTTCTGCGATAATTATTTCAATAGTGGAAAGAGTGGAGGAGGTGATTTCTGCTTCCTACTTACTTTTGTTTTTTTAAAACAAATTTTTTTTTAATAGATAATTAATGAACATAATAGGGTAAAATGACAACACTCATATTCATATTTTTTTTTCTTTTTAACTCAAACACCTAAGCTCTTAGCAAAAGTAGTATATTAGAATTTAAACTCGTAATCTCTTGTAATAGATTATTATCACTGGACTATAAATTTTTTAGTTGCACTTATATTCATAGACTAATTGCTCCATTGGCATAAATGGATAATTCTATTTTACTCATTTTTTATTCATTACTTATTAAGATATTCTAGTGAATAATTGATGGATTAAACGGGATAGAATGCTTGCTTTGTATCCGGCCCACTATCATTTCTAATAAAGATGAACCTGAATAGCATGGCATAATATATTCTTCTTTAACTGAAGCTAAAGCAGTAGAATTAGACATTTCAAATTGCAATTACTTGCACGGCAAGTTTTTAATTCTGACTAACCACTGAAAACAACAGATTTGCTCTAGCAAATCTGCTTTTGATTTGCTTTTCTCCATAATCACATTTTTCATATTTATCATCCATTGTCATCCAACAGCACAGAAGACCAGGCGTCATTGCTGGCCTGGCAACAGAGAAATCTGTTTTTGAAAAAGTGAACAAAAGAAAATAACATCTTAATCCAATGGATAGCCAAAAACCACCAGGCTCTGAACAAGGACAATTTTTCCCATTTTACTTTCAAGATCAAATAGGTAGTTTAAGAGGGAAAAAGAAAACAAAAGGTTAAAAAGAATATAGCTCTAAATTTTGACTGTGTCAAGTGCTATCTTCCCTTTCTGGTAGCATTCAAAGTTGATGACACCATAATTCTTAATATTTCTGTACAATCTTGGTCTTTGCTCATCCACCAAAGAATCCATGGGTCCAATCTCTTTTTCTGGGTCTGGTTCATTGAATAAGGCCACAGAGATCCTTAACTTTTCTGAGTTCGTTACTACCCGGTGCAATGGACTTTTGAATATCCCATTAGTCATTATCTGCAAAGTTTCAAATAAAAATTAAACCAGTGATAAATCAGAGATTAATCAACTGGATCGATACATATGGGCAGCATGTGGGATGTAGCAAACTACGAACTGTAGTCTTAGGAAACTGCATTTGTTAACTCTAATCTTGAATTTCTGATGATTAAATACATGTGATCGAGTTTCAGATTTTTATGCAAAATAATATGTTAAGGTAGCCATGACAGAAAGACAAGCATATACCTGCATTTGATCTCCGAGATTAACAACAAGTGCATCAGGAACTATGGGGACTGTAAACCATTTGTCGTTTATGAAAACTTGAAGTCCTTCCACTTCTCTGTCTTGCAAGAGAACTGTGATGCCTGACCTATCAGTATGAGGCTTGGCACCAAGAACCAGGTCAGGTCTTGAACACCTTGGATAGAAATTGAATCTGGCTCTCATTCGTGCTCCGTCAATAAACTTGTCTGACAAGCAATTCTCTTCTAAATTAAGTGACTTTGCCATGGTTTTATAGAGAACATTCATCGCTGAATTTATTCTCAGTGCATATTCATGCAAGATCTCTCTGCAAGGAAGTAACTTAGAAGCTCATCAGTATAAGATCATAATAGATTGATAAAGCTAGTTTCTGCAACTAATTTGTATAAAAAGGATCTCAAACAATCAGGCAGCAGTTGCATTCAAACAAGAATATACAATTAACCTGAAATCATTTGGATTTTCTGGCCAAGGATTCATCCTTCTTTTATCTTCTGGAAACACCCCAAGAGTGAGGCGGTATGACCAGTCTAGAACTTGCTTTTCTGAAACTACCCTGTCGCTCCCATACCCTTCACTTTCGTTCAATCTCCTGGCACATTTCTGATTCTCTTCAACTGGTAATGCAAAAAATTGATGCGTCATTTCGCGAACCTTGTCTAGGAATGAACTTGACATCCCATGTCCTACTGCCTGAAATCAAGAAAGATGAAAAGTTGTTCAAAATTTGTACAACCTCTTAGTTGGAGAAGGGCAAACATGAGATATCCACTGTTACCACAAAAGTTAAAACACCAAAACCTGAAAGCATCCTGATGAGCTGAGAGCTGATCTTAAAGTTTCCAGCGCAACTTCCACGTCTCTTTTGGAAGCAGCAGATGAAGAGGAGAAGAGACTGATATCAATGATGGGAAATGGACGTGAGGATGATGACAAGTCCGTGGGAGCAAAACCGCATTCTTTGACAGTGTATTCCTGTGGTGGTTCATCGCCATCAATGGACATCTCTTGCACACACTTGATCGGTACCATCTTTGCAGGAAGAAAATCAGATTTCAGTATCACAAACTGGGACTTGATGGCTAAAATACCATGCCACTAGCTATATCTTAAGAGCCCTTTTGAAAGCTTGCCTTCAAACCTTCTTCAAGACTTGGTGATCCTAGAAATCTTTGAGACATTATATATTCAGGTATTCACCCTGTAAGCTTTAAAGGATTGTACGTCAAATGGCTTAGCTTGTATCCATTTCGAATCTATATTCTTAATAAATTGGTACCAGAGTAGTTTGGGGACTAAATTCTTCGAGTTGAATATATATATATAGTTAATTACCATAAAAAAGTTCAATGTAATATTCTTGATTTTGCTATGGTTACTTAGAGACGTTCTGATTATACCACTTTTAAATTACAAATTATTAAATCTTTTCATTTATTATATCATAATAATTTATTTTATCAATCAATAATTTAGTTAATTATCTCATAATTATGCTAGTTACTAATATTATTATACAATTACGACCCAAAAATACATTATTATTTAAAAAAATAAATATTATTCATTTTGTAATGTCTATTACATAGATTCACTAAATGAGCTGGAA
The DNA here is from genome assembly GCA_963924115.1 of Dovyalis caffra. Lineage (NCBI taxonomy): Eukaryota > Viridiplantae > Streptophyta > Magnoliopsida > Malpighiales > Salicaceae > Dovyalis > Dovyalis caffra. Next base: position 260 of record CAWUPB010000236.1, on the reverse strand, counting down.
AAAAATCTTAATTACTTTCAGTAATTTAGCTAATTGTTCCGTAATTATGATAGTTATGAACAGTTAAGTTCAATTTTAATTAAAAAAAATTATTACTTAGAGAAGGAAAAAAATACTATTTAAATAGTAAAAAAAAAACCATTTGTAAATCGTTATGAATAAATAAGTATTTATATTTATTTTTTAAAAAACAATATAATTATAATATCATGAAGTAATTAATCATAGAAAGCGCCACGCTTTCAAGCCTGGAGGGATTT
>CAWUPB010000234.1:0-36238 GCA_963924115.1 Dovyalis caffra | reverse complement strand
ACTCATTAGGTTATGCATGCGATAGTGGGAGAGATGGTGACTCGCTATGTGTGCATCTAAAATTTTTCAACAATCATGCATGTTTCTCATCCATAATTACCGCCAAAGAGATTCAATATCATACAAAGAAAGCAAAATCCTAACATTACCGGAGTCTAAAATCAATATTCATTGTTTATTCCCAATTGGCATCATCTCAATATGAGTGTTTGTGTAAAGTACGTAATTGTTTCTCTTTTTATGTACTCGTGTGCTTAGGTTTAAAGTCGTCAATCGAGAGATAGGCGTCACTCGCATCACAATAGATGGAGAAGAAAGGATGTTATACATACAAAGTGTTTCGTTACAATAAAAATATTGCCTTGAAATTTTCTACTTAAGCATTTTGCGTTGTATAGGAAACACAAATCAATATTGCTTCTTTAAATTAGTGTACAAAATTCCTTGACAATAGAAAAAAAAAAAAATCCTTCAATTCAAAAACTTAAAATTATATCCTATCTCCCAATCCTTGATGTTTGGAGTAAATAATGGACATGATGGATGAGAACTAGTACTTTGACCGGTTTCGATTTTTAAGCATGAGATTTTCGAGTCATTTATCTTTCCTTTTTAGTGGCGGGTGAAGGTTTATATTAAAAAAATAATATAAAACTATTATAAAAATCTCATTCAAAAGTTAAAATTTTTTTTGACATAATATTAAAATTTTAATAACCAAATGATTTGGAGTTTGAATTTCACCACTTCACATTCTCTTATGAAATAGTTACTAGTTTAAATCAAAACTTCTATCTTCTTTTTTGAATCTTACAACCTTCACATTTTTTTTAAATTAAAATTAAATAATTAAACACGAGGTAGTGGTAGATTTGTGTAAATTTTAAGTTAAAAAAACTTTTACTTAAATAGATGTGTTGAAAGTAATATAAAACTATTTCAATCTAAAAATTTGCTTTGTTTATGAGATATATGATTCAATAGATCAATGTATTTTGAAATTTTTCAAAATCAAAAAAACTTTTACTTAAATAGATGTGTTGAGAGTAATATAAAACTATTTCAATCCAAAAATTTATTTTGTTTGTCAAATATATAATTCAATAGATCTATGAATATTGCTAAATGATTAATTGGTTTTAAAATATCATGAATTTTTGATCAAATAAAAACTAATATCTAACCTTTAATTTTTTTCAATTTGAATACCAAACTCTTTTTTTTTTTAATTAACAATCGAGTCCATCTTTGCGTTAACAAATCCGATCATATTTCAATTAAAAAAAATAAAAAAATAAAAACCCTGTCTTTCTTTTCCTCCTTAATAATTAACTCAATCAAAATCCAAATAATTGCAAACTTATCATTCATTGCAAACCGACCATATATGATAGCACACGTGATCATGATCAACACAAAAGAACCCACTCACTCGCATAAAGACAACACCAATGTCCATTTCTTCAACGCCACTGTCACTGTATGCTGTACTAACACAAGCTTTGCCATTAAATTTTATGGGCTGCATGATTGGTTACTCCTCCATCGTTATCTATCTATCCTCTCATTATTAAAAATTAGACTCTACACCTACTGGGTAAATCAGAAACTTTCTTTCTTCATCTTTTCTATTTGTTTGCATGATTCGTTCTTCGGCTTCTTTATTTCTTTATTTACGTGTTCTTATCTTTTTCTAGATAACGTTCTTTAATGTAAACTATTAGGGAATAATTTTCTGGAGCAGTCTCTTGGTCCCTTGGGACAATCCTTGAAATGTGTTGGTACAGTGTAAAGTTTAAAATATAGGCTACATTCCTGAATTTTTTCTAAATTTTAAGTCATTTGTTTAAATTTTTTATTGGTTTTGGATATTCTTAAATTTTTAATTTTTTTAGATTTAGTCTATTTAATTATTTTAAGTTATCATTTTTTCTATAAAAAGTTTAATTTTTGATATTTTGATCTGAAATTTTTCATATAAATTTTAAAAAATTCAATCCATTTTATAGATAAATTTCAGAATTTTTCAAAATCGAAAACTATATTTATTTATTTATTTATTAAATATTAAAATTATAGAAAATCAGAAAAATAAAAAATAACTCTAAAATGAGCTTAAATTTTTTGAGTACGTCCACATAAATCTTATTAGATGATTTTTATTATAAAATTATTTATGTGAGCATTATTTTTTTGAAATAAATGATAAAAAATTAAAAATTTAAAAATCTTACAAACTAATAAAAACATTCAATATTCAAACTTCAAATGACTTGAAATTCATGATGGTTAGATCCTTTAGTCCGAAAATATATATAGAAGTTCTTTGAGTGAAGGACTTCTTTCATTTTCTCTACGGGTTCCTTCCATGCATATCCAAACAACAAAAAAGAAATCATTAGTTTGACTCTCTCTCCTCTTATTTCAGTTCTTTCATCTTCCATACTACGCTGTTTTTCAAAACATCGTTTAAAGATCATTACAGCCATGACCTTATAAATGCTACGATATGAACTCAAAAGATAAAAAAGGACAAAAGCTCAAGCACCATTTTGGAGTTTATCAGACATACAGAAACTCAAACCAGAAACTTGCAGCTTCTCTTGAATAAGATTTTCCACACGGCCCACCATTGAAGGTGTTAGATAATTCAGTGAATCTCCCACCTTTCCTTTCCTGAGGAAGGCACTAGCTGGAATTCCAAGAGGGCCTGTGCCACTCTTGGTTGCTTCATAGTTTTCCATGCTTTCAAAGCTGCATAGCTTCGATATTTCTTCGATCAAACCTTGCTTCTCTTCATCCACAGAAAAAGGAAACCCCAGAAAATCAGCCAGCTTCTTAATGTGAAAGACATTGTTCTTTTTCATGTCCTCGTATTTAAGAAACAAGACCTTATCAGGTGTCTCTATGCTTGCCTTCCAATACCCTAACAAATGATCCCAAAACGGACCATAGCCATGAACTCCTTGACAAAACTTGTCAAAAGCATCTTCCAGTGAAACATGTTTCTCATTTTCCTTTCGAATATTGCCACTAAATTTCCAATAGGAAATGAACATGTCTAAAGGATTCCGACACACATACACGATTTTAGTAGCAGATTCTTTGACTGAACGGGGCAGTGCCAAGTAAGGTGAGTGAGTTCCAAAAATTCTAGGCTTGGCAAGCTTGTCTAGTTCCTGAAACTGGTTTTTGGAGCTGAAATCAAACTCGAGAAAGGGTACAACCCCATGAGGGCCGTTGGTAAACAAAGGGCTCTCTTCAAGTGAGTAATGAGAGCGATTGACTACAGTATAAGCCAAGGCCTTTAACCAAGTGGTACCTGATTTTGGAATGCTAGCAAGGATGATGTCAGTTTTTTGTGCTTTGAAGTGGTGTTGAAACAACATCATGCCCTTAATTGATACTTTTGGACACCAGAATCCTTGGTATTGATAGAGAATATTACCTCCCATGCCTATTTCTGTTGGCAGGTTTTGGACCAACTCTTGGGATTCAACATCTATCTGCTCTGCCTCCTTTTCGGTGATTTCTCTTCTCTCCATCGAACTAGGAATAAGACTAACAGTAAAGAAGAATATTCAAGAAAAAAAAAGAAGTATGATAGGTAGAGAGAGTTTGGAATAACTTGTTGCACCAAACTTGAGATCACAGCAAGCCTTATATTGCCAGCATTATGGTTGGAATTTGTCGTCTTTTAGGCTTGACCGATATTGTAAATTGGCTTGAACCTTCGTGGGTAGTAGGTGGTTCTATTATCTTGCGCCAGGGTTGAATTCATTTAGAGTGGATTCAAAGTAAACTCATAACTGACTGAAAAAAAAATTTGTTCCTTTTCAAAATGCATGATTTATTGTCTTTGATAGAGTAGAAATAATGCAACTTGACTGCTGTCTGTCAAACACGAGCTGCAACCTCAAATTGCCTTCCAAAAATTCCAATCCTGGCGATTGAAATCCTGGGCACACTATAGTCTATACACATGGCAATTGACAGCTCTCTGTGAAGATACCCAAAAGGGTGATGATAGTTGTTGGATATTGTGCCTTAGAGCTTTGCACTAATAGTTCAACTTGTTCTCTTGTAATGTTCTGCGCTTTCAACATAACTCTATATATTATGGTTTTAAATAATGTTTAAATTTATTTTTTTTCATTAATTTTTTTATTATAAATATTTTTTTTAATTGAAATGACTTGATTGAAATTAAAAATAAAAATAAAAAAAAAACCAAAAAAGTCTTTTAAAGTCATATAATAGACATATGATATTTCTAGCTGCTTGGAAACTTAATGTCTAGTGGGGTGTTGTCATTTTATGATGGGAAAAGGAAACTTGGTCAAAAGCTAAAAGGCAACAAATCCATGTTTGACGGTAACTCTTTGAAAATGAATTTCCTTCTAGATCAAATCAATTGTTGATCCGTTATAGGAGACTTGTTAGCTCCTATGTTTGACTGGATTAAGATCAACACAGAAGGAGCTTTGATTGCATCTTAGGGGAGCACAACCGCAAATGAATGGCTTTGATTCATGACGTGCTTGGGAGAAAGGTTCCAAGTTGAATGTAGGCAGGGTTAGAAACTGATTCTGATTCCTTAGCTATCGTCACCCTTATCAAGGCCACTGAAAACGATTAACAATAATATTGTATTTATGGATTAATCATATATTCTTGATATGCCTTCTCTATTCTGTTACTATAAAAATATTGCCTTGCTGAAATTTTCTACTTTCAGAATACAGAAATTTTCGGCCACGTATGTGAACTTCATTGTCTTTATATACAGCATTCTTAGAATGGAGTTCACAGATTCAAATCTATTGGATTATTTGATATAAATTTATCATTTAAAGCACGTTGAAACAGTTCAATTAAATGCATAGTCGTGTGATGTAATAGCATTTTATAGAGAAACACTTGCAAGTTCTGAATCTGCCTGTGGATTGTAGGAACTTTTCAAACACGTTTTAGTATATATATATATTTTTTTAACACGTTTACCCAAAGCTCATAATATTTTATTATGATTCTCTTTGTTAAAATTTCAAATCAAATTATTAATATTTTTTGAAAATCAAAATTTTTTTTTGTTTTATAAAAAAAATAACTTTTTAGCTTGGCTCATGATAAGTATAATTTATACGTATATTTTATATAAACTTTGAATTTGAATTTATTAATTATATATATGATTTATGTTTTATTTGATATAAATTATAGATATAAAGAGCAGAGGAAAGATTAAAGAAATAAGGTAAAAATAAGGGCTGGAATGAAAGTAAAAATTAAAAACAAGAATTAAAGAGTAAAAAGAAAAACATATTTGACTTGACACTTTAAAAAATCAATTCATGAGGAGACTTACGTGCTGGACTAAGGAAAGGAGAGGCTAGCTATAAAGGAAATAGCATGATAAGGTGGACTTTAGGCACGACAGTGTACACAAAAAAGGGAAAGTGACGTGGTGGACTAGCCAAAGGAGTCTATGACTATAAAAGAAACAGTTATAGCCATGGTAAAAGGAAGGGACGACACTAATAAGCATAAAGAAAAACCAACAAAAGGTTTGTATGTTCACAGGGCAACTGGCACGGCTTGAGGCAGCAAAGAGCAAAATAAAGCACAGGTCGCCAGAGAGCAAACTGGGACGGTAGAGGGGGAAGGAATAGCAGATACATTAGACAAGTAATTGATTTTCTTTTTATTATTATTTGATGGATTGTCAATGTAATATCTTATTTTTAGATCTAGTAAATTTTTTTCTGTTGAGGTAAACTCTTAAGTTAGGAATTGATGATTTTAATTCTTATTCTACGTGATTAATTATTTTTCTCAATTCAAAACCCGATTCTTGATGTATGATGAATTTATATTAGTGCATTTAATATCTTAAGAAAGTGATCACCTCTTATTGATTTAATGACATATGCTTGAGTCCGAGAGGGAATTGTATGTGTTAGATTATAATCATATAAATCACTAGTTTACTATTAATCGAAAGATAACTTATTCTAGTGCAATAATGGAAAAAAGAAATGTGTGATGGTATGCTTATTTTACATTAGAGGATTCCATTGATTCTAATGCATTTAGATCTTAATTTAAGTCACATAAAAATATGTATGATTTGTTAAATGAAGAATATGGTTAATCCGACTAGAGATAGCTTATTAACTTGTTCGGGGAATTCCGTCGTCACATATATTAAGATAAATTTTAAGGTGATTTGTGAGTTAAGATAATAAAATTAATTGTATAAGTTAGAATTAAATGAATCTATCCCGAGTCGCTTTCATAACATTTTATTAGTGATTTTCAATTCTGTAAATTTAGAATAAAGTTCTAATTTAATTTTTATTCTTTTTATTGTTTTGATTAATTCAACTTATTTTAAGTTATATAATTTTAGTAGTGCAATTTAATTCCTCATGGGAACGATATTTTCTTACCCTTTGTTGCACGATTAGATTGGATTTATTGCTTATCTAATTGTATTAAAAAAGCGACAACGAGTTCAAGAAAAAAATTCAAAATTCGAAGAAAAGATAAAAAAAATAATTTTTAACCGAAAAGTAAAAAACCAAATCGAAAAATTTGGTTTTTTAATAAAAAAACCAAATCCCAATTCGGCTTAATTGGTTTCGTTTTTGATTTTAATCAATTCGGTTAAGCGAAAAAAAAAACAAAAAAAAAAACTGAATGATCATCCCTAATTGCAATAACTTTTCAAACACGTTTAGATAAATGCAATACTCGGAGATGAGAAAGTGTTGACTCGTTAGGTTTTGTCGAATTTGTTGATTGAAACCGAAAAGAAAATGCACTAGTGAGAACTATATGCATTAGGGCTTAAGCGAGTATTATGAGATTTGAAAAATAAAGTCGATCGCATAGGGCCAATCACCTTATCAACGATGTATAGGTCAATCCAAGGATGAAGATTTTAAAAATTCGGTGTCCTCTAACAAGGATCAACACAATTCTGAATTCCGTTCCTATCAAACTGCAGAATCCATTCCCTTTCCTCACATGAGTAAAATTCATGCGATTTTGAATTTGACATCCTCTCCAAAACTTTTGCGCACTCCGGCAAATATTCTACAAAATATTCCTCGGCTAGGATTCCCAAAAAGTTGTTGAGCACAATCGTCTTCGGACTAGAAGCAAACACCGAGTTTCCTCAACTGGCCATTGCCAATTAAAGTCACCGAAATCCCATCCATTTAATGTAGTAACACTAATTACTCTCCGTAGAGGAAAAATACCAAAACATGCATCATATATCGATAACCGTACTCTTAGTGTTTTGGGCTTAAAATGAAATTGAATCCACTTATTTCTGAAAAATAAGAATTTCAAATTATGACGAGTTCATGAGCAAGTTCGGCAGCAATTCTCAGTCGATGAGCCGATTATCACCGACATATATATGGACCGGTTTCGTCGGATGACGGGATGTGGGCAATGCGGAATCATGAACAACGACAAATAGAGACTGCAAGAAGAAAATTAAGCATTTGGTGACATAAAGCAATTGATTAAATTCAATACGTTAAGAAAAAACAAAAAGTTATCCAGGAGTGAATCAAGCATTAGCAAACATAGTGAAACCTTAACTAGGGAGATTCTATTGAAACACCTAGAAGAGCATTGGCGGTAATGCGTGCTTCAAACTCATGGAAGAATCGATCAATAATGAATTATTGTTCATTTTAAGATACTCAAGGAATGGAGTATTAATCTCGGTCTTGTACTTAGAAGCCTAAGATGGATCTTGCATTATGGTAGGGAAACTACGGACAATCGTTTCAATTACAAGAATATTGAGGGAGTAATCATAATGACATTTGACGTAGAATTTGTTGACCTATTCATTTTGATAACAATCTTGAAGAAATTTGTTGGGTTTCTAGAAAGTCGAAAGGAATCAATCAGCTTGGACATGCCTTTAGTTCAACAAGCAAATCTTGAATGTTCCGAGAGAAATCCTAGTAAAGAAGATCTTGAAGAAATCTACTACAATTCAAACTTATGAAATTTCAAGGCAAAATAGCCATCGGTTTCCATTATTATTATTATAGGACTTAGAAATTTCATAATTTGCACACCATGCATCCCATCCTTCTCTCGGTATAGCTAAATCTTCAAGGGCAAGCCAACTAAAAAAGAGCTTGCCCATCGAGACATCATCCACATGCAGAACATGAGCAAGACGGAGGGTCTTAAAGGCATGAAAAACAAATACTAGGCAAATCTAGTATAAACATCCCACTAATTCCCAAAATCACCAAAGTTTTGCTAGTGAAAACTCTCGAAGACTCGGTTTCAACTATTAATTCTTGGACATCGAAGCTATCAAAGCACAAATCCATGCAAAGATAGGGGAAGAATCTTGAGTAGTGCATTTGAAATGGCATTTTTTTCACAACAATTCCACCATGGTGAAAGATTATGGGAATCCACATAATCCTTGAAGAAACTAAAAACGAGTTGCATAACTACGGTCACCTTTCTCAATCTTTACGGGAATTTCAATCTTTCAAATCTTCCTATAATTGTTTGCAACAATATTTTGTGACTTTATGCAATATTTTTTATTTGAGGGTCGATGCATGAATTCATAGAACAAAGACCTTCACACTCGAGTGCGTGCGTGCGTTTGTTTGTGTGTGTTGGGGGGTTGGAGTTGTGTTGCGGGCACATTGGATCATAATACAAGCAACCGGACTTTAGACTCAAGTTCAAGTATCAAAGATCGGCTAGATTCTTTTTTCAATAAACAAAAGCCGAGGATGCAAAATTGTCTTGCACGTAAGATAGGGTTTTGAGAAGAACCCAATGATTGGGATTAGGGATGATGGTCCATTCGTGTTAGAGTTGTTAGGGATTGCAAATACATACATATATTGAAAATCACATCATTTATATATTTGTAGGAGATACACATGTCTTATTCTAATCCTACAAGTTTTATATTGTCGAACAAGGTCAATCCGAAACCCGTAAGATTTCTAAAATCCTTATGCAATTAAGATTTTTCAAATTCATGTAATTACCTAAATAATTAAAATAGGTTATTTATTATTTAAAAGGATTGACTTAAGCAAAAAGAGTTCTAATCTTTTAAATAAATAGTTTCGAATTCAAATCTTTATATACTTAAAACAAATTTAGATAATTATATTTACATTGTATATCCGATCGAACAACAATGGTTATAATACCCTTGGGATAAAAAAATAATAATAAAACAGGAGAAAAAAATAGGTTATACGTTTTGCTAGTTTACGGTAAAGAAACTATTATTGGTACTTGGAATGGAGTGCTTCAAAATTTGGGTTACTCGGATGACTTTTGGTATGTTCATCGTGAATTCCGTTTTCACTTTTTTTTTTTTTTACCTATTGGGCTGGGCTAAAAAAGAAGAAGAAGAAGAAAAAACCATTTTATGCATGAGCCGAGTACATATTAAATGGGCTCTTATACTAAAAACCGTGTACGGGGGCATTTGTTTTAAGAAAATATTTTACATGTATAAAAAACATTTTATATAAAAAAAAATTATGACGAGTGGAAATAATTGAAAAATATTATAAGCTACTATTGTACTGTAAATATTTTATGAAATTTCATGATTTAAAATCATTTTTAAATAAATTAATTTAGTTTATATGTTAATTATAATTTTTTTTTTTTTTACCAATTTCCTATAAAACGTTATGCATAAAACAAACACAAGAAAATGTCTTTGCATATAATAGTTTATGCAAAACAAAGGCATACCGAGAATTCTAAAATTTCGGACAGAATCCACCTCTTACATACCCGAAACGGATAGTTATTTTAAATTTCTCCACCGCGAGTGAACGAACTCGTCATTTCAATTCCCAACTAATCTCATGCTTTCTCGATAAATAACCAAATACCAAGATATTTCCTGCCATCAAAATGCTTAGGTCGGGCAAATCAACCAAAACCCTAATTCCACCACTTCATGATATGATGATATTCTTATTACTTGCTAGGTGGGGTTCCCACCGTTAATTTGTTGAGGTAAAATCTTTGGCTTTTTTTCTCTTATATCATTACTTAGTAATTTTTTGCATATATATACTTCTCATCTCCAAATGAAAAATATGTCTCTAAACATAAAAAAATGTTCCATATTGATAGGATTAGCAATTTATCGGACAATCATTTCCCACATCTTATCATTGCATCACCGGAAAACACTAAAACCTCAACTTGGTAAATTCCATTAAGAAGCCCAAACAAGCATCTACCATAAATATGTGATTCAACTAGAGAGGTTGAAACAACCATGAAAGAATCACTTAGTGAAGTGTCTTAGATTTTGATTTCAAGATACCCAAGACTCAAGGTATCAATCTCGGTCTTGTGGCTATAACTTGCTAAGTAGCTCATCATTGAAAATATAGACAACTTTTTCAATGATAGCACTGAAATGTTCATAATTGGTACAAAGTCCCATCCTTCTCGTCTTATAGCCATTGTTAGGGTAGGTGCCAAAGATCTAACCATGTTTGGATATGTTTGAGTTATTGTATTATTGCATCATTTATTTTATTAATAATAAAGAAGTCTTTCTATTAATTCTTATGTTTTATGTTTATTTATTGAGTAGAACTAGATAGAAGTCCTTATGATATGCATTTGCATTGGTGGTTGATCAAAAGATATAAGATAAACATTAATGCATATAAATGATATCATCAAATGTCCTAAGTCGTAGCATTGTTAAAAATATACATTGACTATATGCAGTTAGACTTGTGAGTGCTATGCTCATGCTATATAATAACGAGTAGGAAATCTCACACCTATTGGCATGATGATGCTAAAGCAACCACTTAGGTAATTTATGTTAGAGAATACATCATTAAACTTGACTCACCATGACTATGAGAACTCATTTGGTTTAGTCTATGAGAATCTCATACGAGATAGGTACGATTAGTCCCTAGACTTAAAGTCATCACGATTATCTCATAAGAGAATTTCTATACTTTGATACTCGTTTTGATGGACCTAGTAAAAGGTTGCACGTGAATGATTTGTTAGATGCACTAGAAATCTAATGGAGGTAGGTAGATGACTAAGATAGGACATGTCATTCCCTGTATGCTAAAAGAGTTATCACATTGCACTTCGATAAATGTCCGCTCAAGAAATATATGACCATAGTAGGAGTACACCAATAGATTATAGTTGGTTTACTCTAAGAGCTAAGACAGATTATGAATCGAAGAAAACTTGTGTGATCATGATCAAATAAGACTAATAACCAAGTTTGAGATCATACTATGATAAGTTGACATGAGAACTGAATTTTAGGATAACCATGCTCGTGAAAGGTAATTATGAATTAATTAATCCTTCTAGAAAATTGGATAGTCATGATACTTTGGGGGAAACGATCATATTTGAAATGTAACAAAAAATTAGCGATGGTTTTTAGATTATTATTAAAACTTTAAATTCCTATATACATGTTGGAATGAATTTTCCCCCAAAACTTTTTCTTTCTCCCTTCCTTCTTCTTCTTTCCAGTAGAGACACTCTACTTTGATTTTGCTTCAAATCTTCCCCTCTCCCTTATTTTCTTTCAAATCTCCTTCTCAATCTCCTCCTTTTTCTTATTTTCCTCTTCCCCCCTCTATCTTTCTCTTTTTTTTCCTCTCTTTCCTTTTTCTTTATCCCCCTTTCCTCCACCTCCCTTTTTTCGACGACACCACTGGCCGCAACTCCCTCACTGCACATCATCTCCTCCTCCTTGTTGGTGACAAGTTTATTCATTTTATTTATTTATTGGAATTATTTAATTTTATGTTAATTTTTTTAATTGTGATCAATTATTATTGTTAATTAATGGTTAATGTTGTTGTTTATTATTTATTAATTAGTTAATGTTATTGTTGTTGTTAATTATTGTGTTATTGTTGAATTTATGAAATTTAATTATTAATTGTTGTTGTTTATTGTTTATTAGTTAATTGTTAATGTAATTATTGTTGTTAATTGTGTTATTATTGTTAATTATTAATTTTTTTAATTATTAGTTAGTTTAATTGTTGGAATTTAGAAAATTTAATTGTTAATTATTGTTGTTTTATTATTTATTGATATATTATTAGTTTGTTTTAAATATATATTTTTTATAAGTAATTGTTGTTTGTTGGTTATTAAATTAATTTTAATTATTTTTATTTAAATATTTAGGTAAGAATTAATGTAATTAATTATGTTTTTAATAATATTTATTTAGTTAGTTATTAATTTAAGTGTAATTGTTTGTAGTTAAAAATTTTAATTGCTCTTGAAATATTTAACAAGTGGTGTTAGTTTAATTAATTAAAATATTAATTATTTATTAGCTAATTTATAATAAAATTAATTAATTTTAGGCAAATTAAATTTTTTAATTATATTTATGCAGCTTCAATTATATGTGTGTGTGTGTGTGTGTGTGTGTGTGTGTGTGTGTAGGTGTCAATTCAAATTTAATTAATTAAATTTATTATCTCGTTAATTAAAAAATAAAATTTTGTTCAAAATAATATATTAGGTCGTTAATTGAGAAAATTAGTTTACAATTATATTATATAAGTGTTGTATAAAATATATAATTAATTACTAATTTAATTTGTTTTGTTAATTATGTTTATTTAGTTGTTGATTAAGTACATTACTTAATAAGTAAATTTTTTAATTTGTGTTTAAAATAAAAATTTACCTAGTGGAATAAGAAAAATATGAGTTTATAAATACTTTAAAACAATTAGATTTAAAATATTAAATTACGTGAGTCATGTCATTAATTTGGTTGTTAATTTAGTTTTTTAATTTTTAAATTAAGTGCAATAGTTGGTAATTAATCTAATAAGTTCATTTAGTAATTAATTTATTATAAATTTTTTAAAATATAAAATTATGTGTTAGTATAATTAATTGTTGTTAATTTAATTTTCAAATTGTTAAATTAAGTACAATATTAATTACTAATTAAATTATTAAATTTCTTTCAAAATAGTAATTTCAGTTAGTTAAAATAATTTAATTATAAAAATAATTACATTTAGTTTAAAATGAATTTAGATCGTTCATGGATTGACTATAGACTAACGGATAGATTATTATATGAGCATTTTGTAGATGAGATTAATGAATTTATTAATTTTACCATTAGTCATTCGGAGTATATGGACGAAAATAAGATCCGATGTCCTTGTAAACTTATAAAATGTCAAAATCATATTTATGAAAAACCTAAGACCGTTAAGTATCATTTGATAAGAAATGGTTTTATGTCTAGGTATTATGTATGAAGACGTCATGGAGAAAATGATTCGATCATTTATGGTGACAATTCAATTAATTAAGTTCAAAATGAACAAATATTTGATTATCCTCAACCTAATAGATATCACTCAATGGTGATGGATGCGATTGGTCCATCATTTAATCCGTCTAATACGGACAAAGACCCAATGAGTACGTTTTATGCATAATTTTATCAAACATATTTTTTCTTTATTACTATAATTATGCATTCATTTAATTTTTAAATTAATGTCTACTTTCATAGGTTGTATCCTTTTAATATTTACGCTCGTCGGATCTTTAAGATCTTCTACGAGTATGTTGAAATACCTAGATGGACGTGGAAAAACATAAGTCTAGAAACAAAAGACTTCTACTGGCAAGAGTTTAAGGTACTTTTTTATTTAATTAATTTCTTACATTACTTCATACTTAAATAAAAAATAATAATATCCAATTAAATGTACTAATGAATATTATTATTTTTCTTACGAAGTCATTTACGTGGGAGAATAACATTGAGAGAAACATTAAGAAAGCATGGAAAAGTTTGATACGAAAGCGGTATTCTAACTTCCTTTATCATCTTAAGAGAAGCCCGAAGCCAACATTTATCTCACGGGATATATAGGATGCATGGCATGCGGAATGGGCAAAACACGAGTCCATTTTTCAATTTAAGATGGCGACGCGAAGCTGCGGTAGCGAGGCCGGTGGCATCGACGTTGGTCCTTCAAGATATATTGAGGACGATCAACTATAAAGAGCACACAATACGCATGGTGTGTGTGTGTGTGTGTGTGTGTGTGTGTATCAAAATAATTAATTAAATATTAGAGTATATTTCATACATTTACGTATATTTATTTCGAGCATGAGGTGTTGGGTCGTGAACTCGATCCTCGCGAGGTTTATTTGAGGACTCATCGGAAAAAGGTTGATGATCAATATGTCTTCGTTGATCGATGGTCGAGAGTTATCGGAGTAAGTTATTAGTTTATAACGTTATTTCATACATATTAATTTATAACGTTATTAATTTGACATAGCTATTTAATATTATATCTTTTAAAATTATGTAGGAGACCGTAGAAAGAATAATTGACGAAGAGGTTGCTAGTTGACGGATCGGGGGGCTTCATCGACTAAGATCAACATTAATGAGATTTTTCAGAAGGTCTTTGGAGGAGGAGATAGTAAGAAGAAGAAAATGTATGGACTCGGATCATACTCTAACATAAGTACATCCTTCGGTTTAACAACTTCACGATTTCATGTTGTTGATGAGGCACAACGAAAGGAATTCGAAGATCTACATGCTACACATAAGAGTCGAGATCCAATATCTACGAGGTACTATGACAAAGTCTGTTGGCTATAACAAATAAGTTGAAGGAGTACACTCAACAATAACATAGGATGATAAGACAGATACGGTAGGTGTTACCGAATATGCGGTAAAGCAATTCATCCGGCATGCTTAACACCGACGACAGTTCCATCCAACCTCTTAACGATTCCACCTAACCTCTAAGTGACGACCCTATTGATCTCTCCGAGCTTTCATGTTGTCTTGTAATAACAACAAAATTTCTACATTTTATGAGAATTTAATAATTAAGTATTTAGTACATTTTAAGAAAATTTATAACAAATATTATGAAATTTTTAAATAATATTTTTAGGTTTTTTTAGATTTTTAAATTAGTTAATTTAAAATATTTTAAATGTGGGTAAAATTAAAAAATAATTTGGAAATAAATTATTATTAGTGATGGAATTAGCGATGGTTATAACCATCACTAATTCGGTAAAATTGCGATGGTTTCTAAAACCATCGCAAATTAGCAACATTTTTAGATACTCGTTGCTAATTCCATCATAATTTCTCCTTCTTTTGTGATAGTTTTTTTCATTTGTGATGGTTTTTTTCGTTGCTAAACCATTACAAAATTAGCGACGGTCCAAAAAATCGTCACAAAATATTAGCGATAAGCATTTTATGGATGGTTTTTAGATCATCGCAAAACCAACGCTAATGAAAATTAGTGATGGTTTTGAGGGAATTAGCGATGGTTTAGGCCATCGCTAATTTGTATTATTCTAGTCGTGAGGGATGAGCTTAAGATAGGAAAAAAATAATTTGTAAATATAAAGAAACAATGATGATGAAAATGGTACACCTTGGTTCGATTGGTCCGATAAAAAAACATGCCCATTTCTAAGAGACTCATATGTAAGCCTTCGTTTATGAAAAGCATGAAGCTCGATGGGATCATTTATGTGTATTTTGCATAATGTGAAGCAAGAAATGTCATGTTGTTGAGAGTTGATTCGAGTTTTGATTTTACATACATAGGTGTGTAAATTAACGGTAAAAATAAGGATCAACAACGATGTTCAAGTTCTGTCATCATGTGAGATTGAGTAAAAAATTTATAGTTCCTAGCATATTTTGAGTTATCCATGTTAGACTTTCTTTTACACTACTTCATTGACGTTCCTCATTTTTGTCATTCGTAGGTGGATGTAGAATGTGTGAAACCCATTTGCCATTGGACTAATTATTCCTCTTTGTTCAATTATGGAAATTTAAGCACAAGGATTATGTTTTGCATATTTTTCATTTTTTACCGAGGAACTTTGGCTATTAGGTCCTACTATCTCTATTGCTAAAATTTAATAAAATTTGTTCAATGAGGCTTTCAAATCTTGTCGAAGACTCCTTGAAAAGCCATGCTAGCTTAGCGTTATTAGGAGACCGAGAAAAACTACTATATCCCACAACTACTTTAAGGGGAAAGAGTTGTTCGGAGATTGTGAATATTCCCCATGTTACGGTTTCTATCCAATTACTATCCGAATGTCCGAGGCCCAAACAATTTTGAAAAAAGATGAGAATGCACTACAAGAACAATGGTAGTTAGCGACGGAAAAATCTGTCGCTATAAAGGGAAATTCCATTGCTAAATGCTTTTAGTGACAAATTTACGATCGAAAAAAATCCTTTGCTAAAACGTTTGTCACTAACCCTTGCAACGAGACGAACATAATTTGACGCTAATGTAGAGACAGTTTTTCTATTGCTAATTGGTCACCGAAAACGTCTTCACACCTAATAATGCGTCACTATTACGTCACATTTTTCATTGTTAAATACAAAAAATTCCAATGTTAATCCCCTACCAAGTTTACTCTTTTTTTTTAATTGATAAATTTATTTATTTATTTATTTTAGTTTTTAAATTTGTGATATTCTCGGTAGTAATTAAGAATTAGAACAAAAAACATATTATTAAAATTTAAATATTATAAATTAAATTTAAATTAATATTAAAAAAATATTCATTAGTACGTAAGAAAAAAGAAAAACAAATTAAAAAAAAAAATGTCACTCCCGATCATCTAATCCCCTCTCCTACTTTTGGGGCTCCTCTTCAGACGGCTTGGTAGGAAGGACGGTATAGTCTTGAGCTGGTGGGCGAATCTATAGGCAACTCGAACTTTAATGCCGGTCTATTCAACATCTAGGCAAGCGACTCATGCCGAGACTGCAGATCCTTGTATGGTACTCGTTCGTTGTATGACAATGTTTTTCAGCTCATCTTGTTTGGAGTATATTCCCTACACCACCTCTTCGTACGCCCTCCGAATGTCCTCATAAGAAATGTCGGCGGTATAATGCAATGACATGGAAGATGAGCTAGCACCACCGACTAGAATAGATAATGTGACGCTTATGTGCCTACACCATATAGCCTTCTCTTCCTCTCTCCTATAGTCTCGATGGATATATGGCGTTCTTGTCCATTTGTGGATTCGGGATTCCTTCCTCCTGTTGTTTCACGGTAGCTTCTCGTATGAGATCGTCAACATGCTCTCGCGTAATCAAAATAATTATAATGTTAAATGATTAAATAATTTTTTAGATTATATTTGCATGTATAAAATTTAACAATTAAAAACACTTACCATTGTATATTGGATGCGTAAATCGATCAAAGAGCCATCTTATCTCTTGTGAGTGGCCTCAAAAAAGAAAAATTTAGGAATTTAATAGATTAGGCCAATTTGATTATTTCTTATATATAATGAATATTTTAAATAAATCCAAAATCTAGTAGTTAATTTGAGAAAAATTAAAGACATAAACTAGTTTAACTTAATCTAAGGTAATTTATTTTAATAATTAAATGAATTTTTATAATGTAAGTTTTTTATCATATTTTAGGATTTTTATTCTTAATTAATGATTGATTAAATTAAGGTAATGAAATTATTTTTATAAAAGTAATAGGACACTTATGTGAAGCTCACATTTAACATTGGACATGGACTAGGGTTTTAGCCCAACATTAGTCATCTAGTGCTTGTTTATAGATATGCTAATTGGGCCAAAATATTTTTTTATAAAGGCCTAGATCATTGATTATGTTTCAGTAACCAGGCATGTTCCACTTAAAAGATTTCAAGTGTAACTTTATTGAAAAAAAAATGTTTGTGCATCGTGTATTATTATTTGTGTGTCCGAATTTTTTTTTTTTTTTGAAATTGGGATACAAAAATAACTCATTAATTGCTAGATTATTACTATGAAATTATAAGAATAAAAAAAAACTTAATAAAATTATTAGTGGAAATATGTAACTGTCAATGGTGTATTATTTTCGATATGTATTTCATTTTATTTTGAAAAAAAAATATTTTTTAATACAAACAGATTGTGCACCATGTACTAGAGTTACATATAAAATAAATTAATGAAAATTTAAGATCTATAAATAGCTTTCAGTCCAATGGAACGCTTGTTTCTTGTTACTTTTTGAATGTTATGGCTTTAATTTAATTCAAATGCTAATTAAAATTTAAATATCAATTAAACCAATTGGAGTATAATTATATTAAAAATCAATCAATAAAAATAACAATAATTAAATTAATCCTAACGAATTACATTAATCCTAATTCAAATATTAATTAAATTTGAAAATAACAACTAAAAAATTAACAAAATTAAAATAATAACTTAAAAATAAAAAATAACAAATAACAAATTAACAATTAATATGAGCAAATGGTGTACCATAGAGTTATGGGTGTTACATAGAGTAAATTATAAATTAGTCCCTTTAGTTTCAAAAAACAAATTAATTAGTTTTTTTTCAAAAACTATTATTTAATCTTCTATTCATTGTTTATTATGTTTAATTTAATATTATTTTATTTCACAATCTTATTTTCTCATCAATCTTTTCATATTTTTTTATTTTTTCTATTTCTTAAAATGAAAAATCAAAATCAATCAAAAAAGAGTAAAAAGAACTAAAGTACAACAAAATTTAAAAACTTTGACACTAATTATCAGGTTCTTCTCACAACCCTATCTTTCACACAAACAAATTGTATGTGCTGTTTTTTTTTTGTTTTTTTTTTTTTCCGGAACAACTGTGGAATGTTGGTTCATAGTGTTATTATGTCTAGTTTGAGGCAAAGGCAACTTTTATTCCAATGGTTTTAACCTTATACAAGAAGAACTCTAGTACTTCAGAAGTGCTCAAGTCTTTATGATTTGATTTTTATGTCTAGCTTCATGCTAAGGCAATCATTTGTGTAAAGTCATGAAACTGTTGAGTGGTATTGAGAAAGTTGTGTATAAACTTTAATAGAACATTCTGTGAAAAGCATTGTAGTCCTAAATCGAAAGGCATTGCAAATCTTGTGACAATTGTGATGCCAATTCCCTAGAATTTAGTGTGGTTTTGACGATTTATTCACTGAATTCTGAAAACACACCATACGAATTCTGGAATTAGGTAATTGCATTATCGAATAAAATTGAATTAGAATGCTGGGACTGAAGTCCCAAAAAAGTAGTGTCTTCTACCTTCTTGGGGAAAGCATTGCTGAAGCCGCGTAGAAAGCACTATAGGCGCTTGAACTCATTGCAAAAGGTGCTATCAGATTGAGTTGTCCCATTAAGAGATACATCAGCAAACTTTAAATTTGTAGTGATATAATTTCCTTAATTACTGTAAGAAATGAAATTTGAAGGCATTGTCCTTTTAACTAAAGCTCTTTGTATTTTGTGGTTTTTTTTTTTTTTTTTTTTTTTTTCATTTTGTGGCATAACATTCTATGCTTACCCTGATACAGAATGGATTGTAAACCGCCTAAAGTTTCTCCGTTTGATGGTTTTTAAGTTTCTTCTAGCTTCTGTTTCTTAAATTTAAAAGCTTTAATGTTTTACTCTGTTTTGCGTCCACAGCAGAATACATGGACATAAGCTTGCCACTCCATAAGAAATCTGCCAATATTGGTGACAATGTGGATAGGATCAGCAAGTTGCCCGTTGAAGTTATTTCTCACATGATCTCATTTCTTACAACAAAACATGCAGTTTCCACCACATTCTATCCAAAAGATGAGAGTCCATTTGGACAATAACCCCAAATCTGGATTTTTCTGATCAATTTTCTTATAATATTGCAAGAGACAATAGTAATAATGCAACAGTTTTCAGGTCCTTCAAGGATTATGTAGATCGGGTACTCTTTTATCATGTAGGGGGAATTATACGAATATGCGTATTCGAATGCTTTACTGAAGATGTTTCCCCATATATTTATGTGCCGTGACAGCTTGTAACGCGCAAGAATTAATAATTGAAAGTAGTTCTTGCAATCTTCAACATCTGCCTTGGAGAATTTTTACTTGCAAAACTTTGGTTGTTTTAAGACTTAACAGGGCGTTTGTCCTAGATTTGCCTATGAATATATTTTTTCCATGCCTTGAGACCCTTGGTGTTGCTCATGTTGTGTATGTCGATGATGCTTCAATGCACAGGCTCTTTTCTAGCTGCCCTGTCCTTGAAAACTTAGCTATGAGAAGAGATGGATGGGATGGTGCGTGAATTATGAATATTTCTGTGCCATCATTGAAAAGATTGTCTATATTTTCAGAAATGCATTTCTTGGAGGATCATAAGCACAAGACTGAGATTGATACCCCATGTCTTGAGTATTTCCAAATCAAAGACACTTCACAGTGTGATTCTTCCATGAGTGTTTCATCCGCTCTATTCTAAGCACATATTTATGATAATTGCCTACCTTGGCTTCTTAATGGAATCTCCCAAGTGGAGCTTTTAGTACCATCTGGCGATACTATGTCTGTATGCTTGGTTCATATTCTGAATGGCTATATTTTGCTTGACGTTGAATATCATTGATTGCTGTTTTCTTTTTCCCTACAATGTCATCATGGACTCTATACCATCAATGCTTTCGTTTTTTGTAGTCTGTCAATGCTGTTGTTTGTGATTCTATTCTGCCCACATTCCATTATCTTACCAAACTAGAGCTATATGTTGGTGAGTTTATAAACTGGGAATCCCTGCCAGACTTGCTTGAGAGCTCTCCTAATCCTGAAATTCTCGTATTTCCAGCCAAGTGTTTGCTCTCAAGTCTGAAGACAATTGAAATTAATAACTTCGTGGGAATGTCTGGCGAGAAATATATTGTAGAATATTTGCTAGAGTCTGCCGAAGTTTTGGAGGAGATGATAATCCGAGGTTGCAAATTTTTTGGAAGGCCAAGAATGCAGAAGAAGCTAGAGGCTTTTAGGAATGAGATATTAGGCTTCCCAAGAGGTTCTACTGCCTCATTTTCTGGTAAATGTATGATGTGGAAATATTTGCCTTCCATTTTGCTATTGTAGTTACAGTGGTGATATGTGCTAGTAGAAAATTCGTATTACTGCAGTTGTAGATAAATTTATTTGATTGTTTGTGTAAAATATCTGAACTCCTCTGTTTTGACCGTCAAGTCACTTTCAGCCTCTGGTTTTGTATCGCTTATTGCTTTACAATTTGCTCTGTTTATCCTTGCTAGTAGAGACTGAATTTTTAGGATTCTCATATTAGCATTGACTTGCAGGAATGAGAAGGAGATTTGGCTACAAGAAAATAAGCTAGAAGGGCAAGAATGTGAAAAAAAAAATGGTTGGTGAGGTTCGAAAGTCCCATTCTCTGGCACGTGTATGTTTTTGCCCTTCTTTTCCTAGACTAGGTTCGAAGTTCGCTGTGTATCTTTCTTACAAATTCTCAGAAAACATCATCCTTTCCTAGCTTGAAGCACTTGTGTTATATATATCTTTTGATCTTTTCAGAGGCTTGACATCAGTCAATTACTTGGTTTTTTCACTTATTATGGTAAGTAATTTGTACCAGGTAAGTGAGGTTTCTAATTGTCAAATATGATGAAAACCTCTAGTGGGAAATTTTCTGTTTTGCTCCTGTAGTGGATATCCTTCCTTAAAGTACTTTGATTATCTGATTATGTCATTAACAATGTCATAAAAGAAAAAGCCTTTATGAGGGAATGACGTCTTTCTACAGCAAGACTCATCACTCATGTGCTATATATATATAATACTCATTTGGAGCTCTAAAATTCAAATGTAACTTCATTTTTTAACCTTCGCTGTTTCTCATTTGGAGCAAGAGATCTGAGCTTACGGATTCTAGTATTTTTCTTTTCTGCATTAATGTGGCAAAACTCAGTGAGCATGCATTCAAAAAATTTAGTGAGGACATCTCAAAAGTTATCCACCGATTCCACTTATTTTCAAGGATATATTGACTACGAGAGGATGTTTACTTGATATATAAATTTAAACAACATACTTTTATGGAAGTTCTTTCTGCAAATACAGTATATATTCATAATTTGGGTAAACTCTTCAGAGAGTGAAGATGAATTTCCCATAACCAGTGATGACACCAGTTATTTCTTAATAAACCATAAAGAAAGGCTGTTAAGGGCACCTATGAATTTGATTCCAAAAATTATAAGAAAATCCACTAATCAAACACAAAATAACTACAAAAATAAGAAATAAATGACAAAATATCTGCTAAATGAGAAATAAAGCATAACATTACTGAAAACAGACTTATGAATATAACCCCTACATGTACCTTCGAGATTTAAAAGCTGACAGCATTAACTTTGCTTGTTCTGCCATCAATTCTTGCCGCTTCAAAAAGAACTCCAACTCAGCTACCCGCAACTCTCTCCACTTCTCCTTCATCTCCGCCTTCTTCCTCCCATGCACAAAATCCAATCCCCTCCTCGCAACATAATCATCCATTCTTTTATAAAACTCCGAATCCTTTTGGACACTTGAATCTCTCTCCATCTCACCTTCCATTCTGTCCTCTCGCACATCATTATCCGACCCTGATTCCGATTTGGACGCAGAATCAGATTGTTGAGTCGAGTGTTCGGGATTTTTAGGGGTTGACTTTTGGGTTCGAGTGGTTTTCGTTTGTGGTTGATGAGGAGAGGGTTGATTTTGTTCATCATCAGATATCCCTTCCTCTTCACCACTGGAAGTTTCTTCCTCTTCTTCTTCGTTAGAGCTATAAGAAGAGGGTGGATCTTCAACGGGAGGGGGGCGTTTTGGTGCCATTAAGAAACAGAGAGTTAGGGTTTCGAAAGAGAGTTTGATTAGCAGCAGCAGGGTGAGTCTTTGAGAGAAGACAGAGAGCCGGCCCTAAACAAATAATAACTAGTGAGAAACCTTTAAATTCCTAGACCCTATATATATATAATAACTAGTGAGAAACCTTTAAATCCCTAGACCCTATATATATATATATATATAAAGTAAAAAGATCATTAATTAATACATGTTTTCAATAAAAAGAGAATAATATTTTAAAATATCATAAATTTTAATTTTAATAAATACAAATAAAAAGTATTTTTATTCTGATTTGGATATATATATATAAGTAAAACAGATAATTAATTAATACATGTTTTCAATAAAAAGAGGATAATATTTTAAAATAAATTGAATTTAAATGTTAATAAATACAAAGAAAAAGTATTTTTATTCTGATTTGTATTTTTAATTTTTTTATGTAATTAATTTTTTTATTAGGGTTTGCTGATCTAAAATGGTATTAAATGCATATAAAAAAACACAACCATTAGAAGAACGACATGTAAAATTAAATACTCTTTTAAGTAAAAAGTAAAAGAATAAAAAAAGCCCCAAATTCAAATTAAAAAAAAAATAATAAAAAACCCTAACTCTTTGGTAAAATCTAATTGAAATCCTTAATACTAATGTAACAAAATCTATAACACAAAATTTTAATTTTCCACGATTGTTAAAAGGATTTGTTTATTTAATTATTAAGTTATTTAAATATTTAGAACTCGATCATCGACACTTCAAAAGGGTTAATCACATCAAATGTTCTTCTATTTATTTTCTTAATATTGCCTCTTTGATTATTTTTTGACTAATTTTTCGATAAAAAATGGCATCTAACCAAAAAATTACCACATGACATGATGTGTCACATTAATATCATGTGGAAAAAAAAATAAAATCAAAAAAATGAGCTGAAAAAAATATAATTTTAATAGTAAAAAAAAAAAAAAACACACACACACAAATTGATTACTCCATGAGTGTTTTGGCCTTTTTAGTTGAATCACATATTTATAGTAAATGCTTGTCTAGGCTTCTCAATAGAAACTCTATCTGGTGATGCTATATTGGTATGCATGTGAACATTACTCCTATCAATGTATTGAATTTAATTTGCATTACCATTGGTTATTTTCGTATAGTCTCTTTATGTTGTTGTTTGTGATTCCATCCTACTGAAATTCGATAATCTTATGTGTTATATGTTGGTGACTATATTAACCAAAGGATGACGTTTTGGGTTCTATTGGCATCAGCCAAAGGAAGACCTGATTGTTTGATCTTTAGTCTGAAGACAATTGAAATCATCTCCTTTGTGGGAATGCCTGGCGTGGCGAGGTAAATATATTATAGAATATTTGCTACGCCAAAGAAGAGAAAGGAGCTGGAGTTGCTTAGGATGAGATATCGAAGTTCCCAAGAGATTCTAGTACTTGTGAAGTTATTTTCTGAATTTAATGTTTTAGACTTTGTAGTAATTTTGTGCGTCATCTTTGAAGGGGTAGCAGGGATATCAAACTATCAGTTCTAAGAAATATTTGTCTTGGCCCTTCATATTCAGACTAGGTTTGAAATTACTGTGGTATCATTTCTAAGAAAAAATCGTACTTTTTCTGGAATATTTGCCTTCTCTTTTTTCTGTTTTATTGCGATTTGATATTGCTTGTTAAATGGTGTTTTTGATGATGCTCTTGTTGCTATATATCAAATGTAATATGTTCTTGTAAAATTCATGTGATTACTCTGACTGAGAAGTGAGCCATTGTTGGAGTGAAGTATCATAATTTGTTTCTTTTTGAATTTTGAATGATCTCAGCCTTTGTAATTTGGTTGCTGCTGCTAAATTTAGATTTCATTTTTTGATCTTTAAGTGGTCATTGAACTTTTAAGGTTCTTAACTTTGGATTGATTTGTTTTAAGAAGAGGCTGATTGGCTATATGAAGCCATCTTCAGATCTTAGGACTTAAGAGCGAGCTGTTCTACCCACATTGCAGATTTTTTTTCCGCTTTACAATCATAAAATGGAAAGAGTTTCTCTGGGGGAAAAAAAGAAAAAAAGACAAAAAACTCCACAGAGGTCAGCTATGCTCACCTCGCGTCGTTCCTTTGGTCCTTGCCTTCAAGAAGCTTCATTTTCTAGTTTCTTCTTCTGCATCTCCAATATCCTTTCTTCAATGGTATTTTCAGCAATCAATCTAATAATCTCTACATCCTCTTGCTGTCCATATTGGGGAACATGGTCTATTGCCTGTTCCTCAACTTCTGAGCTCCACCATGGCTCCAAAAAGTAGACTTCGGAAGCAACTGTCATGTTTATGCTACCTCCTAGACTCTTAAGACTTGCAAGCAAAATTGTGTCTGGTCCTGTTGCACCAAATTCTTTGATCATTTCAGCAGTTCTCCTTACATCTGTTGATGCATCCAATCGCAAGGTATTGAAGATTTGAAGCCAGCGTCTTTCAGTGGCTCTTCCAGTAATACCAACATCTTATCGAATAGTTAAAAAACTACTAATTTACTGGTTGAGTTTTCATCCTTCAGGTGTTTTATCAGAGCTAAGACTTTGGAAGGAGTTTTCCTTGAGGATTTATTAGGGTTTTCAGGATCGAAAGACTTAGTAGGGGCTAAGAACAGGACAGGCGACGACAAAACAGGCAGACTTGCTTGGATTTGGTATGTTGAAGGCATTTGGAAATGTTGACCTATGGGTGCTCTCAGCCTGAGAGGTTTTGTAGCCTTTTTGGCTCCTGTGAGATTTAGAATTTGCTCCTTTCTAACTGTCAAATATGATGAAAACCTCAAGTGGGAAATTTTCTGATTTGCTCCTGTAGTGGATATCCTTCCTTAAAGTACTACTAGTACTTTGATTATCCGATTATATCATTAACAATATCATAAAAGAAAAAGCCTTTATGAGGGAATGATTTCTTTCTACAGCAAGGCTCATCACTCATGTGCTATATATATATATACTCATTTGGAGCTCTAAAATTCAAATGTAACTTCATTTTTTCCCTTAGCTTTTTCTCATTTAGAGTAAGAGATCTGAGCTTACAGATTCTAGTATTTTTCTTTTCTGCATTAATGTGGCAAAACTCAGTGAGCATGCATTCATCAAATTTAGTGAGGACATCTCAAAAGTTATCCATCGATTCACCTGAAGCCATTCGTTTCCATCATCTGCCAAACTTATTTTCAAGGATATATTGACTACGAGAGGATGTTTCCTTGATATATAAATTTAAACAACATACTTTTATGAAAGTTCTTTCTGCAAATACAATATAATGTGGCAAAACTCAGTGAGCATAGATTCATAAAATTTAGTGAGGACTGCGATTAAACAATATATCCTTCATTATTCTCATTTTTCCCTATAGAAAATCGAAACAACTTTGGCAATGAACTAATTGGCAATACCATATGCTGGAACATGCCACCTTCACCAAACCATCTTTAAGACTCATATTGCTCAGCATCATTAACCCACGTGGTGTGGACATCATTCAACATAAGGCAGATATGCCAAAAGAAAAAAAGACATCTAAAAAATTATCCACTGAAGTCATTAGTTTCCATCATCTGCCAAACTTATTTTCAAGGATATATTGACTACGAGAGAATGTTTCCTTGATATATAAATTTAAACAATATACTTTTATGGAAGTTCTTTCTGCAAATACAATATATAGTAAACTCTTCAGAGTGTGAAGATGAATTTCCCATAACCAGTGATGACACCAGTTATTTCTTAATAAACCATAAAGAAAGGCTGTTAAGGGCACCTATGAATTTGATTCCAAAAATTATAAGAAATCCACTAATCAAACACAAAATAACTACAAAAAGAAGAAATAAATGACAAAATATCAGCTAAATGGGAAATAAAGCATAAAATTACTGAAAACAGAATTATGAATATAACCCCTACATGTACCTTCGAGATTTAAAAGCTGACAGCATTAACTTTGCTTGTTCTTCTATCAATTCTTGCCGCTTCAAAAAGAACTCCAATTCAGCTACCCGCAACTTCCTCCACTTCTCCTTCATCTCCGCCTTCTTCCTCCCATGCACAAAATCCAATCCCCTCCTCACAACGTAATCATCCATGCTTGCAACACTCACACTGTTGTGTAACTCCGAAACCTTTTTGGCACTTGAATCTCTCTCCATCTCACCTTCCATTCTGTCCTCTCCCACATCGTTATCCGACCCAGATTCTGATTTGGACTCAGATTCAGATTGTTGAGTCGAGGGTTCGGGATTTTTGGGGGTTGACTTTTGGGTTCGAGTGGTTTTCGTTTGTGGTTGATGAGGAGAGGGTTGATTTTGTTCATCGTCAGATAACTCTTCCTCTTCACCACTGGAAGTTTCTTCCTCTTCTTCCTCCTCAGAGCTAGAAGAAGAGGGTGGATCTTCAACGGGAGGCGGGCGTTTTGGTGCCATTAACAAACAGAGAGTTAGGGTTTCGAAAGAGAGCTGGGTTAGCAGCGGCAGGGTGGGTCTTTGAGAGAAGACAGAGAGCCGGCCCTAAACAAATGATAACTGGTGAGAAACCTTTAAATCCCTACACCTATATATATATATATAAGTAAAAAAGATAATTAATTAATACATGTTTTCAATAAAAAGAGGATAATATTTTAAAATAACATGAATTTAAATTTTAATAAATACAAATAAAAATTATTTTTATTCTTATTTGGATTTTTAATTTTTTTTTATGTAATTACTTTTTTATGTAGGGTTTGCTAATCTAAGAAACTATTAGATGCATATAAAAAAAATATATAACCATTAGAAGGACGATATGTAAAATTAATTAAGTATTCTTTCAAGTAAAAGTAAAATAATAAAAAAAGTCTCAAATTCAAATTAAAAAAAAAAAATCAAAATCCCTAACTCTTTGGTAAAAGCTAATTGAAATCCTTAATACTAATGTAACAAAATCTATAACACTAAATCTTAATTTTTCAGGATTGTTAAAGCATTTGTTTATTTTATTATCAAGTTATTGAAATTTTTAGGACTAGATCATCCACACTTCAAAAGGGTTAATCTCATCAAATGTTCTTTTATTTTTTTTATTTTTTTATTGTTGCTTCTTCGATTATTTTTTGACTAATTTTTTAATAAAAAATGACATTTGACAAAAAATTACCACATGTCATGTTATATCACATTAATATCATGTGGAAAAAAAGCAGAAAAATGAGCTAAAAATTTTTTAATTTTAATATTACAAAAACAAAAATTAATTACTTTCTCTTGTCCTTCTTTGTTTCACATTAATATAATGGGCTAGGTTGGATCGTCCTCTCTTGTAGTCTTTCACTTTTATATTAATACACTTCAGAATATCGCCCTTGCTCTCCAAAAATAATAATAAATAAATAATTTTTTTGTATTTATAAGTAATATTTTATAGTTAATATTCAACAAAAAAAATATTAAGTCGATGTAAATATTAAATTTTATTATAATTCTCATATATAGTTAAATATAAATAATCAAAATAGAAATTCAATGGCTAATTTATTTTAAAAAAATTAATTAGTCAAGAAATACATGTTATGAAAGACCAAAAACAATATATATATATATATTGCCACACCAATACATGTTATTTAATTAGTCAATCTGTTTTTCCTAAAACCAATTTTGTTCCCAATTTCAGTTTTAAACTTCAGATTGCAGGCATTCAACCTTTTGTCCATAACTCTTGCCACACCCAATTTATCCTCTAGACAATTCGTTTCTCCCTAAGTTGCCCTGCACGGCCCCTACTCCTGCAAACTTCCTGTAGCCTCTTTATTGCCACAATCCTCTCCGCTTGCAGCCTCTTTCGAAATTTCGAAAATTAAATTTTTATTTTTTCTCATGACATCATATTAAAATAATCGTCGAACCTCTAAATTAAAATGATTGTTCTAATTTTTCAAAATTCTCAAATTGATTTTTTAAAAGTTTTTAAAAAACTTAGGTTTTTAATCCAATTCAATTGAGTTTAATTCTAGGTTTAAAACCCTAAATTGAAACCTAATTGAACTCAATTAGTCCTAATTTTAAACCCCTAACATGAATTTCTAATCAAATAACAAAATCTCCAAATTTAAAAATTGACAATAAAATTCAAAAATTAAGAGAAATTATAAACACAAAAAAATTATTTTTTATTAACAGCTCCAAACCTGTCCCCTTGTTATTGGTACTCAAAATCTTGTTAAAGTTTATATTTTAGGCACATGGAGGAGTAGCTCATTTTTTATTTTCTTTATCTCCGAAGTCCAGGCTCAGAAAAAGAAAATTGAAATTAGATTTTCGGGTTTTAGGGAAGTTATTCAAATTGGCATATTAATCAATTACGGAATTAAATTTATTAATTAGTTAAACTTTCCAATTATAGTATCAATTAGCACGTGTCCTAAAACACATGTTAGAAAAACCCGTATCATTAAAAAAAAAAAAAAAACAAACAAACAAACTTGCTAGGAAAACCCCACCTCTTTTAGGGCTTTTCTGCAACTATTGTTTAAAAAAATATTTCAGCCCGCAGAAATGAAGGAGGCCGTAGATGGGCCACCATACCTATATCACTTCTCAAATAAAACCGAGATGCTAACTAGGCCAGTAATGTGAGAGCTTACCATCGGCTGCCCAAGCAATTGAAGGTCTTTTTTCACTTGGGCCGAAATCTCCAGCAATATGAGAGCTTACGAATACCAATAAAAAATTAAATTGTTGTGATTAAACTTTTTTTTCCTCAACCGTAACGATATTTTTGAAATATTTTATATATCAATTGAGATTAATTTTTTTCATTGATAATTTTAAGAACGCACTCTCTAACATTATCTTGATGCATTTAAAATAATTTAATAAATTGGGTTTAAAGTTTGAATTTAAAAAACGAGCAAACTTCTTTATCCATAGACCAACCCTTTGAGATTGTGTAATCAAACTACTTAATATGTAATTAACATTTTCCTTTCCTAAATAAATTTTAATAATAAAACTATTAGCGGTTACAGAGGTTTGCTCTATTTCTAACTTTCTTGGTTCAAATCTTAGAATCATCATGTAGAAAAATTTAATAAATTCTTTTAAACCTATCTGACTATATAAAAGGTGCATCCTTAAAATCGTTTGAAAATGATTGACATGTAAGTTGGCTTAAAAATACTCTTTCCATTGGGAAGGAAGAATAACTCACTTCATGAGAAGCATATACTTAATATAAATTTTTTAGGTTTTACATATGTATAGTTCTATATAGTTCTATGAAAGATTAAAAGATCATATCATTTTTTTATTTAATAAAAGATCAAATCGACCTTGGGATATGCAGTAGGAAAAATAAGTTTTCCCCTTTTTTAGTTGTCATAGTGAAGCAAAAGATTTATCTTTACACTTCTCACGAACTGGACTAACTATAGCTGTAATTTGGCATTATGGATTGAGTAAAATTTGAACCACAAATTAAATTAGAAAAAGTTTTACCCTTAATTATAGAAATGAGAGTACTGGTGTATCCCTAGTGTTGATATAGAGTTCATAAAAAGAAAAGGGTTTTGAGCTGTGTATTAAGAATCTGGTTTGCAATTTTATTAGACTTGAGAATTAAGAAACCGTGAAAGAAAAGAAGAAGACGTCGCGTACTGGGATTAGTTAATTCTCATCGTAATCGGATTAGTTTTGGATAACCTATGAAAGAAGACGACCCGATTCTACAAGCATAGACTGGCCTCTATATATTTCCATCCATTTTTTCACAAACCCCATCATATCAAAACTGAGTTCTTTTTTCCCTAGTTTCAAATATTTATTGAAGAAAGGAAGAAGAAGTTGAAGAATTATATAATTAAAGATGGCATGGGGATCTTGCAATGAAGGGCTTCTTGGAAACTAGTGCATATCCAATTACGGTTTTTTCCTTTTCTTTTTGGTATTGCATTTTGTTTGTTTAATCTAGTGCATTCATTTGATATATATATTGCTGCCTATCCAATTACGGTTTTTTTCCTTTTCTTTTTGGTATTGCATTTTGTTTGTTTAATCTAGTGCATTCATTTGATATATATATATATATAATTTGATGCATTTGTTTGTTTTTTGAATTTGATGCATTCGTTTGAATTTTTTTTTTTTTTTTTGTTGAATCTAATCTGTTTATTATGTCACCACTATCATTTTTTTTTTATTACCATCTCCTATAGTGGTGATGAAATTATTTTTTAAAAAAATATATTATTTCTATCATTATTATTATCATTTTTTAAAAACATAATCACTTTTAGCATTTTTACTATTATCATGGTCTTCGGAACAACTCTTTCCTCTAAAAGCAGTTATTGTGGGATATTGTAGTTTTACTGGCCTCCTCAAGGCTTTTCAAGGAGTCTTCGGCAGGATTTGAAAGCCTCCTTGAACAAATTTTATTGAATTTTAGCAATAGGGCCTAATAGCCAAAGTTTCTTAGTAAAAAATGAAAAATACGCAAAACATAATTCTTGAGCTTAAATTTCCATAATTGAACATCCCATTTTCTTTAGTAAAAAAAAGGAAAACCCTAAACATAGAGGAATAATTAGTCCAATGGCAAATGGGTTCCACGCATTCTACATCTACCTGCAATTGATAGCAATAAGGAACATCAATGTATTAGTGCAAAACAAAGTCTGACATGAACAACTCAAAATATGCCAGGAACTATAAAGTTTTTACTCGATCTCACTTGATGCCGGAGCTTGAATATCTTTGTTGATGCCTATTTTTACAGGTGACAACTTGATAAGCGAATCAATTTACACACCTGCGTATGTAAAATCAAAACTAAATCGCCTCTCAGCAACATGACATTTCGTGCTTCACATTATGCAAAATAACAGAAATGATCCCATCAAGCTTCATGCTTTCCATAAACGAAGACTTACCCATGGGTTTCTTGGAGATGGGCAAGTTTTTTGTATCAGACCAATCAGAAATGGTCCACCCTTTTCAGCTAGCAAACCAGAATCGAAATTAGCTTCTCTTGTTTTGCAGCTTACTTTGCAGATTTTCTACTTCATCTCCAGCGAGCAGGTTGTTTTACAGGACTCAAATTCCGAAAGGCAGCATGCAAAATCATAACAGAAACGCGTAGAAAATCTGTCGCGTAGAATTAGAAATGCTTAATTACTAATGAGGGCAGATTATTACTAATGAAGAGAAAAAGAAATAGCGAAAAGCATAAAAAATCGCATAATTTTGAGGGTAGGTTAGTAATTTAGGTGAGAAGCCCTCCGCCGCCAAATAAACTAGCTATTGGAAAATTAAGAACCTACCTTCCTTCTCTTCTTATTTAAAGAAACCCCTACTCTTGAACTCTCTCAATTTTGATAAATTTCTCGGTCGATTTCTCTCCATATAATACTCTTAATTTCTTTTTTACGTCTTTATCAACCATCATCATCTCTCGTAATCTGTGAAGTCAAATTGAAAGTGACGAGTTTGCCATTGTGGATTCAAATTGAGGTTCTTTCCGTTTCTTATCGGGTTTATTACCTTATCCAAACCAAAAGTTTCGTTTTTCTTGTTTTCAGCTTTTTTCTTTTAGATTTTGATTTTTTTGTTATCAATTCATCATCGAACAAAACAATGGCTTGTTCTTCTTCTTCCATGGTTATTGTGGGTTCTTTGGATGAAGAATTATCCAAGAAGCACTCGTGGGTTTTTCCGGGATTCCAATTGGTCTCGGATTTCAGCCTTTCCGACCGTGATCTTGTCATCCATTATCTCTACGAGAAGGTCAAAGGCTTTCCTCTCCCTTCGATTCTACTATCCCTTTTTGTGATCTTTATGGCCACCAAGAACCATAGGAGATTTGGGATGCCTTTGGAGGGATTGACAACGAGAACTTATTCTTCTTTACCAATCTTAAGAAGATGAGCCCAACTACATCTCGAACTAATCGCCTAGTTGGATCATCCGACGGTACATGGCATGATGAAAGACGAAACAAGCGGAGTGGGTGGCTTGGAATTCGAGTGGCTTGTCAAGATATTCAACTACAAGAATCCCAAATCCAAGGCTCGGAATGGTGCTTGGATGATGCACGAATACAGACCTTGTTGCTAATGATATTGTCGGCACTCTACTCGTAATCGTCGTTTGTCGTTTAAGGAAGAAGCAACCTAAGAGGAAGAGGCAGTTGGATGATGAAGAAGAAGGTGATGATGGTATGGATAAAAATAACAAGCGCTTCACGGGTGATCGGCTTGCAATGTCAACAACAGTTGTTTCTATGAGTGTGAACCCACCACACGGCCTCCTTCCCGATCATGACAATGATGCAATCGGTCCATTGGAACTCGAGCAAGAGGCGGCCACAAACAACAACGGTGATGAGCATCGGTCATTGGATGGCGCCGATGCACCCGAAGATCAACCGTTACTTACCGATGATGCTTATTCCTTCGTAGCCGATGACATTCTATCAATCGAGCCTTTTGATTCTAATGGTGCTCTTCGACAACATCGGATAGTTGGTAATGGAGAAGAAATGGCTCTTGATGATGATTATTTCCGTTCGTTGTTCGAGAGCTTTTATGCGAAGAAGCAATCGCCTCTTGTAACTCGGAGATGAGACTTCAAAGTGTTGACTCATTAGGTTTTGTAGAATTGGTTGATTAAAACCGAAAAGAAAATGCACTAGTGAGAACTATATATATAATGCATTAGGGCTTAAGCAGAGTATTATGAGAGGCCAATCACCTTATTACCGATATATAAGTCAATCCAAGGATGAAAATTTAAAAAAAATTCGGTGTCCTCTTACAAGCTAGGATCAACAAAATTCTTAATTCCGTAATTGTTTACAACAATATTTTGTGACTTTATGCAATATTTTTTATTTGCTAAATTAAGGGTTTGATGCTTGAATTCAAAGAACAATGACCTTCACACAAGTAGTGGGTCGGCACATTGGATCATACTACAAGCAACCAGATTTTAGACTCAAGTTCAAGCTCAAATTCTATCAAAAGTCAGCTAGACTCTTTTTTAATAAACAAAAGCCGAGGATGCAAAATTGTCATGCACGTAAGATAGGATTTTGAGACGGACTCGATAATTGGGATTAGGGACGATGGTCTATTAGTGTTAGAGTTGTTAGGGATTGCACATACATACATATATTGAAAATATAGACAATTTGTTCAATGGTAGCACCGAAATGTTCATAATTTGTACGCCATCCCATCCTTCTCTTCTTATAGACATATTTTCAAGGACGAGGCGGCTAGAAAAGAGCTTGTACATTGAGGAACCATCGGTATACACAACACGAGGGAGACACAATGTCTTTAAGGTATGGAAAACACGGACAAACATCCTGCTCATCCTCGGAACCTCTAAAGTTTTGCAAGTAAATACTATCTAAGGAAAGTCGTTCGTGGTTGCAACAACTTGTTACACTTCCTAATACTTGTATGTTACACGCTATCACAAGCACAAATCCACCCATAAATATTAGGGGAAGCATCTTTAGTAATGCATTTAAGATAGCCACTTTGCATGATAGACCCGCCATGACAAAAGAGTACCCGCCCACATATTCCTCGAAGGAACCGAAGACAAAAGCGGCATAACTACCGTAATCACTTGTAATCCATAAGAAAATTGATAGAAAAATTCATATTTGGAGTTGAAAGTCTAATTGTATTCCCATCTTTTTTACTCCATAAATGCCTTTTCGATTGCAAAGTTCCATTTAGACCCATTCTTCTTGAGTAGATCCGTATTCTACCACAAACCTTGACAAAACGTCTATAATAACCTATATGACCACAAAAATTCGTAGTTGTTTTAGATTAGGCTACCGCTACACCACTTCAATTGTCGTAGGATCAATTTGGACCCCTTCGACTTCGCGGACATGAAATGTCCTAAATATTCCACATTTGGAGCACCAAAGGTGTATTTAGAATATTTAGCAAACATGAATTTTTATCTCAACACACTTAATGTAATTTTCAAATGATGAACATGCTCTTTTAAAGTTTTACTAAAGATTAAAATATCATTAAAAAATATATTAGAATGAACTTTTAAAGAAAAGGTCTAAAAATATCATTCGTAGTTAAACCAAATGACATAACCAAGTATTCATATTAACCATTGTGTGTTTGAAAAACTATTTTAGGAATGTTTGAAATACACATTTTGATTTGATGATAACCTACTCGTAAGTCAAGTTTAGAACAAATAATTGATCCTCGTAATTCATCTAGAAGTTCCTCAATGATAGGAATCAAAAATTGATACTTGATAATCATCTGATTTAGCTTCGTGTAATCCACGCAAATCGATCCATGAATTGTCTTTGTTTTTAACTAATACCATTGGAGAAGAAAAAGACTCACACTACGTTGGATAATACCATTTTCAGCATTTTCTTTTTAAACCAGCTCGTTGGAAAATCAAGAACCTACCTTCCTTCTCTTTTTATTTAAAGAAACCTCTAATCTTGAGCTCTCTCGGCTTCGATGAATTTCTCTCGGTTGATTTCCGTCCGTCTAATACTCTCAATTTCTTTTTCGGGTCTTTATCAACCATCATCATCTTTTAGAATTTTATTACTCTTTCTGTCAAGTCAAATTGAAAGTGGTGAGTTTGCTCGCGGATTCAAATCGAGGTTCTTTCCGTCTCTTATTAGGCTTGTTACCTTATCCAAACCAAAAGTTTCTTTCTTTCTTGTTTTCGGTATTTTTTTTATCACTTGATAATCGAACAAAACAATGGGTCGTTCTTCTTCTTCCATGGTTTTTGTGGGTTCTTTGGATAAAGAATTATCCAAAAGCACCGTGGGTTTTTCCGGGATTCCAATCGGTTTCGCATTCCATCCTTTTGACCGTAATCTTGTCACCCATTATCTCTACAAGAAGGTCAAATGCTTTCCTCTCCTTACCGATTCCACTCGTCCCTTTTTGTGATCTTTATGGTCACCAAGAACCATGGCAGATTTGGGATGCCTTTGGAGGGATTGACAACGAGGACTTGCTCTTCTTTACCAATCTCCGGAAGATTAGCCCAACTACATCTCTAACTCATCGCCAAGTTGGAGGAGTGGGTGGCTCGGAATTCGATGGCTTGTCAAGATATTCACCTACGAGAATCCCAAATCCAAGGCTCGGAATGGTGCTTGGATGATTCGAAATACATCCTTGTTGCTAATGATATTGTCGGCACTCTACCGTAACCGTTGTTTGCCATTCGAGGAAGAAGCAACTCATTGAAGACGACCATGTATGACCTTAGATAGAAACTAGCATTATGTGGTTTCCTCGTGGTGATTCTCTCTCTCTTTTTTCCCTCCTTTGCTGTACTTTGTGCCGTATGACCGATGGT
>CAWUPB010000233.1:0-348511 GCA_963924115.1 Dovyalis caffra | reverse complement strand
TGAAAGAGTGAACTTTTGGCTTCAAATGATTTGGGTAATAGCTGTGAGAACTTTTTGATATATTTCTGGATGCCCAAGCAACAGTAAGCAATTGATTGGATGATGGAGATGAGGATGCCTTTTCTTTTCTAATGCAACATAAGAAGACCGTACATGGTCGCTAATATATGGAGAAACTTGATGGCTTTAAGAGAATAGGTGCAAAATTTGAATCTTATTCAGGAGTCAGTCAACATAACATAGAAAAGGGAGGGGGAGAGGGAATTAAAAGAAATAGAGCTAAATTATTACTCAGTTATGTGTGTTTGTGTTTATGTGGATCTTGCTTCACATTGTGCCTGTTCCTGGCCCAGCCTATTTGCTGATACCAGTTAAGCTACCTTAATTTATATTGATTGAAAAATGCATTTACTGACCTTGAAAATGCCATACATTACATTTGGAAAAGAGATATGAGGTAGGAAAATCAATCCTATTACAGATGAAATATAACTGTCATTACCTACAAAATATATTTGTTTTGCCATAATTTCCTGGCAGATCTCTAGCTGCTTGTGAACTGCTAAACAACGCTGGGTACAGAAACCTTTTTTGGGTCCAAGGGGGATTTGAGGCTGCTGAAGAAGAGGTATATGCATTTCCTATGTGAAGTTGAATACTCCCTTTCATTCTCATGCATCATGTTCTCATTTTATTTTATTTTATTATTTTTTTGGCTCATCAAGTAAAGAAATTGAACCAGTTTAATGATTCTGAACTAGGATTTTGTCAGTGAAGGTCCTCAGCCACTTAAGTTTGCTGGAATTGGTGGAGTTTCGGAATTCCTGGGGTTTGTCTCCTCTTGACTACCATCTAGTATTTAACTTCCTGGGGAAAAGTTTGATTTTCTTCTCTCCTTGTAAACATACCTGACAGCCCTGATACAGTACACGAAGAAAATGCCGTGGTATCATGCAATACATACATTTAGTCCATGATTCTTTTCATGCTCAAATATGTTGAAGATGTATCTATGCCTTTCCATGATCATGCATGGGTAAATTCCTGTAAACGCCTGTTGGTTAAATTGGCATGGTTACTTTGATCCATGTAATGGTAACGCTTGTCTCCTAGCAGGTAGGCATCACAATCAGTTTTTGAACCATATGAGTTATAGTTATGTTCTGTAACTAACTGTGTCCTTGTAACTTTGATTATATCTGCTTGTCGACAGGGTTCCAATCTGGACTTTTTTTTTCTTTTTAATTGCCTAGGATGCACTGTAGGTTGACAAAAGAATGTCTTTGGCCATATAATATTTGAAACTGTTGTCATATGTTTGATCTTTCCGTACTTTGAATTTATTTCTGATTTCCGTGTGATTTGCAGTTGGACTGATCAACAAAGGGCTGCTGCTGCCAAAGAAGGTTGCGGTTATCGATTATTGTTCTCTGCTCGTCTGGTAATCGTGGTGTTTTCCTGTTCTTCTATAAAATCATCTGTGAAGTCCAGCTGTCAGATTAGTAAAATTAATGTCTTTGTTTCTGGCATAGGTTGGAGTCTTTCTTGTTGCGGATGCCTTGTTTATTGGTGCTCAGCAAGTAGGTCACTATATTCAGGATATAAGAGCACATTGAGTTGAGCTTGAAGGCACTTGATTATTTCACCAGCGAGCATGTTTTTGCGTTGTTAGTGACAACAGAGACCTGGGATTGCATGGGATCCAATTTTGAAGCCAAGATTAGTGTAGAATGCCAAGTACATACCTCCATCTCATGTCTTTAATCTTCAATCATGTTGTATCTAGGCATGACTTTCATCCATGTGCTATGATGTATATGCTCTGAATTATGTCTCGCTATAGTCAATTATCCAAGAACATTGCTCTACTCCATATTTATAGAGTTGATAGTTCTTCATATAGCTTTATTTCTCAATGTCATGGATGTTTTTTCCTTCTCTTCTGAAAGGCTAGGCTATGCAACCGCATGATTCGCACTGAAAGCTTCTTATCTCTCCTCCACCTTGATCCTTTTACCATTATAGAAATTTTTTGTAGTTCAGTTAATTGGGGATGGCTTCTCCCAGATTAAGACAAGATTGTATTGCATCGGCAAAACCTCTAAATCTAACTGAAAATGAAGGAGTTCTGTTGCTGGATTGATGGAGATATTGGAGAGAGAATGATTTATGATCCCATTCTCACCTCCCACACATCCACCCCCCCCCCCCCCTCTCCCCTTCTTTCATTTGCAGCTAAATTTTTCAATTTTTATTTATTTAATTTTTATCATGTGACAGTGTTATATGTTCTGATATGTGTCATAATGAAGTTAAATGAAGAAAACAATAGTAGTACTAATAATAATAATAATAATAATAATATAAAATGAATAAAAAGGGAATGAAAGGACCACATTAAAATATAAGAATAGAAAGGCAATATTAATCCCGTCCAAGTTCCAATAGCAAGGACTAGGGCAGGAATCAAGTAATACCCAAGTTCTGCTTTCTTTCTATAAGCAAACCATAACTGTCAACTTTTTATTTGGAAAGAAAATCGTATTTTCCAGTTGACTGACTAATAAAATCTTGACACTTGCGTTAGCTGAAGTGTGGTTTGGCGATGACGTGAAGGGGAACTGTCCTGTGCATTGAAATGCCAAAAGCTTCTGTATTATCTATATCCTGAGCTTTGATACCAGGAGGAAGCTCCCAATCAAAGCTGTGGAGGAGTTGAGCTAAAGCGATTTCAACAGTTGCTGTTCCAAAGGTGATAGCTGGGCAGCTTCTTCTACCAGCTCCAAATGGTATCAGCTCAAATTCTTGCCCCTTGAAGTCTATACTGCTGCCCATAAATCTTTCCGGATCAAATGTTTCAGGATTTTCCCACAGTTCTGGATCCCTCCCCATTCCCCAGACATTGACATAAATCCTTGTTTTAGCTGGAATGTTGTACCCATCAATGATAACATCTTCTAAAGATTCTCTCGGGAGTAAAACGGGAACAGGAGGATGTAACCGAAAGATCTCTTTGATAACAGCTTTCATGTAGTTCAGCCGGGGCAGATCACTCTCTTGCACAACCCTTCTGTCTCCCACAACACCTCGTACTTCAGCTTGTGCTTTCTCCATGACTTTAGGATTCATGATAAGCTCTGTAATTGTCCAATCAAGGGTTATGAAGGTTGTATCAGTTCCTGCAGCAAACATGTCCTGCAACAACAGAACAATAATGATATTAGCAAATGACTCATCTGCAAGTAATTTGAAGGAATAAATAAACCAGTGAAATCTTCACTGACCAAGATGACAGCTTTAATGTTATCCATGGTGAGAGGCATTTCAGAAGATCCATCCTTCTGAATATCAAGTAGAACGTCGACAAGGTCCTTCTTCTCCTCTTGTTTCACCTCAGAATTGCGGTGCTCAGTTATTACCTCGTCGAAAAAATGATCAAACCGCCTGAAGGTGTACTGGAGTTTCGATTTCATTCCAGTTAGACTGTGCACAAACTCCATTGAAGGAAAATAGTCTCCAAGGCTGAATCCTCCAAGCAACGCTTGATAATCGTCAAGCATCTTTTGGAACCCGTGCCGATCATACTCTCCTCCTCCAGAGAAATCCCTTCCTAGAGCAACCCGACAGAGGACATCATTGGCATATAGTCCAATCATCTTGCTTAGATTGGTGGTGCCAGGATAAGATTCTGCAATCCGACGAATCAAGCGAGCAACTTCTTCTTCTCTAACATAGCTGTACCACTGGACACGCTTAGCACTAAGTAGCTCAAGTATGCAAACTTTCCTTATATTCCTCCAGTAAGCACCATAAGGAGCAAAGGCAATGTCAGTGCAACCATAGAACAAGTGCTTGGCTGAGAAGAGCTGAGGACGGCTAGAGAGTACAAGATCATGGGTTTTGAGGACTTCCTTTGCCAATCTAACTGATGAAATCACCACAGTTGGGATCTCCCCAAGTTGTAAAAATATAATCGGACCATACTTCTTGGCAAGTCCTCGGAGAGATATGTGAGGCATGTTACCAAGCTGGTGGAGATTGCCAATGATTGGCAACTTTGCAGGGGTTGGTGGGAGATTGAGCTTTCTTTTTTAAGCTTCTCCTTCATTAGGAACTTGAGCACTACTCCGACAAAAATGGTTACAAAGAACAAGGTAGGTTTGGAGCATTCTTTCAGCCATTGTAGAATAGCCATGAGTGGATCTTTCCCCTCGACTGAAATTAAAGCACGGACAAACCCCTGTATAGGAAGTGATGTGACCGAAATTTAAGTTCGAGTTTTGTAAGTAAGATCGAA
Source organism: Dovyalis caffra (assembly GCA_963924115.1). Classification (NCBI taxonomy): domain Eukaryota; kingdom Viridiplantae; phylum Streptophyta; class Magnoliopsida; order Malpighiales; family Salicaceae; genus Dovyalis; species Dovyalis caffra. The sequence goes on along the minus strand of CAWUPB010000233.1, from coordinate 344,214 downwards.
ACAAATCCTCGAAAGTATGCAGAGTTGATGGACCATGTGCTCTTAGAATGCTTATCTCGTATCGGAACTTGAATAAAGTGGTTGAGATTTGGATGGTGGAGCCACTGGACTAGATGTTAAACAAAGAAAAAAAATCCAAATGAATCAAGCCTAAGCCTATTAAACGTCAAAAAGGTTAGGTTCTTTTGTAGCCTTCTCATGCGTCTACACTGTTTCTGGTCTTTCGAAGAGGCGGCCCCATTAGCGATGGTAACTTGGCCATTCTTGTACACACAGTCTTCAGCGAAATTGATGCGCTTAAATGCATGGATAGGCTCATCACATAGCCGACAGCTGTGCGGATGACAATTATTTTGCTTGCTTTTAGAAAAGTCTGTATTCATTTACTCTTAATTAAATAAAAAATTAATGGTTGATTTTTTAAAATTTTAATACTTAATTAAATAAAAAATATAAATTAATAAAAAAATAGAAAGAAAAAAGAATGTAAAGTATCCGTGTAGTAGATTAAAATTTTTATTTTAAAATATTAGAAATTAAAATAAAACAATTTTAAAATTTTAAAAAATTAAATAAAAAACTTAAATTGATGAAAAAAACAAGAGAAAAAGAAAAAAGAAAAAACATGTATAGTGAAACTTATTTTTTTTTTAAAAAAATAAAATGCTTGCTAGCATGAATAAGTAAAACTAAACTACTTTAAAAAAAAAAAAAAAAAAAAAAAACCCACCTTGCTTGTAAAAAGTTGAAATAAGGCCGGGAAGAAAAAAGATAAAAAAGAAAAAGAAAACACTGTTCTTTAACAATGGAATAAATAGTAAGAGTGAACAGTAAAAAAGTTTTGTGTTTTAAAGAATTCTTAGTAACTAAAGTGGCCCAGGATTCAAACATGTTATAAGTGTGATATCTTCTTGCTCCATCCAATTGCAAATTTCTAGCAGCATACCATGACCTTCTTCATCCAATAAGGTTATTAATGGCGAGAGAGATTGATCTATTTGATATAGAAAGAAAGAAATAATGGTTAGGAAACGAGGCGATAAAGTGGAAAGGAGTAATCTTGAAAGCAAAAAATGGACGCGTTTTGGGTTTAGCTTTTTCAGTGCATCTGATTGAATATTAGAAGGTCATCGGAAAACATAATTCACCCTTGGGAGAACAAGTTCTGTTTCAAAAGAGACGATATTATTTTGAGATCCTTATCGGTAATGGACATAAAGATCAAAACTACAATTATTCCTGTTGAAAGTAGAATATTTGGACACCGATTAAGCACAATGGTAACAGTAGGACCTCTACCCTCTAGAAAGAGTGAGGAGTTGCAATAGCAACAAGTGGGAATTTCCTACGGATCGCCAGTCCAGGAGCTTCTGTTACGTCTATGTCCTCTGGTTTTGCTCCACCAGGCACTGCCCAATCGAACCTATGCAAAAGACTTGCCAACGTAATCTCAATCAGGGCAGCAGCAAATAATGTTCCTGGACAGCCTCGTCTTCCAGCTCCGAAAGGAATCAATTGGAAGTCATTTCCTTTGAAATCTATGGCACTATCCAAGAACCTCTCTGGTCTAAATTCCTCTGGCTCTTCCCACGATGAAGGATCTCTCCCAATTGCCCAAGCATTGACCATTACTCTTGTTTTCGCTAAAACATCATAACCCTGAACTTTGACATCCACGGTTGATTGTCGCGGAATAAGCAATGGAATCGGAGGGTGTAAACGAAGAGATTCCTTGATAACTGCTTTCAAGTATAGCATTTTTCCTAAATCATCTTCTGTTACACTATGTTTGCTTCCAGTGATCCTTCTAATCTCATCCTGTGCTTTCTTCATGACTTTGGGGTGTTTTATCAGCTCTGTCATTGTCCATTCTAAGGCAGTAACTGTTGTATCAGTTCCTGCAACAAGCATATCCTACAAGAGGGTTTAAATAGGTCAGACATCCTAAATTATTGAACTTACTCTTTTCCATGCTAACGGAAAACAATATAAGAGAGATATCCCTTTGTATGTAAAAAGAAAATTGGAACTAGCATTAACATAGCAGATCGACAGATATATTCAAATTAGGCAAGTCAGTTTTCTTACCAGAATCATGGCTTTTATGCCATCTCTGCCTATAGCTATACCATCTGTGCGGTTCTTTTGGATCTCAAGCAGAACATCCATAAAGTTCATTTTATCCTCATTCCCACCTACCCTTTTTGCTTCAGATTCATCCACAACTTCATCAAGAAAGCTATCAAATTCTTTAAAAACCCGTTCCACTCTAGCATTCAAACCTGTCAGGTAATTTATCCAACCTAGCCATGGAATGAAATCTCCAACATTGAAAACGCCCAATACTGCACCATACTCTTCCAAATGCTTCTTGAATTTTCTCCCACGATACCCTTCTGTGTACTTCTTGCCCAAACTAATCCTGCATACCACATCAATTGTTAAGGCAGAAAATAGTTCACTGAGATCAACTGGTAATGAACTTGAAGAAAAGTGCTCGACGGTTTGTACGAGCAAATCTGTCTCCTCTTCTCTGATGGATTGGAATATCCGAACCCTTTTTGGAGTAAGAAGATGCAGGACGCATATGCTCCTCATTTGCCTCCAGTACTCGCCATAGGGGGCCAAGGACAAGTCTTTGTAGTCATATAAAAGTCTTCTTCCAATGCTTGAATCATACCTATTTGAAAATAGGAGATCATGAGTTCTCATGATCTCTCGAGCTCCATCAGCAGACGAGACCACAAGTGCAGGCGCGCTGCCGAGGTGCAAGCGCATGAGTGGACCATAGCGTTTAGCCAAAGACTGTAGAGATCGATGTGGGTACAAGCCTAACTGAAGGAGATTGCCTACAACAGGAATCTTTAATGGTGAAGGTGGTAAGCTTTTATTCCCTGTAGTACTGAAGAACCATTTGGTAACAAAAATAAAAAGAAGGAAAGCAATTAGAGAGTATGGATGCAATAGAATTTCCGGGAGCTCTAACATTTTCACAATTTTAGAACTGTATTGAGTATATTGACATACAGATTAGGTCATAAGCACTCTTGGGTAACCAAATTCAGATTTTATACCAAAAAACTTGGTGGACGCTGCAGGAGTTTTGTTTTGTTTTGTTTTTTGTTTTTTTGCTTTCAATGGTGAGACTTTGTTTTCTTTTCTGACATGTTGAAAATATGACCATAATAAACATTAGTTTCTGACATCATTGATAAATATATTGTTAAAATATCATATGTGTTATAAAAGAAATAAAAATAATAGAAGAATTGAAGAGAGAGATGATAAAAAAAAATTCACTGTAAAATGAATACAAGTGATGAGAACTTCAAATTATTCTCTTAATCTCTTGAAAAAACTTGTATATCAACTAATGAACAATCAAACCTATTTATAGGCTTCAAAATTGAGAAGATAATTGAAAGAGAATATGAATAATTAAAAATACATAAATTGTTGAATCAATTACATCGTCCTTTTAATTTCTCATATTAAATGATAAATTGCATCACATTAAAAATCATGAGTAGTGGGGATATGAAAAGTAGATGAACATTCATATGGACATTCATTATTTCATAATGAATCAATTGCATCCCCCTTAAATGTTCATTGTATAAGGAATGTGTCTCGTTAAAACCTTAATAGGAAAAAACCCAGTGGGAAAAAAATCCTAATGAAGGAAAAAGAATACGGTATTCCTTGTACACATTAATCTCCATATTGGTCTTCCTCGATTGAAAACATTATTTAAGATCTCTAAGACAATGCATTCTAATCTTGTGAATCATCTCCATATTGGTCTCCCTCGGTTGAAAAAGAGTACGGTATTCCTTGTACACATTAATCTTCATATTGGTCTTCCTCAATTGAAAACATTATTTAAGATCTCCATATTTCTGTTTTGACACTTACTATGATTTTAAAGATACCTTATTTTGGTTCCGTTCATAAATTCAAGATCAATAATAGCAAATGCAATAAATTATTCAATCTTAGCAAACTCATCATTTAACAATCTATCAACTAACTTAACATCCATCCATTACCGTTCGAATCTCATTTTTTTAATGTCTCGTAAAAATTACACAACACATGCAAAAAATTCTTGATCAACATTCCTATGAATGTAATTTTTTTTTACGAGATCTCCCTTATAAATTAGACAGTTTTCTATTTCCAAAATAAAATACACAATTTATGTAAATATTTTCAATTAATCAACATCACACAAACATCAACGAACTATCAATTTGTAAATACCGAGACCGACACTTATCTCGGATAATTCATTAAAATTAAATTTCAAACTCGTCCTCCCAAATCTATTGTAAAGCATTGAACTAATCTTATTTGTTCTCAATTCCCGAAGTCTCGTACCCCTCGAGTTCGATACGTTATGACGTATCGTAACACACTACAACAATCATAAAATAAATAATTAAATTATATAACTCCAATTCAAAGCAAATTTGAAATCAATTGTATTTTAAATACTCTTAACAAATAAATAAAAATTAACCTAATTACATTTAAAATAACTATTAGTTAACCTAACAATAAAATTCAAATGTAACAAATTTGACAAAAATAAACCTAACTAAATTAACTTTAATAAAAAAAAACATAATTAATTAAAATTGACCTAAATTCTTTTAATACTAATTGAAATTAATACTAATGAATCAATATTAACATACTTCATTTAACATATAATTAATCAAATTAACCTAATTAAAATTAATCTACCTTAATTAACACTAATTCAAATTAATTAAACTAATAAATTAAAATTAACATAATTCATTTAAACCTAATTTAAATTAACCTAATTAATTAACTAACAACTAATTTAAATAAACCCTAATTAGTCCTAATTCAAATTCAAATTAACATAATACAATTCAATCAAATTAAATTAATCTAATCAATGAACTAATAACTATTTTAAATTAACCCTAATTAACCCTATTTGAAATTAACATAACTCAATTAACGTTAATTCAGATTAACTAATTAAATTAATAAAAAATCCTAACAACTAAACAAAACCAAAAAATTAACTAATTAACCAACTAATTAATCAAAACTAACTTAAAATTGATACAAATAGCTAATGGGTGTAAAATAGCAACGAGAGAGAAAGAGAGAGAGAGAGCTAACCTTTGGAGACATCGGAGGAGAGGAGGGAGACGGATGAAACTCTCGGCTTTTTAGGGAGAGAGGAGCATTGCATTGGTTAGTACGTATACTCGGGGAGGGAGTGGAGTCACGTTGTGTGGTGGTTTAAAGATGTACGATTGATGACAAAAAAAGACAAGAGGAGGAGAGGGAAGAGAAAAAGAAAATAGGTAGGAAGAAGGGATTTTGGCAATTTATGGATTAAGCGTCCATCACTAAGTAGCAAGAGATTTAAGTGTCCGTTAGTAATTTGAATTTCAAACTACTCGCTTTCATTTTTTGAAACTTTCAAAAATGAGAGAAAGTAGCGATGAAAAGTATTCGTCGCTAACTAATAAAGGAACCTAAGTCTTTGCATCGAAAAGCAATCATCACTAACCCAATAATGTGAATTAATGATAGAATTGCTATTTTGTTACTAATTTCCTTCACAAATGCGATGTTATTCTATTGCTAGATTAAGTGCATATTTTTCTCATACGATATAATGACTGAATACTATCCATCACTAATGTTCTATCATAATTCCATCGCAATTTTGTTTCTAAACTTTACATTTCATATTGGTCACCATTCTATTGCAAAACCATCACTAAATAGTGACGATTTTACATCCGTCGTAAATTTTTGGCACTAATCCTCGGTTTTCTTGTAATGACTTTTGTCATGACACTAAATCAAAATGTTTTCTCTTAATGAACATCTCAACTGCACATAAATGAATTTCTCAAAAACAAAAAAATAATAACCTTTATAAACATAAAATGCTTGAAGAAAAACTCACCATATTGTGTTGAAATCCTCATCATCTCTTTCAAGTCTATGACCATTTTAAGCCCAACAACTAGAACTTGTAAGATAGGAAGTAAAATATACCTTCGACTAATTGCATTAGCTATCTTGTTCGAGGACTCTAGACTTATGCTTAAAAACATAGTTAAATGAAGATAAAAACTCACATCATGTGGCATGTCAACCCTTCGAGTTGCTTTGATTGTATAGGTATTTGAGATCTTATTGATATGAAAAAAAAACTTCTTAGCCAATAAATAATGGTAATAAAGATTTAAAGCTTTAACTATGGCATATAATTCTAGTCATAAATTGATTACTTCCTCCTAATTTCATTTAACTTCTCATTGAGATAAGCTAAAGATCGTCCCTCCTAACCGAAAGCAACTCTAATTCCAACATTAAAGGAATCATAATCCATCATAAATACCTTTAATAAATCAAGTAGTAGCAGAACAAGAGCTTTTATCACCTTAGGCTTTAATGCTTCAAAACTTTATAGAGTTTCGAGTGTCCACTCAAACTTATCCACCTTCGGTAAGTAATAAAGGTGGTGATAGTATAGAAACCGTTGATGTATCTTTGATAAAAAGACAATAAGTAATGGAAGCTCCTTACCTTAGTTAGTGTAATAGGTTTTTACCAACTAAGAATAACCTGGACCTTGTTATCATGCATCTCTATTCCCTTGCTCGAAGACAACATTACCATAAGAAGATTACTCTTTTAGTATATAAGTGGCACTTCTTAAGGCTAGCATACAATATTTTCTCTCTCAAAACAATCAAGACTTATTGTAAGTGATCTAGATGCTCATCATGCTTTCAACTATAAACAATAATATTTCACACAAGAATGTCTTCTCAAAATTCTACATGGTCGAAAGTTTAACATGGTCAAACTTTCAGGAAATTCTATATTTTTTTTAATCTTATCCTACCTTATCTTAGCTTATGTAAGTCCTACTATTAGATTGAATAATTATGTTTGTAATTTAGGTCTTTTTAATTATTTGAATTTGGGCTAATTATATTATTCCTCATGGTTACTTTAATAAGTGTCCAAATATATGGCCATATTTATTAGGTCATTGGATCCTTATTTGTTTAGAATTATTAATTAATAAGTACATATAATAAATGGATCCATATTTAATTGGGCTAACTTAATTAAGTCCTACTGCAATATGGATGGACATAAGTGATGGGGCATCAAAATAGCAGAGTTCTTTGCCTCAAATTAGCAGACTTCTATTTTGTCTTAGACTTCTATTTTGTTTAGGATTTCTATCTTGGGTAGAATAACTATTTTATTTCTTGATTTTTAGGGCATGTCGAAGACTATAAATACTTGGTTTTGATGATGTTATTAGGCACTTCTTTTTTAGTATTTTTCATTCAATAAAACTTGATTCTCTTAAAATCGATTTTGCAATTCGGGTTTTGGAATTACGTTGTTTACTTTGCTTCCGCGCTACGTCGGGTGGTATCGAGCCTTGAACCTCACAAAGCTCGTCCAATCGACAATGGCCAATAATCCTACCGACGACGTTCAAGGATTAACCGATGTGTGGAGGAGACTTGAAGAACATGGGACTTCTATTCGCAATATAGAACAACAACTAACCATAATTACGGGACGAGTTGTAGGCTTTATTGTAAGGTGACAACAACCAGAGATTTGGGGATCAAGCCGACGGGAAGCCGCCCCGCACAACGACTTCGAATTCCGGCTCTCGCTATGAGAATTGATGACTCTAGTGACGAAGACGAAGTTATACGGAGAGAGGATCGTCATTGGCAAAGAGGGGGCAATCATGAATACAAACCGAAGGTAGATATTCCCTACTTTAATGGCAACCTAGATATAGAAGGCTTCCTCGATTGGTTAGAAGAAGTGGATGGGTTCTTTGACTATACGTAAATCCTAAAAGAAAGGAAGGTGAAATTGGTTGCTTATAGATTGAAGGGAGGAGCTTCATTATGGTGGACTCGATTGAAAGAAAATAGGAGAAGAGAGGGCGAGCTCTTATGTCTTTTGGGAAAGAATGAAGCAACTATCGCGGAGAAGGTTCTTACCTCCGGATTATGAGCGATACTTGTTTGATTCTTATCAAAATTGTGCACAAGGAAACAAGAGTATCCATGAATATATAGCGAAATTTTTTAGATTGACGGACCGGAATAACTTAAAGGAAAGCGAACCACAACAAGTTGTGAGATACCTGTGAGGCTTGGATACAACGATCGGAGATAAGATTGGTATTCAAATGGCTTTGAATGTTCATGATGCGAGAAATTTAGCTATGAAGGTTGAGATGTTAATTAATCAAAAATCAAGGGACTATAGAAGAACGAGAGACCAATCATGAAAGGATGCCAAGTGAAAAGGGAAAAGAAGTTATCCCCACCCTCGCTCGTGGCACCACGAAGTGGATCAATAATATTGGAAATTCCGAGTAAGCGAGATCACAACGAGTTCCTAGGTCCACCAATCCTTATATTAAACATGCTCATTTCAAGTGCTATAAATATGGAGAACAAGTTCATCGTTCTAATGAGTGTCCAAAAAGAAAATTTGGTAATAAAGTGGAGCAAACCGACGAAGTATATGGGGAAGAAGAGTGTAGACTCGATAGGGATGAAAGTGATAATTTGTATGAAGAAGATGCTTTTGTGGGTGTCATTAGGAGGTTGATGATTTCTAGGAAAGAACATGAAAATTTACAAAGAAATAAATTGTTTCGCACTAGATGCATGGTTAAAGGTCATGTTTGTGAGCCGATCGGTGATGGAGGAAGTCAAGAAAACATCATCGGTAAATCAACGAGTACGAAACTAAAGCTACCAACCGAACCCCATCCGGACCCTTACAGTATTGCATAGATCACAAGTGTGGATGATATTCGCGTCACGGAAAGATGCAAGGTACCATTCTCTATCGGTAAATACTCGGATGAACATTATTGTGATGTTGTAGAAATGGATGCTTGCCAAATTTTGTTAGGAAGGCCATGACAATATGATGTTGATGCAACGCACTCCGGTAGGGAGAATATGTATCGAATCTTGAAAGATGGAGTAAGGTATAAACTGGTACCTATAGGTGGAAAAAAAATACCAAAGCCTAATAAGAGAAAGAAGCTATTATTAGTAATAGAGAATAACAGGGGAAGTTTTGTGAATGAAATGAAAGAGACCGAGGAGGTACACTTATTGATCATAAAAAGGGAAGAAGAAAGTGAGAAGGAAGAAAACAAAATTCCCTTATAGGTACAACCCATTATAGAGGAATTTACGGATGTAGTGCTCGATGAATTACCTAATGACTTGCCTCCTATGAGAGATATCCAACACCAAATCGACTTAGTTCCCGGGGCTAGCTTGCCTAACCTACCTCATTATCGAATGAGCCCAAAGGAGAATGACATTTTGAGGGAGAAAGTGGAGGAGTTGATTAGAAAGGGATATATTAAAGAGAGCCCGAGTCCATGTGTTGTTCTTGTTTTATTAACGCCCAAGAAAGATGGGAGTTGGAGGATGTGTGTGGATAGCCGAGCCATCAACAAAATTACTATTGGGTATAAATTTCCTATACCAAGGTTGGATGATATGTTGGATCAGCTTAGTGGGGCGATAATTTTTTCTAAAATTGATCTTAGAAGTGGCTATCATCAAATTCGAATCGAGTCGGAAGATGAGTGGAAGATCGCTTTCAAAGCTAGAGATGGATTATTTGAGTGGTTGGTGATTTCATTTGGGCTAACCAATTCCCTAGCACTTTCATGCGGTTGATGAATCAAGTTCTCAAGCCTTTTACAAGTGAGTTTGTGGCGGTATATTTTGATGACATCCTTATTTACAGCGAGTCAAAAGAAGAGCATTTTCATCACTTAAAAAGCATGTTTGGGGTACCGAGGAAAACCAATTATATGCCAACTTAAAGAAGTGTATTTTCATGGCTGAAATTTTGTTGTTCCTCGATTTTGTTGTAGGGAAGGATGGCATCGAAGTTGACGATGAGAAGGTAAGGGCCATTAGTGGATCGGCCTATACCTAAAAATGTTGGGGATGTAAGAAGTTTCCATGGGCTTGCAACATTTTACGGGCATTTTATCAAAAAATTTAGTAGCATTGCGGCTCCTATTACTAAGTGCTTAAGGAAGGGAAGGTTCAAATGGGGAGAAGAACAATAGCAAAGTTTTGCACTTATCAAAGAGAAGTCATGTACTCGCACCTATTTTAGCTATGCTCGATTTTGATAAATTATTTGAAGTGGAATGTGATGCTAGTGGAGTCGGGATAGGTGTCGTATTGTCTCAAGAAAAGAGGCCAATTGCTTTCTTCGGTGAGAAGTTGTGCGATGCAAGACAAAATTAGGCTACATATGATAAATAATTTTATGCTATTGTGAGAGCTTTGAAAATTGAGAACATTATTTGATTGGAAAAGAATTTATTTTATACACAAGCCATCAAGCCTCGAAGTGTTTAGGAAGTTAGAAACAATTGAGAACGAAGATGCATGCTAGGCGGTCGGCTTTTATTGATAAATTCCCATACAAATTGGTTCATAAATCTGGAAATAAAAATATCGTGGCTTATGCATTAACTAGAAGAGTTGCCACGATTAAAACTATGAGCATGGAAGTGGAGGGTCTTGAATATTTAAAAGAATTGTACGGGGATGATGGAGACTTCAAGGAAATATGGAATTTGTGCTTAGAGAAAAAAGCCCATGACGATTTCTATGTACACGATGGATTTTTGCTAAAAGGAAACCAACTTTGCCTTCCAAGGACATCACTTAAAGAGAAGGTGATTAGGGAACTACATGGTGGAGGCTTAGCTGGTCATCTTGGCGGAGACAAAACTCTTGAAGAAGTAAAGAAGAGGTAATATTGGCCAAAGATGAGAAGGGATATTGTTTCCATTGTAGAAAGGTGTACAACTTGCCAAACATACAAGTGACATGCTTCTAATGCTCGGTTTGTACATGCCATTGTTGGTTCCTAATGCTATTTGGGAAGATTTGTCTATGAACTTTGTGATAGGATTACCTAGAACACAAAGAGGCATGGATTCTATCTTCGTAGTGGTGGACCAATTTTCAAAAATGGCATATTTTTTACCTTGTAAAGAGACAAGCAGTTGCTACCGCAATCGCAAAGCTCTTTTCGGAGAAGTGGTGAGACTTCACGGTGTTCCTAAATCAATTACTTCGATCATGATACTAAATTTTTGAGTCACTTTTGGAGGACTTTGTGGGGACTATTTGATTCTACTCTTAAATTTAGTACCACGGCTCATCCGCAAATCGATGGCCGGACGGAGGTCGTAAATCGAACTTTGGGAAATTTGGTAAGATGTATATGTCGTGACAAGCCAAAAAGTTGGGATTTTCTAATCGCACAAGCTGAATTTGCCTATAACAATGCCGTTCATAATGGCCTTGGTCGTTCTCCATTTTCGATTGTTTATACCAAGGTACCAAATCATGCTCTTGATCTTGTGAAATTGCCAAAATCTGCTAATTTTTCTTTTGGTGCTCGAAAGGTTGGCTAAAGAGGCTCAAGAAATTCAAATGGAGGTAAAGAAGAGAATTGAGAAAGCAAATGCTAGGTACAAGGCCTATGTTGACCCACGAAGGAGAGTACGGTTGTTTGATGTGGGGGATGAGGTCATGGTGTTCTTGAGTAAGAATATAATTGTTGGGGGCGATCATAAGCTACGGTAGAAGCGATATGGCCCATTCCTATAATTGTTGGGGGCGATCATAAGCTACGGTAGAAGCGATATGGCCCATTCAAGATTAAAAAGAAAATTAATGACAATGCCTATGTTGTTGAGCTACCATTATGGATGGGTAATATTTCTTCTACATTTAATGTTGCAGATCTTTCACCATATTTACATGATTGTGGACTAGGTTATACCGATAAGAACTCGAAGGCGACTTCTTTGCAAGTGGAGGAGGATGATGGGGCATCAAAATAGCAGAGTTCTTTGCCTCAAATTAGCGTGACTTTTATTTTGTCTTAGACTTCTATTTTGTTTAGGATTTCTATCTTGGGTAGAATAACTATTTTATTTCCCGATTTTTAGTGGCATGTCGAAGACTATAAATAATTGGTTTTGATGATGTTATTAGGCACTTCTTTTTTAGTATTTTTCATTCAATAAAACTTGATTCTCTTGAAATCAAATTTTGCAATTACGGGTTTTGAAATTGCGTTGTTTACTTTGCTTCCGTGCTATGTCAATAAGTCAAAGTCTTTTAATCAAAAGTTCGACCTATGGAGGAATTTAGCCCTAACCGAATGTGTGTGTGTGTGTGTGTGTGTGTCTATTTAAGAAACTCTTAATTGCTTTTTATCGATGTGTTTTTGCCAAATATTATTAAATAAAATTAGAGATTTTTTTTTTTTGAATTTTTTGCATGTTTCTTTGCTTGGATTTTTTGTGAAGTAAATCGTTAAAGTGATCGACTAAGGTGGATTCTTGATTAATAATTATATAAGGTGGACTCTTAGTGAACGTATCTCATAAATTTATTGATTTCTTTTGGGCTTGGAGAACTCTATTTCAAGGGAGATTAATTGAAACTTGTATTATTTATGTAATTGTTTAGCTCTGATTGAAAATTAAAATTGTTGGATATTTCGTAATTAAAACTTTCGACCTTAAGCTTGAATAAAAGTTTATAGATTTTTTATTAATTTAAAACTTTGACAATCATATCATTTAGACAATATTAGGTCATATATGAAATTTTGGGTTTACCCTACATTTGGTCCTTGTATTGTTCGATTATTTTTTTTTATCAAGATTCTAGTTTTTCGACTTGATTGAAACCTTCATTGCAAATTTATCAAGATTCTTATAAATTTATTGATTCGAATCCTCCATTAATTGTTAATTCGATGTAATATGTTAAAATTAGTATTAACAAATCAGACAAAGACACATGGCATAGTGGGTCCTAACTATTGCAAATTTTAAAACTAACCATTAATATATAAAAAATGATGAGAAAAGAAAAAAAAATGTCCTCGCCCCTTTTATCGAGTAAATTTGTTGATTTGAGTCATAAAACAACTATACTCTTCGTCATTCCCATGTTCTCGCCCGTTGAGAAATTGCAATTCTTAAATCCCAAAACCTCAAAATCCCTAAATCACTAAATTCTCATCATCCCAAACCCAAATCATGTTTGTTCTCAACTCGTTCTCTCTATTTTCTCTGTATTAAAAGAAAATCTAAATTTCTAAAATACCAAAATCTAAAAATCCCTAATTTCTACATTGTTCAGATCCTTGGATATTAATTACGGTTGAGAAGTTCAACTAGAGGCTGTTTAAGTCGATTGTATTTTTGGATTATCAAACTCTAGTTAATATGGATCGAAGCAGGATGAGTGTGATGTGTCATGGAGGTTTAGGACTAAGTAAGAGAAGTCAAGGATGAAGTATATATATAGGGATTTTAGAATGTTTAAGTTTGGAATTGGTGAGAATCATTATTTGTAAATGCGGGTAGTTTGCATTCTAGTATTAATGCCAGGAGGACGAGGATTAGAACTGCTCATGTCCATCAAACTGCCTCTATATGATTGTGCTCTTATCTTTCCTTAGTTGCATTGGTTTCATCTTACGAGTCACAACCTTCTTAACCAGAACTTTCTTCTTATGGGCGTGATCCCATTTCCTTCCTGATCCTACCCGAGTAAAGATAACTACCTGATCCTTCCCACCCAGATTATAGCTACCTATCAAGCATATACTTAAAGCCCATAAGAAATTTCCTGTTCAAATACATAGCCTCGACCAACCCACACAAGAAACTCCACAAGTAATGATTTCATTCTCTTACAATAATTCCCTCCTTTCAAATAATACAAGTAGTTCGTCTTGAGATGTTGAAACATCACCTGATGCGCCCGTTTCAAAGCTTCAAGGGATGATTCAGCTTTGGAGAAATCGCAACCAATGAACAATTATACAGTTACTTTAATAAAATGAGGTCTCATTTCAATGTCCATTTACTTGATGATTAGGAGATAGACACTTTGGTTGATAACGAAGAAGAGAAAGAGACGGGTAGGAGAGAGAGAACGACTGACAGTGCTTATTTGATAAATTTGAAATAAAGATCACTAGATGTACACCTTAAGAAGAGCTGAGGACGGCTAGAGAGTACAAGATCATGGGTTTTGAGGACTTCCTTTGCCAATCTAACTGATGAAATCACTACAGTTGGGATCTCCCCAAGTTGTAAAAATATGATTGGCAATTCCTCGGAGAGATATGTGAAGCATGTTACCAAGCTGGTTAAGATTGCCAATGATTAGCCACTTTGCAGGGGTTGGTGGAAGATTGAGCGTTCTTTTCTTAAGCTTCTCTTTCATAAGAAACTCGAGCACTACTCCGACGAAAATGGTTACAAAGAACAAGGTAGGTTTGGGGCATTCTTTCAGCGATTGTAGACTAGCCATGAGTGGATCTTTCCCCTTGATTGAAATTAAGCACAGACGCAGCTCTATATAGGAAGTGATGTGACTGAAATTTAAGTTCGAGTTTTGTAAGTAAGATCGAAACAAATCCTCCCATGTATGCAGAGTTGATGTACCATGTGCTCTTAAAATGCATCTCATATTGGAACTTGAATAAAGTGGTTGGGATTTGGATGGCGGAGCCACTGCACTAGATGTTGAACAAAGAAAAAAAAATCCAAATGAATCAAGCCTAAGCACGTTAAATGTCAAAATGGTTAGGTTCTTTTGTAGCCTTCTCGTGTATCTACACTTTCTTGTCTTTTCGATGAGGCAGCCCCATTGGCGATATTAACTTGGCTATTCTTGTACAGAGTCTTCAGCGGATGAAATAGAGAGGATTAATCTTGAAAGCAAAAAATGGACGCGTTTTGGGGTTAACTTTTTCAGTGCATCTGATTGAATATTATAAGGTCATCGGAAAACATAATTCACCGTTGGGAGAACAAGTTCTGTTCTATTACAGAAAAAGAGACGATATTATTTTGAGATCCTTATCGGTAATGGACATGAAGATCAAAACTACAATTATTCCTGTTGAAAGTAGAATATTTGGACACCGATGAAGCACAACGGTAACAGTAGGACTTCTACCCTCTAGAAAGAGTGAGGAGTTGCAAAAGCAACAAGTGGGAATTTCCTATGGATCGCTAGTCCAGGAGCTTCTGTTACATCTATGTCCTCTGGTTTTGCTCCACCAGGCAATGCCCAATCGAACCTATGCAAAAGACTTGCCAACGTAATCTCAATCAGGGCAGAAGCAAATGTTATTCCTGGACAGCCTCGTCTTCCAGCTCCGAAAGGAATCAATTGGAAGTCATTTCCTTTGAAATCTATAGCACTATCCAAGAACCTCTCTGGTCTAAATTCCTCTGGTTCTTCCCACGATGAAGGATCTCTCCCAATTGCCCAAGCATTGACGATTACTCTTGTTTTCGCTAAAATATCATAGCCCTGAACTTTGACATCCTCGGTTGATTCTCGCGGCATAAGCAATGGAATTGGAGGGTGTAAACGAAGAGATTCCTTGATAACTGCTTTCAAGTATAGCATTTTTCCTAAATCATCTTCTGTTACACTATGTTTGCGTCCAGTGATCCTTCTAATTTCATCCTGTGCTTTCTTCATGACTTTGGGGTGTTTTATCAACTCTGTCATTGTCCATTCTAAGGCAGTAAGTGTTGTATCAGTTCCTGCAGCAAACATATCCTACGAGAGGGTTTCAATAGGTCAGACATCCTAACTTATTGAACTTACTGTTTCCCTTACTGATGGAAAACAATATAAGAGAGATATCCCTTTGCATGTAGAACGAAAATTTGAACTAACATTAACATAGCAGAATGAAAGATACATTCAAATTAGGCAGGTCAGTTTTCTTACCAGAATGATGGCTTTTATGCTATCTCTGCCTATAGAAATACCATCTGTGCGGTTCTTTTGGATCTCAAGCAGAACATCCATAAAGTTCATTTTATCCTCATTCCCACCTACCCTTTTTGCTTCAGATTCATCCACAACTTCATCAAGAAAGCTATCAAATTCTTTAAAAACCCGTTCCACTCTAGCATTCAAACCTGTCAGGTAATTTATCCAACCTAGCCATGGAATGAAATCTCCAACATTGAAAACGCCCAATACTGCACCAAACTCTTCCAATAGTTTCTTGAATTTTCTCGCGCCATCCCCTTGTCTGTACTTCTTGCCCAAACTAATCCTGCATACCACATCATTTGTTAATGCAGAAAGTAGTTCGCTTAGATCAACGGGTAATGAACTTGAAGAAAAGTTCTCGACGGTTTGTACGAGCAAATCTGTCTCCTCTTCTCTGACGGATTGGAATAACCGAACCCTTTTTGCAGTAAGAAGCTGCAGGACACATATACCCCTCATTTGCCTCCAGTACTCGCCATAGGGGGCCAAGGACAAGTCTTTGTAGTCATACAAAAGTCTTCTTCCAATGCTTAAATCAGGCCTATTGGAAAATACGAGATCATGAGTTCTCATGATCTCTCGAGCTCCATCAGCAGACGAGACCACAAGTGCAGGCGTGCTGCCAAGGTGCAAGAGCATGAGTGGACCATAGCGTTTAGCCAAAGATTGTAGAGATGGATGTGGGTACAAGCCTAGCTGAAGGAGATTGCCTACAACAGGAATCTTTGTTGGTGAAGGTGGTAAGTTTTTATTCCTTGTAGAATTGAAGAAGAACCGTCTGGTAACAAAAATAAAAAGAAGGAATGCAATTAGAGAGTATGGATGCAATAGAATTTCCGGGAGCTCTAGCATTTTCATAATTTAGAATTGTATTGAGTACGTTGGCACACAGATAAGGTCATAACCACTCTTGGGTGACCAAATTCAGATTTTATCCCAAAAATTAAGCGGAAGCTACAGGAGTGGATTTCATAGAACGCTGATTTTTTTGCTTTCAATGGTGCGACTTTGTTTTCTTTTCTGACGTGTTGAAAATATGACCATAATAAAACTTCTGTGGCCATTCGTCACTGACATGACACTGACACAAATATATTGTTAAAATATCATCCGTGTTGACGGGGCCACCAAGCGGTGCCCCAGAAGGAATTGCCACCTAGTTACCCGAGAAAACTAAGAAATTTTTACAATAATTACGTTGACACAAATATATTGTTAAAATATCATGTGAAAATTAAATATATTATTAAAATATCATATGAAAATTAAATAATTAAAATATTTATAATAATTACGAGTGTATTTTTGTAAAAGAAAGATAAATATACATATAAAAATTATATTTGATTTTATAAAAATAACAAAAATATTTTTATCTAAACTCAATTTTTTTTTAATTTCTCCTCTCTTATTATTATTTTTTATATCTTTATCTTTCATATAAAAAATAACCTTTATACGACTATTCATCGCTGATGTAACATTGACATAAATATATTATTAAAATATCATATGAAAAATGATATAATTAAAATATTTACAATAATTATGGTGTATTTGTGTAAAAGGAAGATAAATATACATATAAAAATTACATTTGATTTTACAAAAATAACAAATTTATATTTTTATCTAAACTCAATTTTTTTTAATTTCTCCTATTTTATTATCATTATTTTATATATTTATCTTTCATATAAAAATAACCTTTTGTGCCTATTCATCGTTGACATAACATTGACATAAATATATTATTAAAATATCATATGAAAATTAAATGATTAAAATATTTACAGTAATTATGTTGTATTTTTGTAAAAGAAAGATAAATATACGTATAAAAATTACATTTGATTTTATAAAAATAAGAAAAATATTTTTATCTAAACTCAATTTTTTTTAATTTCTCCTCTCTTATTATTATTTGTTTATATATTTATCTTTCATACAAAGTAAATATTCTAGAGTAATATATCTAGATCTCACAAATGAAACCCTAATTAATTTAAAATGTCATTATCCGACATGCAAAATATCATCCTAATCATCTACTAATCAGTTGCAATTTTTCATTTTTCATTTGTAAAATAAAATAAAATAACATTTCAATATCAAAAACTTCCTCATGTGAGGCTTATTGTGTTCATCAAAAATGGTAAAGAATTCAATTACTAAAACAACTCACTCACAAGATTCTTTTTTTATTTAGTGAAACATTTCAATATCAAAAACCCCACCGCGTTTAATGAATGATTAACTATACATGTAATTATAATATGTATGTTCAAGCTAACATGGATCTCTGAAAAGAAGTGAATTATAAATGAGATTATTTAATTTTGACAAAAGAAGTCAATCCGTTTTTATTTAAAGAAATAATTATTTAGTTTTTTTTTTCATTCTACGTTCTTTGTTTATTTTTTATTTTAAAAAATAAAAAATAAATAGATATTATTGACAAATTGATAAAAAATATTTTTAAATTAAAATAATATTAAATTAAGCATACTCAATACTAGTCAAATAACCAAATAATTAATCTTTAAAAAACTAATTAATTGTTTTTAAAAACTAAAAATATTAATTTATAATTTATTACATTGAAAATCTATATAAAAAAAATAAAGTAAATACGATGTTGACAGGGAAGCACTGCCGTATCCTCATCAATATTGTAGAAAACTACTAGCAAGAAAGCGGTCAAAAGATCGTGATGTTGGCGGTCCTCAAGAATTTGGACTATTTGATTTTCTTATCTCATTGTACTTGTAAACTGATACAGACATCTTTTAAATACGCCGGATGGGGGAAAGGGAGATGAACAAAAAGAAAAAATCCCTTCCTAGTCATGGATGAAAAGATGAATAGAGTACTTTCATATTCTGACGGATATGTAAATATAGGCAATTGACATTTTCAAGTTAAGCTGATAAAAACAATGATATAGGATGACAATGGTAGATCACGAACTTTGTCTATGAGCTTTTAAACTTCCTGTTACCAATTAATTTTCCTTTGCTTGGAACATTCGGATACAATATTTAGGACTGAACTAGTAAAGAAATAAAATTATCTCACAATCAAAATTGAGTGAAAATTTCTTTGATATATGATCAAAGTAAAAATAGTTAAGATCTAAAAAGATCCATTAAGATATTAATGTTTTAGGAAAATTCAAGTAAACTTAAAGGTTTAAATCAAATAAAAGAGTATGTTTTTAAGATAGAAATAACTAATAAACTATGAATTTTTTTTTATAGAAAAAAAATTCCAAATGAACTAGTAGTTACGCTAAAAAAAAAATGGTACAAAAAAATGTAACGAAAACAATAAGTAAATGATAAAGCTTAAAGCTTTAAAGGACTTGAAAGATAAATTAAGGAAAAAAAAAAGAAGAAGATAAGTGTATTAAAAAGCTTGTGAAAGCATGTAGCTCCTAAAAATTACAATGAGAGTGATTCTCTATTTGTAGAGAATACTAAACTTAATGGCCAAGTAAACTTGAAAGCTAACCTAGACTAATTAGGAACAGAATTCTTATTTCGATAGTTTTTAACATTAGTCTCATGATGATTTGAGTAAGGCAAAACAATCAAACTCTAATTTAGGTAAAAGTCAAAAACCAATTAACAAAAGTAACCTTATCTTCAATCGATTGTGGAAAGGTTTAGAACCACATTACAAATTTAGTCGATAATGATTAATAGCACAATTTTGAGAGATCAATTTAAGGATACAAAGACACAAACTCAAAGATAATCACATGAGTCACACAAATTGAGAGAAACTTTTCACAAAATTTTTTCAATAATCAAAATATTATGTCTATCTATAATACACAAGGGTGCTTAAATTTAAAGGCATAAAGTTGACCTTTAGAGCACACAAATGTGTAGCAAAATTAATCCAAACCCACCTAGCTCGATGGCTAGAAAACTCACAATCAAGATGATTGTACCTCAAGAAAACCAGGTTAGATTCAAGAAGAGTATGGATGCCACACTCCAGATTAGTTAGAAAGGAAGTGATAAGTCACTGAAACATCACAAGGATCGATTAGATTCACGATAAGTTCTGAATTAGTTTTGAAAAGAACATAGGTGTGAATTTTTCATAAAATATTGGTTTGATTCAAAAGTTATGTATTTGAAAATTACAGAATGTTTTCCCTAAATAAGATGCTAGAAAATTTAGAAAGACAGAGAATTAAACTCTACATAGGATTCAACAAACAATATAATTAGAACAATAACTAAGCATTTATTAAGTCTTCCTTGAAGTTGCGGAAATACTTTGAATTTAGCAACCATAAGTGAGGTCCAAAACTTGATACACATCTAACTTGAAAATGGGTGTAATTTTTTAATTTGAAGCGAGATCAATTTGGTGGTATGCGCAATGCTATTCCTTACCCAAAACATCAAGAAAACATGGATCAACTTTGGCTTCATGGAGATTGGACTTCAAGTCCGGTATGTCTAGCCCAATGGATTAATAAAATATACTAAGCCCATATGATGGTCTTCATGCCATTGGATAATGAGTTTGGCCCATTTATATTGAATAAGCCCAATTAAGGTTTCATAAATCCTCTTGCCCTAGCCTTTATGATTGGACCCATTGGAATGGTCAATGATTCGTCCTCCTCAAGCTCAAGCCCACGAAAGACTTCTTTAGCATTTAGATTCTCATAAAAAACCTAACCTAAACAAACAAGAACATATTTGGCCCAAATCTAAAACAAATAAGGACTAAAACAAAATCCAAACGAAATAGAATCTTTATGAATCTAAGAAAAAATAAAACACCTAATAAAAACATAATAAAAAATAACTAAGCTAAAATAATTCATTCCAAATTTAGGTTTGAACATTCATCCTTATAAGGCATGTGCAACACTCTTGCGTTAAGCTCTGCTTAGATCGATGAAGAATCATCCTCGATGTCTTGACTTTCTTCTTCATCATGGTATGGTTGAATATTAACCAAAACATTATAGTGTCTAACAAGCTCAATCTTGTAAATATTCTCATCAACTTCCTTCACGACTCGAAAAGGATCTTTTATTCTTGGCTTAAGCTTTGCTTATAGACCACTTAGGAAACCTTTCTTTCCTTGAGTTAATCCAAACTAAGTCTTTTTCCTTGAAAGTCATGGGCCTCTTGAATTTATTAGGTTGTTTTTTATACTTCTTATTCTGCTTAGTAATTCTCTCTTGAACTTGCTCATGTAGCCTTTTAATCTCCTTAGCCCTCTTCCTAGCATCAACACTAAAATTAGTGAAAGTTAGCTTTGGAGTAAGCTCGATTAGAGTAATTTTTTCCATACACGACTTCAAAAGGACTCTTACTTGCTATTTGACTAGGTGACTAATAATAAGAACATTCAGCTTACACAAGAATCAAGTCCCATTGCGCAATGTTCTTCCCTCTAAAGCCTCTCAATAGATTGCCTAAACTTGTATTCACGACTTTAGTTTGTCATTTATATGTCAATAAGCTACATAATTGAATTGAAGTTTAATACCCATCTTGTGCCATAAAGGCCTCTAAAAAGTGACTCATAAAACTTCATATATCTGTTTAAATTGATTATCATTGCAATGTGATGCAATATTACCACTTGAAAATAAAGATCAATAATGTGTGTTGCATCATTAGTTTTGCTATATGAAAAGAAAGGAGCAATCTTCAAAAACTAATCCACCACTTCGTCATAACCAAAAAAATTAAAAAAAATAAAAAAAATTATAATAATAGCTTTTATTTTGAAATGTTTATTTCTTTATTTTTATTTTATTTTATTTTTGGAAAAAAAGAGAAGAAAAGAAAAAAATATATATAAAATCTTCAAGGGCATAATTGAATCGGTTAAAGAAATTCAATACTTGAATTGCTATTTGTGGGGACCAAATCGAGAAAAAAATTCCTTACATGATTGAAATTACGCAAATAGACATGATTGCAAATAATTAAGATTTTCGGGGACCAAAGTAGAAGCTTGGAGCGAACGACAGGACCGAAACTAAACGAATGGCAAGTCGTTCACTCCAACTCGAATCTCAATCTTGATTCCCTCCAAAATTCGATCAAAATTTATCCTAATCCTCTAACTGTTTTTTTGATTTCTTCGAATTCAATCTACCCCGATTATTTAGCTATTCAAATTCGAAATTAATAACAGAATTTTGAGTTCAAGTAGGATAAGTAAAAATCCGAGCTTTGGGAGGTGTTTGAGTTGAAGTAAAATTCAAATGTGAGTGCCTATAAAAGAGGTAAGAATTGGAGTCTCGAAGGGGGAGAAAAAAGGAAAAAAAAAGAAAAAAGAGAAGGGGAGAGAATTCGGTGGGAGAGCAATGATCGAAAGCTTTGAGATCCAATAATTGCTTCATATTTTTTTGGGTTTTTTTAGGTTTAAGGGTTGAAGTTCGGGTTGCGGATTCTTCAATAGTTGGCCTTTTAAATCTGTTGTTTTGTTTTCTTTTTAGAATAATTCTCAATCCTTACGTGTTTCTCAATTTAAATCATTGAAATTTGAGGATCAATTCGTCCATTGGGGAATTTTCTCCTTTGAATTTCGGCGGCCTTTGAAGATGCTGCGAGATTCTAGGTTTGTGTTCTTTGTATTCATCAAGCACTCGCCCAATTGCATTCCCACATCCAAGCGACTTTCGACATTAAATTCGTGGTTCCTAAGCGTGATTCGACTTGTCTTGAAAAGCCTAACGACCTTGAATTCAATCGAAACCATCCCCGAACAACCATCATCAAATTCATCGAGTCGGTAGTTTTTTTTCTTTCTTTCTTTTTGTTTTCTTTCTTTTCAATCCGAAATTGATTGTTGATCACTTAAACATTGTTAGCTACCGTTTTGAATTTATATGGTTGGTTCATAATCGAAAATGAGATGTTTTTCTAAATTGCATGAATAAAATGAAGTCGGGATTCTGGAAAAATAAAAAATAGAGAGAGAAACATGAAGAACAGGAGAGAGAGGCAGTATGAACATGAGAGAGAAAGCATCCGAGGGCTATTAGATCCGTTTCTTTGATTGTTTTCGAGTTTGGGCTTGTTTTTGGTCCGAGCTCAATTAATAAAAACAATAAGAAGCTGGGCTGGACTGATCTCACTCCAGCCCAGCCCGCGCGTCCCTCGCAACAAAAAGAGAGGGCTAGGCCATTCTCGGCCCAGCCCAGCTCCCTCCGACAAAAAAAAAAAAAAAGAAGGCTGGGCCATTCTCAGCCCAGTCGCGCGCCTTAAAAAAAAAAAAAAAGTAAAAGTGGTAGGTTAATACTTTAGGTATAGGATTTTTTTTATTTTTTTACTTTTCTTGTCATTTATTATTATTTTTTTTTTTTGGCCTATATAGGATGATTTTTTTATATTTATTTATTTTTTTTTTGTCTCGTCTATTTTATTGTAGTTTTCTTTATTAATTTAGAATTTTTATTACAACTTTTTTTTTAATATGTATTGCTAGAAAATTATACACACACACACACACATACACACACACACACACACACACACATATATAAATTTGACAATGTCTCCTACCTGATAGGGACCGACGTCACAAAATTTTTTTGACGAAGCCTCCTATTTGATAGAGTCGACGCCAAAAAAATCACCTTTTAATCAAGATGTCCTCCGACACACCGGTTGTGTCAAGGTTTCTAGTGGATCCGATGTTTGAATCGACGTGTCACCCAATGAAGGGACCGACGATCGGTTCAATAAGATGCCACGCTCAACACTAAAAATACATTTTGCTAAGATAATACTTTTCGTTTAAGATTTAGAAAATAAATTGGCATAGATAAACAATATAGGAGATAAATTTAGGACTAAAACAAGATGTGGTACCTTTCTTTGGAAAGGGCACTTTTAGGGTGAATAATTATCTTCCTAAAAGTGTAACCAACTCGCTTACCATAGAATCTCTAGACCGAGTGTTATTTTTAGGTTCCTAGTTCCTTAATACTAGGTGGCAACTCCAAAGCTCCGTAAATAAACTTGTAAATATTAATCACGGTTTAGAAATTTAATTTTTAGGAGTCCCGTCCGATGTCGGGTAGCGACAACTTCCATCATTGAATCTTTGAAAATTTGTGTTCTTAGAAGGCCTACCACAAAGTACATGCTCACATCAACCCATAAAATTTTTTGAATTGGTGTTGGATTGTAAAGAATCATCTTCTATCCTCGAGTCTTTATCATGTGACAATCCCTATACTTTTTGATATATTTATCCACATCTTTTAGCAAATGAGACTAATATAAAATCTTGAGTACAAGGCTCAAAGTTTTGTTTAGGTCAAAATACCAAGTTATAATTCTATCATGACACTTAATCAAAATGACTTCTCTCAATGAACATCTCAACACACATAAATAAATAAATAAAACCTTTATCAACATAAAATTCTTATAAAAAAATTCATCATATTGTTGCTATATTTTATTGAAATCCTCATCATCTCTCGTACAAGTCTTTGACCATTTTAAACACAATAACTAAAACTTGTAAGATAAAAAGTAAAATATACCTTCGACTAACTACATCAACTATATTGTTGAGCACTTTAGACTTATGCTTAAAAACATAGTTAAATGGAGATAAAAACTCACATCATGTGGCATGTCAACCCTTCGACTTGCTTTGACTATATAGGTTGAGATCTTTATGATATGAAAGCAAAAAAAAATTCTTAGCCAACAAATAATGGCTTTAATGATTTAAAGCTTTAACTACGGCATAGAATTCTTTTTCATAAATTGATTACTTCATCCTAATTTCATTTAACTTCGATTGAGATAAGCCATAAACTGTCCCTCCTAACTAAGAACAAGTCTAATCCCAACATCAAAAGCATCATAATCCACCATAAACGCCTTTAATAAGTCAAATAGTGGCGGACCAAAAGCTTCTATCACCTTGAGCTTTAATGCATCAAAAATTTTTGGAGTTTAAAGTGTCCACTCAAACTTATCCTTCTTTAGTCGATAATTGAGGTAGTGATAGTATAGAAGCCCTTAATGTATCTTTGATAAAAAGACACTAAGTCAAGGAAGCTTCTTACCTTAGTTACTTGTCCTAGGTTTTGACCAATTAAGAATAGCACTGGACCTTATTATCATCCATCTCTTTTCCCTTGCTCGAGACAACATTACCATAAGAAGATTACTCTTTAGTATATAAGTGGCACTTCTTAAGGTTAGCATATAATATTTTCTCTCTTAAAACAATCAAGACTTGTCATAAGTGATCTAAATGCTCATCATGCTTTCAGCTATAAACAAGAATATCTAACACAAGAGTATCTTCTTAAAATTCTTCATGGTCGAAAGTTTCTAACATGATCAAACTTTTAGTCAATTCTATATTTTTTTAAAAAATCTTATCCTACCTTATCTTATCTTATATAAGTCCTGATATTAGATTGGATAATTATGTTTGTAATTTAGGTCTCTTAATTGTTTGAAATTGGGCTAATTAAATTAGTCCTCAAGGTTATTTTAATAAGTGGCCAAATATGTGGCCATATTTGGTCATTAGGTCCTTATTTGTTTAGAATTATTATTTAATTAGTACATGTAATATATTGATCCATATTTAATTAGACTAACTTAATTAAGTCCTAATTAAGTGTGATTCACATAACTCCAAGTCTTTTAATTAAAAGTTCTGATTTAGGAGGAATTTAACCCTAACCAAATGTGTGTGTGTGTGTGTCTATTAAAGCAACCTTTAATTGCTTTTGTCAATGAGTTTTTGCCAAATATTATTGAATAAAATTAGAGATTTTTTCTACATTTTTTGCTTGTTTATTTGCTTGGACTAGATATGGTTTACGTGAAGTACATCCTTAGAGTGATCGACCGAGATGACTTCCCGATTAATCATTGTGTAAGGTTGACTTTTGGCAAACGTATCTCATAAGTTTTATTGATTTCTTTTGGGATGGAGAACTCTAGGGAGATTAATTGAAACTTTTATTATTTATGTAATTGTATGGACTGATTGAAAATTAAAATTGTTCGATATTTCGAAATTAAAACTTTCGACCTTTAGTTTGAATAAAGGTTTATAGATTTCTAATTAATTTAAAACTTTGAAAATCATATCATTTAGACAATATAGGTCATATATAAAATTTTGGATTTACCCCATATTTGATCTCTATACTATTCGATTTTTTATTTTTTATTGAGACTTTTTATTTTTTTCGGATTGATTGAAACCTTCTACTCTTATAAATTTATTAATTCGGATACTCTATTAATTGTTAATCTAACATGGCACATTAAAATTAGTATTAACGAATCATAAAAAAACAGGTGGTATCATGTGGTATAGTAGTTCCTAACTATTGCAAATTTGTGAAACTAACCATTAATATATAAAAATGATGAGAAAAGATAAAAATGCCCTCACCCTTATTATAGTAAATTTTTTTATTCCGAGTCTTCGTTTTTCCCTTATTCTCTCCTATTGAGAAATTGCAATTCTTAAATCCCAAAATCACTATATAATAATCGATACCCGTTAAAATTAAAATTAAATAAAAATTTAATATTAAATACATGAGAAAAATATTTTAAAGGTATAAAATAATTTTTAAAGACTTAAAAGAATATTTAGAGTCGTTAGAATAGTATTTTTATGCTTTTCGATGCATGAATAGTAACTTTTTCATGAAATAATTATTTTAAGCATGTTGCATATGTCTGAAAAAATTTTTGTTTGGTTAGCATATTTGTTAGAGGGGTGTTGAATTATTTTATTTGATGACATGAACTCTCTTGTATGTTGTGAATATTTTATTTAAATTGTTATGTATGGGAATAGTATCTTAGAGATAGAAGAATTAAATTAGGTACTTCAAAGGTATAAGGAATTTTTTAAGGGCATAGAAAATTCATATAGGATGTGTAGGAGTACCTAATAAATTTAAATTAATTTTTCAATTTATAAGGAAGATTTTTCATAGGAAATAATACAATTTTTACACTAAATAATTAATTTGGAGGCCTAAATGAGGTACAAAAATTATGAAATTTTATATTAAATCTTTTAATAAATGTTTGAATTTATTCTAAAGATAAATTGAACTTTTAAAAAGTATAGAATAAAATTTTAGAATTAATGACCAAATTGCATAGATTTAGGGACTCAATTACATAAAATTAAAATTCTAATCTTTCAAATTAAATTATGTAGAAATTCTAAGGGTAAAAAATTGGTCCTAAATATTGGAAAGTAATGGCTAAAAGTGAATATTTGAATAAAGGAAGGGTTTAGGAAAGAGTTGGCTAAGGAAATCTCTAGAAACTTAAAGGATTAAAATTTTTCATCTTTCACCCAACTTTAGCCAACTTAAAGAATTAATTAAGTCTAACTTACAGTAAAATTTATGGCCAAAATTAAGCTGAATGGAAGGCCTAAATAAAAAGAAGAATAAATGGTCAAAAATTTAGCCAAATAAAAAGAAATGATTGTGAATTGAATTAAAGGCTGAGATGAAGTTAAAAAGTCCACAAATTCATCTATACATTAAGGTGGTGGAAAAATTAAAAATGCAAAGAAAATAGAAAAACACAAAGAAAACTCTTGCAAAATTTCCACTAAAAATTAACCAAAATATTCCTAACCAATTTTGAAAATTTGAAACACTCATCATCAGTTGATTAAGCCTCAATTTCAAGTTGGGAGCCAAACAATTTTCAAGGAGAAAATTAAAAGAGCTAATTCGAATTTAGAAAGAAAAAGAGAAGGAAAAGAATTCTCAACCAACCTACATTTTTAAGGTTAATTTGGAGCTTATTCATATAAATTAACTTCACCTACATTACAAAACAAGTTTAATTGTTGTTAATTTATAGTTTATGTGCTTTAATAGGTGAATTTTAGGTTTAATTTCAAAAATTAGGGTTAGGGTTCTTGATGAACAAAAATTGGAAAAAAAAATGAAATTAAACTTATAATTCATATAATTGAGGTTAAAATAGGTTGATTAGGCCTAAAATTAAGGTATGAAACTCAAAAAATGAAATTAAACTTATAATTCATATAATTGAGGTTAAAATAGGTTGATTAGGCCTAAAATTAAGGTATGAAACTCAAAAATTTCTAGGGTTCCTTAAGGGACACCATTCAACCTAATTGCTCAAATTAGGGGTTTTTGATAATTTTATATAATTAATGTTTTAAGGCTTAATTATGACTTCATCAGGTATGAATTAATGTTTAGGAATGAAAAATCTCACTTTAATTAAGAAAAATTCATGAAAATCCTTAGGGTATATTCGACCTAAAACTTGAAATTTAGGGTTTGAGTTTCAATCATTTAATTCTACAATTGTTGGTTAATTTATACTTGAATGAGTGTAATTTGATGTATAGGAAAGGAAAATTTTTAGAAAAGCTGAAGAATATGGCTTGGATTTGTTAAGGCTTAATTTCATCCCGTTAATGCCCAATTCGAGGTTAGAGCATGAATTTATACCCTATATGTTAATTAAATTGGTTCCCATGATTAATGTGTATGTAAGCTAATTGATATTAAAATTATAGGATGAAATAAGAAGAAAAGAATAGGGTTTAGGTTTAAGGAAGTTTTGGCCTTAATGAATGAATTTTGGATTTCAATTCTAAAATGGTTCCTAACACCTAAATTGACCAATTCTAGCTTAGAACTACATAATTAAAGGAATTAGAATGGAAACATTCATAAGATCTAAAGATTAATCAATTTAGTAAAATATGGAAGTTAGGCCCAATAAGAAAATAATACATATAATTAGTTAAATAATACCTAATTAAGTTAATTCAATTGAGTTAGAATGTAATTAAAGTGAATTTGATGTGTAATGGATGTTGAAATTGGAAAGAAATGATTAGACGACACTAAGCTATAATTTGTCATAGTTAGGAAAAATGTGAAGCTTGACTTCCTTTGTGTATGATTATGTTTTAATTGGTGTTTAATGTGTTTTGAGTTATGAATGTTGAATGTGATGGAAACGTGGATGGTTGAAATGTTATATGGTTTGAATATTATAAGAATGTTGGTATGCAATGTAATAATTGACATGTATTATGCAAGGTAATTTTTATGTCTTATTATGGCATGACCACATGATTGATTATGGCATGTATTTTATGAGCTAGCATTAGTCATGCATTACTAATGAAATGCAAATACATGCTTAATTTCATGAAAGAAGTTTTAAGTCATGAAAATGTGTTTTATGTCATGGTTTTTCGATAGCAATCGGAAATGTTTTTAAAGGATATGGTTTTCATGACTTTGAGAATTTTCTTGAGGATAGACTTCATGGGTTTTTCATATGTAAATGGTAATGGTTTAAGGCCAAGCAAGCGCGGACGTACACTTTTAGAGGTTCGGTAGGGCATGTCCATGGACTGAGTGCAGTTCACCTAGGACATATATTATGTAAACCCTAAATTACCTAAAATGAAACATGTCCAAAGCTAGAAAAAAAATTCTCGGATCTGTTTATAAAATGTTTTATGACATGGAGAAAGGATGTGTTATACATATATCGGTATTTTATACATGCACATACACTATATGTATAAGTTAACTTAATGGATCGTAGCTCATTTAGTTCCTTGTGATGTAGATCATTAAGGTACAATGGCCTACTCGCGGAGTTGATTTCGAGGGATGCACTCGACGTTTATACCTTAGATGGGGCTTCGGGTTTTGATGGACTTACTTGTATGATATTTTGTTTATAGTATTAGTTATTGTCTTATATGTCTTGGGACTAACCGGATCGTTCTATATTATACTAAAAGCAATGAATAAATAAATGTAGTACTTTAAAAGTAATGTAGTTAGTAAATAAGCCAATTTTATAATTGTTCGGATATAACCGATTTTGTATGTAAATGGTAGCTTGTATGTAACCAAAATACTAATAGTAAAATAGTAGTGTACTCGATAGTAGTGTAGTTGTTTTAAATCGCCCATTGCATACTAGTATCCTTAGGAAACTTAAGCAATTTGATCGGACGCTCATTAAATAAAAAGGACGATAAATAAGAAAAAGAATCGGTAATATAATAATAATAATAATAATAATAACTAAATGGATTTGTAATAATTAATAAGGAAGAAATCTAAGATAATGGATAGCCACAAAACTAGTATTTCAATTCAAGAATGTAAATAAGTAATTAAATACGAAAAAATTATAACATCTTTTTAGTTAAAGTGTAGGACCTACCTATCCAATATTATATTTCTAAGGCATGAATTTCACTCTAGATATTAAGATTAAGTTACAATGTCTTGTTAGCTTGCATTCATTACACTCGTGAGTGTTTGGTTAATGGTGGTAATATTCTCAACCTTATTGGTTCTAGGTTAGGGGTGTTACACACCAAATTCTCATTATCCTAAATCCAAATCATGTTTCTTCTCAACTCTTTCTCTTTATATTCTCTATATTGGAAGAAAATCTAAATATCTAAAAATACCAAAAATCTAAAAATCCTTAATTTCTACATTGCTTGAACCCAAGAGTATTGATTATGGTTGAGAAGTTCAACTTGAGGCTATTTAGGTTGATTGTACAATCAAAGTTTGAAAAAAAAAAAAAAAACAGAGAGAGAGAATTTAAAAAAAAAACACAAATTAATATAGTAAATTTTAAATAATAAAAAATCGAGAAAAAATTATTTAAAAATCACCTTTAATCTAAAAATGTATTTTAGAAAAAATTATATATATTAATCATGCCACTATAATCTAAAAATTATCTAAATCTATTTTTTTCAAAAAATAATGATCATGTTCTAAAATTTATTCCAAAATCCATACATATAGAAAAATAAATCAAATTTGTTAGTAAATATAATTTTAAATTAATTAGGTGAGAATTTAATAAAATGTCAAATTAAAGTAGTAAATTTTAAATAATAAAAATAATTAATAAAAATACTAAAATAAAATGGGACCAAATCACAATATAATCAAAGTTTGAAATTTAAAAAAAAAAAGAGAAAATTTTAAAAAAATGACAAATTAATGTAGTAAATTTAAAGTAATATAAAAAATCGAGAGTAAATTATTTGAAATACACTTTTAATTTAAAAATATATTTCAAACAAATTATATATATTAATCATGCCATTAAAATTTAAAAATTATCTAAATTCAAAAGGAAAAATAATCATATTCTAAAAATTTATTTCAAAATCCATACATATAGAAAATAAATCAAAAATATCAGTAAATATAATTTTAAATTAATTAGATGAGAATTAAAAAAAAATGACAAATTAAAGTAGTAAATTTTAAATAATAAAAATAATTAACAAAAAATAACAAAACAAAATGGGACCAAATCACAATATAATCAAAGTTTGAAATTAAAAAAAGAAAAGAAAACAGAATTTGTTTTTAAAAAAATGACAAATTAATGTAGTAAATTTTAAATAATAAAAAAATTGAGAAAAAATCCAAAAATGTATTCTAAACAAATTATATATTTTAATCATGCCACTGTAATTTAAAAATTATCTAAATCTATTTTTTTAAAAAAATAATGGTCATGTTCTAAAAATTTATTCCAAAATCCATATATATATATAAATAAATCAAAATTGTTAGTAAATATAATTTTAAATTAACTAGATGACAATTTAATAAAATAAAAAATTAAAGTAGTAAATTTTAAATAATAAAAATAATTAATAAAAAATACTAAAATAAAATAGGACCAAATCAAAATATAATCAAATTTTGAAATTGAAAAAAAAAGATAAAATATTAAAAAAAATGACAAATTAATGTAGTAAATTTAAAATAATATAAAAAACTGAGAATAAATTATTTGAAATACACTTTTAATTTAAAAATATATTTCAAAAAAATTATATATATTAATCATGCCACTATAATTTAAAAATTATCTAAATTCAAAAGAAAAAAATAATGATGTTCTAAAAATTTATTTCAAAATCCATACATATAGAAAAATAAATCAAAACTATCGAGTAAATATAATTTTAAATTAATTGGATGAGAATTTTTTAAAAAAAGACAATTAAAGTAGTAAATTGTAAATAATAAAAATAAAAAATAAAAAACACTAAAACAAAATGAGACCAAATCACAATATAATTAAAGTTTGAAATTGAAAAAAGAAAGAGAATTTTAAAAAATGACAAATTAAAGTAGTAAATTTTAAATAATAAAAATAATTAACAAAAAACACTAAAACAAAATGAGACCAAATCACAATACAATTAAAGTTTGAAATTGAAGAAAAAGAGAAATTAAGGATCAAAGTGTTACAAAAATATCATGAATAGTAAAAGAAATAATGATTAGTGAGAGTATGAATAGTATTTTAAATAATAAATGAATAATAAAATTATGTTTTGCTTTAGTTTTATTGATAATCTCTGATTACAAAGATCAACTGACAATAATAGATTCCACCTTCAAAGTAAGTAGGTAATACTAGAATGCTAATTGCTGTCCTGTTTGGTACTACCATCAACGACCTTCAGTCCCCCCGAGCTAGTATGGCGGACAACACTAATGAGGTCACCATCAGTTACAAGCAAAACTTTAACACCTTTATCATCTTCATGCATAAGTTAGGGTCGATGTTGCTCATTTTCAGCACCGATCTATTGCAAGACAGCGGAAAGAAGCTCATTTGAATTCTCAGTGCCATAATTGATTCAATGTACACGGCCCTATAGATCCTCAAATTTGAAGGCAAATGAAATTTCAAGACTAAGAGATGGATACCTTCCAAGTTCTACCCCATCTGATGTCTTTAGGGCACACATTTCACTTTGGGTGTCATAATCATCTGGTGGTTTTAAAGCAAGAGCAGAATCCCAAAACATTTGCATTAGTGTATTGGCTATATCATTAATAGCTTCAGAGCTACTTTCAACCATGTAAATTGCTGCATGAGTTATCTACAAAACATCATTTCCATAAGAGTCAACCCAAGAGAAAGATTCTGTGCCATAACTTGGATGATAATATCCTTTGAAGTGAGTATCCCTGAATTTTGTTCCCAGTCAAAACAAGAACAGAATTAACCTGCAACTCGTGCATCGTTTTCGTAGCAACATAGATAGGATATGATGGTGAAGCAACCACAACCTTTTTTTTGTTCACCAATAATTATTGACAAAGAAGGCCTGAACATTCGTTCCATCAGAGTTTCTATAAATGTATGAGGAACAGTAAAAATGTTTCCCCATTGACTTTCCATGCCTTCCACAGCAGCAGTAATGGCACTCCCCTGCTCAGTAGCCTTCTCCATTCTAGATATAGCATCATAGAGGCACTTTGAAATATCCAGCAATATAATAACTTCACCATTCTACAGCACAAGGAGGTGCCTGAACTTGCTCTGCATCATCTTCTAAAGCGCTTTAATGGCTAACGAATCTAAGATAACAAAAATAGGATTCCTTATTATAATCTTCGATACTACTGTTTACTCTGGCCTCAACCCCTCTGATATCACTCTCACCAAAATATCCTCGTCAATAACAATCCTAGAAAGTAAAGCATTAGCATCAGTCAATGAAACAACATTGACACGACGAGCTTCCATTCTCCTACAAGCATCAGACACTATGGTCCCCTCCAGAATCGTTAGTGCTTTCGATAACCTCAATTTCTTCACTATCCTTTCTCCTCCCACAGACGACGGCGTGTCAAGACAGGGGGCTTGGAGGTGCTGCCACCGTGGAAGGAGGTGTCACCATTCTCTAACGTCTGCACCGCCAATGAGGAGGATGATTTTTTGGCTAGGTTTGGGCCTCGTTTATGGGTGAGTGGATGGTTGTGGCTATTGTGAGATCGACGAGGTTTGTCGTGATAGAAGGGCCTGGTTTCGAGGCTTTGTGGTGGCTGAAGAGAGGAGGACAATGGCTACTATGGCTGAGGAGTGCCTAGCCGACGGTGAGGGAGGAGGAGGGGCTATGGTCGATGACGTGGCTGGCAGTTGGGTCTTTCTCTCTCCTAAGTTTATATATATATATATATCTTGTGAACAGTAGCCTCCCGTTAAAACGGGGGAGCAGGGGTATTTACAGAGATTAATTAGGCTTTAGGGTAAAGTTTAATTTTAGTTCTTGGTTTTTTTGCATTTGTTAATTTTGATGCCATTTTTTTCGCTTGAATTTCAATGACACCCTTTAATTGGAATTAATTAGGACATATTCTTTTATTTTTCCTCAATTGTACCATTCCTTTCTTTTAATTAAGAATTTGGGGGTTTGGACTTTTTAATTGCACCATCGATTGGTTTTTTAAATTATTTTTTAAACTTTCTATTTCTTTTAATTAGACTCTCCAAATCATTTTTCAAATAAGTCTCTTTTCTTTTTCTTCTCTCTCTCTCTCTCTCTCTCTCTCTCTCTTTTAACTCATAAATTTAAACAAATTAATTGGGATAAAAATTAGATGCGAATAGTTATCCCCACTTTACAATGACTTTTATAATGCTTTTAGTGCAAAGTCATTGAAAATTACATTCTTTGACTTTGCATCGAAAGCTTTGTAAGAAAAATCAAAAGGAAACGAAACATATAAAACATAAGCGACAAACAAGTAAAAGAGAGAATCATCAAATTTAAATGACAATTGACTATTCAATCAAATAAGTTGGAAAAAAAAAACATGCAACTAGATAGAAAAAAGATGCATGATGACATGGTTTAAAATAGATGCATGACAACATGGCTTAAAGAGAAGAAAATATAAGACATAAAAGACCACACAAAGTCAAAATAGAAACAAGCAAAACACTAGTAACCATATTATAGTTTTAGAGAAGCATAGGTTGTTACTACGAAGACATGAATTTCCTTCCCTTTTCTTTTTACTTGTGTGTTTTCCAGCTTCAATAGGTTTAAAGTCTTAAGCCAACTCGCTTTTATTGAGCTTGTCTACTTATTTATTGCATTTTTGATTATGTCATCTGTTCTTGTGTTCATTGGGAGAGTTGTTTAGGCCAATGCTTGTTTAATTTATGTTGTGTTCGTTCTTTTGATTGAATAAGAGATCTTTGTTCTTTTATGTCCCCTTGGTATTGTCCCTAAATAATTAGACTTTTGCTTGCACATATAAAAAATCTAGTTCTAAAATGGTTGAGATGGCATGTCATCTCAATTGTCTATAATTCATCATGAGAAAACTTGTAACAAATTTCTTAGAGGAAGACCCCTTGTTACCCGTGTTCAAGTAAGATTCTTATCATGTTATCATATGCCAATTTGATTTAATATCACATTTCATGAACAACATCAATTACGGGATCGTGCATAAGACCAAAGAAGAGTGTTTTTTTTATTATTTATTTTTATGGACTGGTCATATTCATAAAAAAAAGGATTTTTTTAAAAGATGAAAGATCATATTATGTTGGACGAATCAAGAATAGAAGAAGCAAATTCAAATGATCATGCTAATGAATATTTAGTAATAACTCGATTATCTCCTTGTTGCTTTGAAGAGGAGGGGAGTTAAAATGCTTGGTCTTCTGGAGTCGACACAATTTTGTGATCAATCCGATCATAGCATGCTTTCAAAGTATTAGTAGTGATCATCCATTTGACATCTCCCTTTCATTGTCATTGCTCATATTGTTCATCTTCTATTGACCTTTGCGCTCGATTATGTGAACTTATCTTTAAGACTTTTTAAATTCTCATAAAATCATTTTTATTTGTTTTGAATTTTATGGATTAAGCCATCTATTTGAAAATTTTTCATTAAGGCAAGTTAAATTATCTAAAAGAAATCATAGAGATGTTCACAAGAATTTAATCTCATTCAAAAAAAAAAATTAATTATGTGGTCAAAAAGCCAAAATGCATCATGCAAATATCATGATTCAACTCTCAAAGTGTTCCTTCTTTAAGCCAAGTGGGTAAAATATATTTGGATCATATCGAAGGTTTTAAAAAGAAGTAGTCTCTTTTAAAAGGTGATTTGACAAAAGTTTGTTCCCGAATGTGATGTGCTTGGATGAATTTTATGAACTCAAATAGTTTTGAAGCAAGTTAGGCTCAAATAGGCGATCTTGCCTAGAAAGAATCGATTCATTTCTTTCTTGCCCTAGTTACTTGATGAAAATTCATGATTTGGTGTCATACATAATGGTTTGTAATACACATACAAGTCAAGTTTTATTAAAAAATGTTTGTCTTCCTCTCATTTGAAGCTAGAACTCATCAACACAAACAAGTCATCTTTGATTAAAAAAGGGCTTTCATAGGCATATAATGCAAGCTAGGGCTTTAAATAATGAATAAGGGGATATAAAGACTCAAGATCACTTAATCATCTATTGAGATTAGTTTAGGTATGCCATCCTAACTTTGTCATTTTGATAATTGGTTTAGCTTTTCATATCATTTAACACTCATAAAGAATCATACTAGACTTGCCACCATGATCTTTAAGCTAATTGATCTAATTTTCTAATCTTAGCTCTCCTTTTATGTTTACTCATGTCATTATTATTATTATTATTATTGAATTTTTAACCCTTTTTAACTTCTAATCATGAGAGGGGTCACTCTTGATAACCTTTTTTTTTTTTTAACCTTAATGACACTTTTGTGTTTTGCTTTTCTTTTTTTATTCTCCTTCCTCTTTCAAAGTTGTTTTAAGGGTTTTCTCGACAAGTTTTTTTGAACAATCATCATCATTTCTCATCTTGCTTTTCTAGGACAACATCTTTGATTATTTATGAACTTCAAAACTATCCCTAGTCTAAAAGGGTGATCCTAGTCTAGGTATCATCGAAAGAAATCTTTTAGGCTCAAAGTTGGACAAAAAGGGATAAGTTTTTATTTGTGAAAATAAATACCAAAAATGAACTTTTTTCATCTTAAATATGATTTTGTTCAAGCTGATATGTTCTAATTTATCCGAAAACTATGATTGACTTATAGAGAAGATGTGGTGGACAAGGTGAGATCATGACACGAATGTGTATCACTCATCATCATTTAAAACATCAAATCATTTATTTTTTATATTGGGCATCTATGTATTATCCTAGGCAAGACTTTCCTTAAAAGGGTTTATCAAGAATGGGAAAAAGTGTTTTGTTTTCGAAAGAAGGGCTACCACCTAGCATTTGTATGACATGTTTTAAATGTTGATTAATATTGAAAGATTTTGAATGAGTTTGCAATTTTATTCATTTTTATTTAGATAATATAAAATGACAATGATACTTTCAAATAAACGTCTCTTGATTTCAAATCGATAATAAATCATGCTATGATAGTAGCATTTTCTTTTTACGAAGCAATCCAATCTATGAAAATCATAACACTTTTGAAAATGAAATCTAAAAAATTTAATATAAGACAAGATTCCATTCACAAAATCAAGACATGTTCATGCTTTTTTTTTTTTTTTTTTAATATAAACTCCATGTATTCTCCTTGTATTAATCCTTGTGCATATCATAACCAGAGTTAAGGTAACACTCTTTTTTGGCATAATCACTTGGTTTTTTTGTTTTCGAGATATGATCTTATTGAATGTCCTAAAGATATGGTGAAAATATGAATAAAACAAATAGAAAATAAGGTAAAGATGACAATTTGAGAAGAAAATTTATACAATCCCATTAAATTAACATCATATGAAAGCATGATAAAGATTCCGTGCATAACATTCATAAACTATAAAGGTAGAAAAGCAAAGATAGCTGCGATAAGCAAATTACTTGACCTTGAAAACAAAAAGCATTTCTTCATCAAACTTATCATAATTGAAATTTTGGTTTATATTTATTTTTTTGTATTTTTTATTGATTTTATTTATATTTTATTTTATGTTATTTTTCATATTTATTTTAGTCAATTTTAATAGTGTTATGTTTTATTTTTTGTAAGGAAAAAAAAGGAAGAAATAAGAAAAAAAAATTACATAATAAATTTATCAAAAAAAAAAAAAAGAAAGAAAGAAAGAAAGAAAGAAAGAAAGAAAGAGAATACAAAAAATATAATCAAAGAAAAAAAAATCTTGCATGAAATAATTGGTTAGGGATATAATTGAAGGAAATGAGAACTCGAAATTGAAAAAAATTAGATATGAAATTGAAAGTCAATTAGGGATGAAATTAAATGAAATAAGGGTGCAAATGAATGAAATTAGATATTAATTTGAAAGCAATAAGGGTACAATTGAATTGAAAACCATGGATGTTATTGCTAAAGATTGAAACACATAAGAACTAAGTTGGAATTAGGAAGCGAACGACAAGACCAAAACTAATCAAACAACCTATCGTTCATTACAACCTAGACAAAATTCTTTAAAAAACAATTCCGTGATTCGTAGCTAGTAATTGCACTAGCCAATAATCACACTACACACACCTCTGCACCCACTTCAACACACCTTTATACCAACTTATACACACACAGATTGCAAATTAGTGTACAATTTTGCTTTGTTCATAAAATGGCAAGAACACCGAGAGCATATGTCTTTGATTTTATTGGACAAAGAGTCCGATTGATTGAGATTGATCCTTGGGTGAAGGATGATTCGAGGTTGGCTATAAATTAAGCCCTATTATAGGCTTTAAAGAAGAGATTTAAAGAGGATTTTTGGGAGGAGAGAGAGGATTTTGGGGATTTGAGGATTGTTGAATTTTTGGGATTTGCATAGAAATTTTTTATGTTTTGGGGGTTTTCATGTTTTTAGTTTTGATAGCAACATAGCTTGAATTTATAGGTCACAATACCATCCTTTTCCGGGTTTATAGAATCCATTTTAGTCCACAATCATTCTAGGTATTGATCGACACCATTTCGAGGTCACAACATTGGGATTATACTAGTTAGAAGATCGAGTTCACCGTGGAATAGTCATCATAAGGACTACTTGAGCTATAGTCATAAGATGGTGGAATCAGTCTCCATAAAAAAAATTAGAAAAAATGGTAATAATTCTTGGCCTCTTTTATGGCCTCGTATTTTTTTAGCTATCTTAATTGAAATACCTTTGCCGATGGTTGAGGTGCCGAGGATGTTTTGCTTGAAAATTTTGAGAAAAAGTCTATAAAAAACAAGAATGATTTAAATGATTCCTTGAATTGAAGGTGGATTCCCAAATATGGTGAAAATTGGAATCATTTTTTTTTTCAACTTTATTCTTCTTTGACCTAGATTTAGAAGGATTAGCTATTCATTTGGCCTTGATTGCTTGCTCAATCCTATTAGCTATATAAACTATCTCAATAAAGTTGTTTGATCCATTACTCAATATATAGTTATAGTAATGTGATTTATAAGTATTCACCAAAAGAGTAACCGACTCATTCTCAAGTAGAGACAAGAAAACTCAAGAAGCAAATTTATGCCATTATTAGGCATATTCTTTCATAGATTCTTTTAAACTTTTTTCCATGGATCGTAGGATTGACCGGTCAAGAGCTACTTCTATGTTAAAATTATATTGCATCATGTATACTTCAACTAAATCCCTTTATTTCTTAAGCTTTGTATTATTAAGATTGATGAACTAATTCGACCTAATACCATTAAGACTTTAAGGAAAAAAAGCAAACCGAAGCTTTTCATCATAAGTAACTTTGGTCACTTTATTTAAGTAATTCCTAAGATGAGTGACTCCTAGTGTATTTAGAGAATTTAGGTACTTTAAACTTCTTATGAATCATAATATTTGAAACAAAGCATTTGTTTATTCTTAAAAGAGGATCGTATATATCCATACCCTCAATAGCATTAAGATGTTCCTCAATGGACCTAGGCTTCTCGGCTTTAGTCTCGAAGATCACTTTTCTTTTCATTTTTTCATCAATGGCTAGATTAAATATATAAGTCGCTTGAGTTTGCAAGGTATGTGACTACCATAGAATCGGACTAAAGACTTCAAAATGAGTTGGCTTATAGATACCCTTAAGTGTACTATGGATAGTTGGATTCACAACAGTAATAGCCTCTTCATGGAAAGCCGAGAAAGGTGACACAAGAATCACCACTCAAGTAGTGGGTATCGGTATAATAGTGAACACCTCGGGGATAACAAATGACCGACCCATTTATTGGTTATGAGGTACCTCGACAGATATGCGAGTTTGCAAACTTTGTTAAAGTAAAGTAGCTAGCCTAAACACTTCTAATTTCAAAGCATTAACTTCTTCTAATAGTTTTGTTTGAGTTAAGTCGCTTTTTTTTTTTTTTTTGGCTTTTGGCTTGAGTTGTTAACTCTTAGGGAGAAATATAGTAATTATAAGATAACTTATACTTATCTCGCTTAGATGAGAAAATAACACAACAATATAAATAACATACTAACATAAATTGATACTTGAGACTCGGATAGGAGTAGCCTTCATATGGGAGTTATAAGAGGATTCAGTCATTAACTCTTTAATCTTTTTGTATTGACTCAAGTTAGTTTAAAAATGAACTTAAATTTCATTAATAACCTTTAAAAACTCTAGCATGATGGATTATTTTGTTATTAATTAGCTTAAAGATGGAGTTGTGTTTCGTTAGCAACCTTTGACATATTTTTATCGAGTCATGAAATTTCTTTGATATTCAAACATTTCATGAAATGAGACTTAAGTCCATAAACATTCATGATCAAATTGTTTGGTGAAGATTTCAATACATCTAACTTGCCTAATAAATTTATACAGGAAAAAATAGTCCTAAAGTCCGGTTCTAGTCATTAATTGAATGGGTAGGATCTATATAAGTCTTA
This sequence comes from Dovyalis caffra, assembly GCA_963924115.1. Taxonomy (NCBI): domain Eukaryota; kingdom Viridiplantae; phylum Streptophyta; class Magnoliopsida; order Malpighiales; family Salicaceae; genus Dovyalis; species Dovyalis caffra. Next base: position 303,477 of record CAWUPB010000233.1, on the reverse strand, counting down.
AACAAGGTCTCTTTTGGCTTAGAAAAATTGAGGCTAACCAAGTGTGAAGATTGTAACCATGGAGACCATTAGTTACCTATTGTGATAATAGCAACTCTTCAAAAGAGTTGAGGTTTCATGAGTGTACCCAAGGTGAAACCCATCGTGGCACTAGTAATTCCTCCCTAGATCTAAAGGAAAGTATGTGGAACAAATAATTCATGTAGTGTTATGTGTGAGGCCATAACTCCATACCCGAGTCTCGTAAATTAAAACTAAGAAATTGTAATTAAGAGGCTATAAGGGTAGACAAAATACTAACAACATATTCACAACACATATACAAACAAACATGTAATTAAAAGCAAAAGTTCAATCAAGAATTATTCATATAGGCATAAAAACATAACTCATAACTAGATATTCATTCATAAATACATTCAAAGCTTTATCCTAACATGGCATATCCTTAACTAAGTCATCATTTTATCAATGGGGGCTCACGAAGAAGCACGAAAATAGAAGTTACCACCTAGATAATTGGAGATAAGGAAACTAGTTTGCATAGATATCTAGGTAAGGATTCAATTATAGATGGAAAAGATATGACATCATCGACATCTCGTCCTAATTGAGGTAGGTCTGTATTAAATGTATGCAAAAATAAAAGTCTATTTTTTTAATGTTATATTTCTACACATATTTCAATGAATTTATTTTACTGGATGGAATAATAGAGTAATTCATATTGGTCCAAGGCTAATAACCATACTTAAAAGGGAAAAGATAGATAGAAATTGGAATTTTGGCTAAAACTCTAGTGGTAACAACCTTTTTTGGCAAAAGACGAGTCTCTTATGATTATGAACTTACAATGATATAATTAAAAAACCCCAAACAACTATGCCTATATATCACTTGACAATTTCTATTTACACAAGTAAAGAGATGGGGGGTCATCGGTGACTCCATTCACATAAGTAGGATGCCACCAATAACATAAAAAGAAAAAAATGTTAAATAAAAAAATGATAAGTCTCTTACAACTATAACCTATTAAAGAAATCATTCAAATGAAAAATGATGATTCTTTTATGACTACAACTCATGATCATAATCATTTGACAGAATAAAAGTGACGAGTTTCTTGTGACTCAAGATTATAACAAGAATGTTATGATAGAATAAAAGTGATGAGTCTCTTATGGCTCAAGCCTATAATAGAAATCCTTTGACGTAATAAAAATGATGACTCGTTCGATTCAAGCCCATAACAAAAATCATTTGACATAATAAAAGTGACGAGTCTCTTGTGAATCAAGCTCATAATAAAAGTCATTTGATAGAATAAAAATTATGAGTCTCTTATGACTTTAGCCCATAACATAAGTCATTTGACATCATAAAAAATGATGAGTCCCTTAGGAATGCAACCCCCGATAGAAATCATTTGATAGAATAAGAGTGACGAGTCTCTTATGATTTAAGCCTATAATAGAAATGTTATAATAGAATAAAAATGGCAAGTCTCTCATGAATCAAGCCCATAATATAAATTATTTAACAAAATAAAATTGGTGAGTCTATTGTGACTCAAGCATATAACATATATCATTTGACAAAATAAAAGTACCAACCTCTCGTGACCCAAGCCTATAACATAAATCATTTGATAGAATAAAAGTGGCTAGTCCGTTGTGACTCAAGCCCATAACATAAATCATTTGATAGAATAAAAACGGTAAGTCTCTTATGACTTAAGCCTATAATAAAAATCATTTAATAGAAAAAAATAGTGAGTCTCTTATGACTCAAGGCCATAATAGAAATCATTTGATAGAATAAAAATAGCGAGTCTTTTATGACTCGTGCCCATGACAGAAATCCATTGATAGAATAAAAATGGTGCGTCTCTTATGCCTCAAGACCCTAATAGAAATCATTTTATAAAATAAAAGTGACGAGTCTTTTGTGATTGAAGCCTACAACATAAATCATTTGACATAATGCAAGTGGCAAGTCTCTTATGACTTAAGTCCATAACATAAATCATTTGATAGAATAAAAGGGGTTACTCTCTTATGACTTAAGCTTATAACAAAAAGCATTCAACGGAATAAAAATGGCAAGCTTTTATGATTGTAACCAATAACATAAATCATTTGACAAAATAAAATTGATGAGTCTTTTGTAACTCAAGCCTATAACAAGAATGTTTTGGCAATATAAAAATGATGAATCACAAGATCAAAATGAAAATGACGAGTCCCTGGGACTCGTAGCCCATAACAAAGATGTTTTGTCAAAATAAAAATAGTGAGTCTCTTGTGACTTAAGCTTATAAAAGAAAGCATGAAGTGAAAATAGCGAGTCCCTTATGACTACAACCTATAAAAAAATCATCAAAATAAAAAAAATGAGTCACTTGCAACTACAACCCATAACGGAGATGTTCGTTAGAATAAAAGTAGTGAGTATCTTATGACTTAAGTCCATAAAAGAAATCATTTGACAAGAAAAAATTTGGAAGCCATAGACGGCTTCGACCACATAGGTGGGAAGCCACTAATGCTTTATTACAAACAAGCAAAAAATAGGTAAAAAGACTTTAAAACCTTAGCGGCTATATCACATAAGTAGAAAGTCACCGATGACTTTATCTTAATGATCAAAAATCAAGAAAACATGCATTGGGCATGTATATTACACATTTAACACATCGTATCTAAGATTTTTAATCAATTACAATCAAGGGTTTTTTATACACTAATATAGAGCGAGTTTAGTAAAAAAAAATTAAATGGGTATAAATTTTTGACTATTATCCAAAATTAGTCAAAAGATGTTGAAACTATAAAAAAACTCTGTTTTGAGTCAACTCTACTCTCTTCCTCCCCGATGGAAACTAATTATTTAATTAGCTAGGAAAGAAGAGCAATTGCGTGTTGCTAAGATCGTTGGTATGGGTCCTACTAGAGTAGTTGCCACCCAAATAGCTATTGAAGACTACTATATTTGTATAAAGTCCTCTTCGAGGTTAATTCTACTTTATTCAATCCCAACGAAAACTAATTATTCAGCTTAGCTAGAAAGGGAAAATAATTGTCCATTTTGTGGGCTAAGTCTTTAGTTTTCTCTAGTCTAATCCATAATCATTTAAAAAAATGGATGTTCATCCACTAAAAGCAAAAGCTAAGAGGTTCCACTATAATTTGGACGAGCAAGCAAATATAGTTGGATCTCATCCACTAGATTTAAAAGGGTTTATAGAGTTTAATCCATACATGAATTATGGAAAATGTAGGTATATATCTTATCATTGTTGAATAACCTCAATTTACAATTAAAAAGCTCACTTGGCCATAACGGATCCCACCTTCAAAGTAAGTAGGTAATACCGTAATACCAATTGATGACCTATTTGGTACTACTATCAATGACCTTTAGTCCCCCTAATCTAGTATGGATGATAGCACTAATGAGGTCACCATCGGTTGCAAGCAAAAATTATCACCTTTATCATCTTCATACAAAAGTTGGGGTCGATCTAGCTCATTGTCGGCATCGATACTTTGTAAGACGAGTGAAAAGAAGCTCATCTAAATTCTCAATTCCATAATTGATTCAAAGTACACAACTATTTAGATCCTCAAATTTAAAGGCAAATAAATTTCCAAGACCAAGAGATGGATACCTTTCAAGTTCCGCCCCATCCGATGTCATTAGTGTAGACATTTCACTTTGGGTGTCATAATCATCTCGGTGGTTTTAAAGCAAGAGCGGAATCCTAAAATTTTTACATTCATGTATTGGCTATATCATAAATAGTTATAGCGCTACTTTCAACCATAGAAATTACTGCATGAGTTATCAATAAAACATCTTTTTCATAAGAGTCAACTTAGGAGAAAGATTCTATACCATAACTTGTATAAGAATATCCTTTGAAGTTAGCATCCTTGAATTTTATTCCTAGTCAAAACAAGAACAAAATTAACCCGTAACTCACACCCTTTTCATAGCAACATAGATAGGATTTAATGGTAAAGCAACTATAAGCTTTTTTTTATTAACTAATAATTATTGTCAAAGAAGGCTTAAACATTCACTTCGTCGAGTTTCTATGAATGCATATGGAGTAGTAAAATTGTTTCCTTATTGACATTTCATGCCATCTACTATAATGGCACTTTTCTACTTAGCAGACTCTCTCGATTCTAGATATAACATCATAAAGGCACTTTGTAATATCTAGCAATACAATAACTTCACCATTCTCTACCATAAGGAGGTTCCTAAACTTGCCCTCCATCATCTTCTAAAGCACTTAAATGGATAATGAATCGAGTTAACAAAAGAGGATTCCTTATTGTAATCTTTGATACTACTATTTACTATAGCCTCAACCCATCCGACATCACTCTCACCAAAATATCCTTATCGGTAACAATCCTAGAAAGCAAAACATTAACATTAGTCAATAAAATAGCATTAACATAATGATCTATCATTCTCCTACAAACATCAAATACTATTATCCCTTTCGAAATCATTAGTGCTTTCGATAACCTTAATTTCTTCATTATCCTTTCTCCTTTTGTAGATGATGGAGTGTCAAGAGAGAAGGGCTTGTGGGTTACCACCATGGAAGAAGGTGTCTCCATTATTTGATGCCTACGTCATCGATGAGGATGATGACTTTCCGACTAGGTTTGGGCCTTGTTTATGGGTGATTGGATGGTGGTGGCTATTGTGAGATCCACGAGGTTTTTAGTGAAAGAAGGGTCTAGTTTCAAGGTCGTTATGAGATCCATAAGGTATTTAAGTGATAGAGGGTTTGGTTTCAAGGCTTTGTGGTACCTAAAGAGAGGATAATGGTGGCTACTATGGTTGAGGAGTGCTTAGCCAATGGCAAAGGGTAGGGGTGAGCAAACGGTTTGGTTAATTAAAAACCAAATAAAACTCGGATCGAATTATGGAATTTGGCTTGATTTTGAATTTAAAATTATAAAATTTATAACCAAACCAAAAAGTCAAAATTTATTCTAGTTTGATTCAATTTTTGAAAAAAAAAATCCGATTTAAATTGAAAATCAAAATGAACAATGAAATTTGTAAAATTCCTTCTAATTTCTAAATCTCTAACCCTAACTAGTCGATGCCTAACAGTTATGACTTAACTTTAGACTTTAGTCTCATCTCTCACTCTCTCTTTTGACTTTTTTAACACCGAAACTCACTTCTCATTATCTCACTACTTCTTCCTTCTTTCCAAACCTTCTTGGCTCTTTCGGCTTCATTCACTTCTTCTCCACTCTCCACTCTAGTCCTCTAGGCTCTAATTTACTCACCCATCACCTCTTACAAGTCGAAGTCATAACCTAGTAACCTCTCGTCATCTTCCTTCGATCTCACGGAGTCATGGTCATCCTCATCGGTGACTACCCTCTTTTTGGCTCTTTCAACTCAAGTTGCCTCAACTACTTTTGCCTCTTCGTGTTTTTCTCTTCTTATGAGCTCTCCTAACTCCCAAGGTTAGTATCTTTTATTTATTTTTTATTTTACTGATAAAAATAATGTATTAGAAAAAGAATGTATAGGTTGAATTCTTAATAACTTATCTATATGGAAGTCCATCTTGTTTTCCCTTATTTTTCTCTCGTATGGTGATTGCTCGATTGATGGTCTTTGTTGTATTAATGAGTTTATTTCTTGTTCATTGTTTTGATGAAAATCATTAAAATGGGCTACTTTTTAATTGTGTTAGGGATTTATTGAGCATGGTAAAGGCATTTGTTTTGTTTTCTTTGTAAATGATGGAAAAATGAATGAGGAAATTAGGAAATTTAAGCAAGCACGAGCTAACAAATATCATCATTTATGCAAAATAATGTTATATGAAATGTATCAAATGCTTCTTTTCTCCTTACATGAATTGAGTTCTTATTTCTCCATGATAGAGAAAAGAATTATTTCTTTATCTTTTTGGTTGCTCGATTTGTACTATCTACGAAATATGGTTCTTATGTCTAGTTTCGCCTCGAGCTATTGCACATGTTTCTCAAAGTAATCTTTGGCAACTTATCATATCAATTAAAAAAACCTCCAATAGATGTTGAACTTGGCATTGCTAAGTATATTTGTGCTTCTTATGCTTCCTTCTCTTCTTTACATGTCGCTAAATGCTAAGAAGAAATTTAGAAACCTCCTAGCAAATTTTTAGTTGCATGTGTTACTAATCCTATTCATATCATCAAATAAAATGATTTGTATAGTTACATGTGTCCCTAATCCTTATCATATCATTAAACTTTTACTTAAGCATAAGTTTATTTTCATTAAAGTGGGCGATTATAAATAAAACTCTAAGAAATTGATTTAGCCCCTAATCATATGTACCACGAAAATGAAAAATTTTTGGCTTCATCCCCGAGTTAAATTTTTGAAATCTAGTTTGGATCACTATCATAATTACTGACTTTGCATTTCTATATATTCAACCATATGTATCTTAAAATTATTCAACCTCATGTTTCCTTTTCATTTCCTTCAATTTCAAACCCTTGCTTTTTCGGTGCTTTCTTGCATAATTTCCGTATGCTAGTGTTCGGTCCTTGCCAAAGTTTTTTTCTTCTATAGATGATTTACCACAGCATTGATATTATGGCATGCTACAGCATTGATACTACCACGATGCTTTCTTGCATAATTTCAAGCTTCGTTTCATTTCTTTCGCTAATGGTGTTCATCTGTACGGATGCTTTCATTAGATGTGCATATTGCAATATCTTATTCCTTGTGTGATCATTGATACTATGGCATGTGCTTTTTTTAATATGATTTATCACATTTTAGTTATAGTCTCCCATTGTGGCAACATAATACAACAAGGATTAGTGTCGGTAGTACATCGTTACGGCATGTGCTTATTGCTTAGGTTAGAGAAAAGATTAGTGGGTTTATGCTTTCAAGTTTCAAGTCTTGATGACTAATGAAAGCTATTGTGATGATTTTCAATAATGACTTAATTATAAAATACCTTAATATTTTCATTTCTTGAGCATATATGATCTGCAGCTTCTGCACTTCTATTCTTACCTAGTTGCTTTAAAGATTTAATATGCTACTCTCTATTGGTGTTTTATGTTATACATGCTACTATTTTATCTATTTCTCAATTTGATACTTGGGGTAACTAGAAGCTACCGATTGTAATGTTAAATTCATTAGACAAGAAACATGGACTAGGGTTGTAATTAATTAGCTTGCATTAGTTTTAAAATCACATTATTGGTGGAGAATCTTCGGTCTTAACGAGATGGGTTTATGTGATAAACTTAATTGTTCTTCTCTTCAAAATTCCATTTTTAGATTATAAGTCACACAATATTTTTCTTTCGAATTAAAATATAGTACAACATAGCAAGTAGGAGTGTGGGAATATCAACACTCGGGAGGAGGCTTAAGAGTCGTCCAAGTAAGAGTGCAAGACCTCACTTTATTATAGGCAATATTCTTTCTCGATGTGTAGTAATTTGGTGCATTGTCTTTGTTGTATGTGTCTTGATTTTGGTATCTTGATGAATCTATTTCTTTTACCTTGATTTAGGTGAATTCAAAGTCTTGTGAGGCCAATTTCGCTCTCTCGCATCTTAGCTTTTTCCTTTTTTACTCGTATTGTTTCAATATGTTTCGACCCATGAGAATAGATTTTATTTCTATCAAACACTAATTCCCGATTTATTTTCTATTCTTGTAGTATTTATTTGTTTGAATGGTCATGCCTTGAGGGTGTTTATTATTTTAATATTCTCCCTTCATGTTTTTATTTATTTTCTTAGTTTGGACTTACCCTTCCATGTTCCAAAGATGGTTAGATTTTAAATTAGGGCTGAAAAAAGTAGTTTCTAATAATATAATTGAGTGTCGGTTCATGGTTCGTTGGTTGCATGTAAGTTGTAGATGGTCGATTTGTTTTGATTTTATTCTTGAAGTTTAATTGAGACTTTGAAAGTTTAGATTGAACGTGGGATTTGTTGCTAGATCTCTCGGTAAAATGAATATATGCTTAAGCCTATATGTTTTTTCATTTAGGAAATTAGGACGGATAGGGCCAATTTTTTTTATAGCAAAAAAGTTCGATTAAATCAAATTATTTCGAAACCAAGTCGAAATAATTCAATTTCAAACCATATTAATCGAATTAATTTTGATTTGGTTTTAATTTTTATTTTTTCTTCTTTGGTTGATCGAAAACCAAACCGAATTATACTTAATCGAACCGTTTAACCAAATAATCACCCTTAGCAAAGGGGGATGAATGGTTGTGGTCGATGCTATTGAAGGGATCATGTATCCTATGGAGGTACAAAATAAATAAAACTTTTCCTCCATCTAAGGGCCCAAGATCATGTTGTTGAATCTACTAATCATACATACATGAATAATAAGATAAAAGTAAATGATTATCTCTAGTAGCGCAGATCTAAATTCCTTTTCTATGATTAGCCGTCCAAGTGTCCGACCTATATTGATGATCCATGCAGCCCAAATATCCACAAATAAGCACTTAAAATTGATGGGGTGCTAGCTCCACCTTTTTTTATTAAGTATTTCCTTTAGAAATCAATCCTGAAAAATTTTACGACAACCTTAAAGGAGAAGGTAAGAGTATTTCTTGCTAGGGTTTTAGGAGAAAACTATTTTCTCTCTTTTTTCTCTCTTGGCCGTGTGCCCAAGGTTATTTTAGGGGCTGGCCAAATTTTCCTTCTTTTTTTCTTTTTGATCAAAATTCTCTATTAGGTTCTCCTTTCCTTTTTACCACCCCTTTCCTCCTATTTATAGGGGGAGAGTTTCCTTATCCTCAAAGGACAAGAAAAGTGGTGGCCTTGAGTCCATAAAGGACTCTAAGTTATTGCTTCCTTATCCTCTAAGGATGAAGAGTTATTTTATATGTGAATTACTTGATTATTATCTTTAAAACATTCATCCTTATCCAATAAGGTTGATGTTTATCCTCCCACCAAAATTATCTTAAGGCTTTTAATCAAACCTAATGGGCCAAAATTATTTTAGCCCAATTAATTTATTTGGACTATCCAAATAAATATTCTTAGATTATTTTTGGCGAGGTTCACATTAGGAAAAATTGCCAAAAATACTCTTTTAACCTAAATTAGGAAACTCATCTCCTTTTAGGTTCTTTATTTTCAAATTTAAAACTAACTTTCAAATTAGAAAAATGATTTTTAAAATAAAAAACTTTCCATTGTAGGAAACTTTCATTTTGGAAACTTTCATAATTGGAAACGTTTTCCGATATCTTTACTTCTCATTTATAATGTGAATACTTGAACTTATACGTGTGACTCAATAGGCTCATAGATATATTAGCAATGTATCAAAAATAAAAGACTTCTTTTTTATCTCTTGATGTATAAATCAAGATTGGCCTCTAACAAGGCATCATGACTATCCAATTCTCTAGGAGGATTAGTTAATCCATTATTACCTTTTACGAGCATGGTTACCATACAATTCAATCCTTATGTGAGCTTATCATAGTGTGATATTAAACTTGGTTATTAGTCTTATTTAATTATGATCACACAAGTTTTTTTTTATTCTCAAATGTCTTAGCTCTTAGAGTAAAACAATTATGCTCTATTGGTGTACTCCTATTGTGGCCATAAATATTTTGAGCAAACATTTATCAAAGTGCAATGTGATAATTCCTTTAGCATACAAAGAATGACATGTCCTGTCTTAATCATACACCTATCTCTATTGGATTCCTAGTGCACTCAACGAATCGCCCACATATAACCCATTAATAGGTCCATCGAAACGAATGTCAAAGTGCATAAGTCCTCCAATGAGATAACTATGATGACTTCAAGTCTAAGGATCATTTTCCCCCATCTCGTATGAGATTCCCATAGACTAAAACCAAATGGGTTCTCATGGCGAGTCAAGTCTAGTAATATATTCTCTAACATAAATCACCTAAGTGCTTGCTTTGGCATCACTATGCTAATAGGTATGAGATCTACTACTGCTATCAAATAGCATGAGCATAACAATCACAAGTCTATCCATATTTTATCAATGTCCATTCTTAACAATACTACGACTTGGGATATTTAATGATATCATTTATGTGCATTAGTGTTTATCTCACATCTTTCGATCAATCATTATTGTAAATGCATATCATAAGGACTTTTATCTAATTCTATTGAATTTATCAACATGTAAACATAAGAATTAATAGAATGAATTCTTTATTATTATTAAAATAAATGCTGCAATGACATATTAATATAAGCCCATCCAAACATGGTTGGATATTGGGTACAACACTAATAGACATGGCTAGCAATTGGGTCTTTCTCTTTGTTAGAGTTTTTTTGTCTTATAAATAGTAGCCTCCCTTTAAAATGGAGGAGCATGGGGCATTTATAGAGGATTAATTAGGGTTTAGGAAAAAAATTAATTTTAGTCTCTCGGTTTCTTTATAGTTGTCAATTTTGGTGTCATTTTGTTTGTTTGAATTTTAATGACACTTGATAGAAACGTTATATTATATCTTTATTTAATGATATCATTTATGTGTATTAATGTTTGTCTCACATCTTTCAATCAATCACTATTGCAAATGCATATCATAAGGACTTCTATCTAATTCTTCCGAATTTATCAACATGTAAACATAAGAATTAATAGAATGACTTCTTTATTATTATTAAAATAAATGTTGCAATGACATTTTAACATAAGCCCATCCAAACATGGTTGGATCTTGGGCACCAACACTCACGGATATGGCTAGCAATTGGGTCTTTCTCTTTGTTAAGGTTTTTTTGTCTTATGAATAGTAGCCTCCCTTTAAAATGGAGGAATAGAGGGCATTTATAGATGATTAATTAAGGTTTAGGAAAAAAATTAATTTTAGTCTCCGGTTTCTTTATATTTTTCAATTTTGGTGTTGTTTTGTTTGTTTGAATTTTAATGAATCTTGATAGAAACATTATATTATATCTTCATTTTATTTATATTTAGTTTATTTGTTATGTTTTATGTCTTATTACGGTAATTTATGCTCATATTCTTGTTCAAGACATAAATTAGGAATTTAGAGTAATTGCACTTAAAAATTAGAGAATTCCAACATATTTAACTTAAACCTTCTAAAATTCTTATAGGTTTTTTGAAGCCTCGGATTTGGATCTAGAAAAAGTGACCTTCGGAGGTATTCTAAAGGACACCTCAAGCTTTCATAATGGTATGGTGGGCCTCCAAATGATTTTTTATATTCTAGACTAGAAATTTATTCTAATTTAATGAGGAGTCTAGACTAATTGTGGAATTTGATTCATATTTGGGATACTTAAGAGGCATACCTACAACTCTAATAAAGGCTTGAGTTTAAACTAGGTCGGTCCGATGGAGGAATTCAACTACAAAGTTGGAAACCTAAGGTCGAACGGACGAGTTGAGTGAGTGATAGTATTTAACCCATAAATGAAGTTGTGGAACTCTAATTGATGCAAGACTTAATGTGTTGGAAAGTTAAGAAATATGGTTATAGATTTCCTAAAGAAAGAAAAATCTAATTTGGCATGTACTAAGTCCATTCAAGCTCATTGCTTAAAAGAACACCTATGAATATGTGGAGAAGTTATTGCCCGTATGTGATGATGCCAAGGGAGAACACATGGCCATGTAACAAAGACACACAACCATGTTTCTAGCTCAAGATCATCCCATTCAAAAGTTATTACCCATATGTCTAGCTTAAGATCCACAAGTTCTTAATTTGCTACCCATAGGATAAAACACACACGGCCGTGTGTGTTGTATTCTACAAGCTCGTGTGTGATATATATATTTCATGGAGGCAGTAGAAAAGGGTTAGTTTTAAGAAGAGAAAAAACTATTCCATTATTTTATGCTCTTACTAACATATGTGGCTAAATTACTTGTATCAATTCAAGAAGATTTCGAAACTCTCATAGGTAGGTCAATGGTGCAATCTAGTAACATTGTTCTTCTTCTTTTGTTACTAGAATTGATTATGTTATTTGGTTTTATTTGATTTATAATTTCTATTTGATTAATTTGGTTTTGGCCAGCTAGATTGATTCCTACAGATTGGTATTACTAGATCTAGAAATTATGATACGTATAATTGCCCTTTTTCTAATCATTTAGTAGTGAATAGTGGTAGATGCTTATGGACAAGTTTTTATCTTTACCATTATAAATAACATAACCTAGGCTAAATAATTTAAGCCTATGAGATTATTTCTTAGATTGATCTAATTTCTTAGTTCTTAAAGCTTCCATGCATTAAATTTAGAAAGCTTATTCTAGGTTGTGTTATAGTTAAAATCTAATTGAAGAGCTTGTTTCATTGGTGATACTTAAGTAAAATTCAGATAATTGAGCTTATTGTTATCTAAGATCAATAATTCCATAAGAGAAGTCGAATAGCTTACTATAGTTGCATTCATTGATCGTGAAAATAAAGATTGAACCAAGAACTGATTATTAATTCCATTGTTTTTAATCTATTCTACTTGTTTGCCTTAATTTATCCATCAAAGAATTGGACATCAAAACCCTTTTTTTTATTTTTATTCTCTTCTCCTTGAAAACAATAAGATATCCGAATAATTTTCCGAAACAATTTTATGTGAGATTGACCCTTGCTTACCCTAACTACAGTTTAGTCATTAGGTATAGTAAGGAAATAAGTTGATTATTTTAGAGTAGTTAACACGTTACCAACACACTTTAATTGGAATGAATTAGGACTTCTTTTTAAAATTTCCCTTAAGTGTACCATTCCTTTCTTTTAATTAAGGATTTGGAAGTTTAGACTTCTTAATTGCACTTCCAATTAGGTTTTCTTTGATTCCCAAACTTTCCATTTCTTTTAATTAAACCCTTCAAATTATTTTTCAAATAATCCTTTTTTTCTCTTTTTTTTGTATTTTTTTAAATCATAAATTTAAAAAAATTAATACATGTCCTCAAGTGTAGTATGGCTGGTTAGATTCACAACGCTAATAACCTTTTGGTAGGGAGTTGAGAAAGGTGGCATAGTAATCACCACTTGAGTAGTGGGTATTGCTATGGTGATGAATGCTTTAGGGATAATAGATGACTAGCCCATTCTCTAATTCGGAGGCACTTTAGTAAGTGTGCGGACTTACAAACTTTACTCAACTAAAATAGCTAGCCTAGACATATCTCGCTTTTATAGCACTTCTTTTTATGCTTTTTCTCGAGTTGAGCTTTTTTTTCATTGACCATTTTTCTTTTGCATTGAGTTGTAAACTCTTTGGAGAAAAATATAGTTTTGACAGAATAACTTATACTTCTCTAGGTAAAATAACAAGATACAACAAAATAAATAATATCAACATAAACTAAAGATATTTATGACTAGATATGGAGCAAGTCATGTATATAAGGTGACAAAAGAGCTTTTTTTTTTTTCTTTTGTCATCCACAAGATTGCTTGTAGTAGGTTTGAAGATGTGATTATTCACTTTAGTAATTTTTTGATGCATTGGCTAACACTTGCTTGAACTAAGTTTGAACTCTTTTACCACCCATCCTAAAACATCATGACCAAGTTTTCTTAGTCAAGGTTTCAAACACGTTTGACTTGCCCAATGCATTTAATCAAAAAATGATGGTCCTAAAGTTTGATTCTAAGTGCTATATAAATAGGTATGTGCTATCTAAGTCTTAAAAGGATACCATTCATCCTAGTGAAAATTTAGTAGAATCATTATGATTAACTACGACAATATTAGCTATTGTGAAAATCATCAATTACATATCACTAATGACATATAGTAAGAAGGCTTGAGGTTTCTTAAGTGTTTACCAAGGACAAAACCCGTAGGGCACCGCTACTAACTCCCTAAATCCTAAAGAAAATGAAATTGAGAATTATACTTATGTAGTGATACGTGTTAGGATTGACTCCATATCCATTCTCAAAACCTAAAATATAAGCCTAAGAATTAAATAACTAAAACTTCAAGGAAAAACAACACAAGTAGCATACATATATACAAGCACATTTTCACAATATATGTAAACTAGAAAAAAAATTAAACTACAATTATTCACTTAAAACATATAGGCATAAAAGCATAATAAAAAACTAGAGGTTTATTAATATAGACATTCAAAACTTGACCCTAGTAATTGTCTTTAGCAGAGTCGTCATTTTATCTATGAGGGCTCGTGAGAAAACACAAGAAAAAGGAGTCACCACCTAGCTAATCAAAAATAACTAAGAAACCTTAAAGAAATTGGTTTGCATAGATATTTGGATAAGGAGTCGATTATGTATGGAGAAGATATAACATCACCGCCATTTCGTCTCGTCCGAGGTAAGCTATATTGTTTGTATGTGAAAATAAAGTCTAGTTTCACTATGTTATGTTTATATATCTATTTAAGTGAATTTATTTTATCGAGATGGAATAACAAAGTAATTTAAGGTTCAGACCTATATAAGACCAATAGCCATACTCAAAAGGGGAAAGGTCGATAAGAATTGGAATTTTAGCTAAAACGCTAGTGATCGGAAACTCGTATTAGCAAAAGGTGAGTCTATTAGGATTACAAGCTTATATCGATATAATTGAGAAACTATTAGTGACTTTGTCTATATAAAATGGAATTCACTTGATAATTTTGATTCACATAAGTAAAGAGATAGAAGGGTCATTGGTAACTTCATTCACATAAGTGGAATACCACCACGTACATAGAAAAATTATGTAAATGAAATAAACATGACGAGTACCTTACGACCGTAGCCCATAAAAGAAATCATTGAAATGAAAAGTGGCAAGTCCTTTATGATCAGTAGCCCATAATAGAAATCATTTGAAAAGAAAATGGCAAGTCCTTTACAACCGTAACCCATAAATAAAATTATCAAAATGAAAATGGTGAGTCCTTTATGAGTGTAGCTCATAATAATGATGTTTTGACAGAATAAAAGTAGTGAGTCTTTTATGACTCAAGTCATAAAAGAAATCATTTAAAAAGAAAATAGCTAGTCCTTCGCAACTACGACCAATAAAAAAGATGTTCTATCGAATAAAAGTGTGAGTCTCATGACTTAAGCTCAAAAAAGAAATCATTACAAAAGAAAATGGCAAGTCCCTTATGACTATAACCTAAAATAGAAATCATTTAAAATTAAAGTTGTGAGTCTCTTGTGAATCAAGCCTATAGCAGAAATCATTTGAAATGAAAATGGTGAGTCTTTTGTGAATCAAGTCCATAACAAAAATCATTTGAAATAAAAATGATGAGTCTCTTATGACTCAACCCCATAAAAAATCCTTTGAAATGAAAATAGCGATTCTCTTATGACTCAAGCCTATAACGAAATCATCAAAATAAAAAGAGTTAAAAGCCATAAGTGGCTTTAATCACATAAATGGGAAGCCATCATTGGTTTGCGTCAACAAACATAGCAATTAGGTAATCATGCATTGGTCACGAATATCACATATTCGACACATCACATTCAAGATTGAGATCAATCATATCATTGAGCACAAACACACATATTTGAATACGAACACTAGGACCAACATTTATGTCGAATACATAACTGAAATTAAATCTAAATCGCAATCCTCCCAACTTCATTATAGAGCATTGATCACCAATCTTATTTCACCTTAAAATACTCGGTGTTTTCAACTCTTTTGGGTTCGATACACAACAATGTATCTAATCACACTTTAAATCTTAAACATAACAAAATAAAACATTTTTATATTTTATGTTCATTAAGACATATCATTCATATTATTTTAATATAAATACTTTCAAAAGTTACACTAAACGAGTTATGGAAAAGTATTGAATTTACCCAAATCCTAGTTGGGGTCAATTCTACTTTCTTTAACCCAAATCAAAACTAATTATTCGAGTTAGCTAGAGAGGGAAAGTAGCCTCCTATTTAAATTCGAAGTGATGGATATTGTGAAATGACTAAAATTCTCTTGATTAGCTGAAATGGATAAAATGGCCCTAGAGTTGAAATGACCAAAATGCCTTTAGAGGAAAAAAAATTAGGAAACTACCTTTGGTAACCCAACCTCGATTGCCATTTGCTCCAACCATTGTCTAGTGGTCCTTTAGGTGTGTGGACAAGCCCGTATGGTAGAGAAGGACCTACTCTACGGTTCTAGAATGGTGGCAACCATCGTCGTCAATGAATAAGGGAGATCGGGGACCTTAAAGTTTTAACCAAATCTTTCTCTCTTTTTGATGAAGATTCTTGTGAGATTATAGGGTTTTGAGCATAAGAATTGACTTAGAGGATCGTGACGAGTGTTTATAAAGTGCTTAGAAGGTCTAATTTGGTCAATTGCAACAAACAAGTTGTCATCAATTTGATCTTTTTCAATGATATTGGTCGTGATTTTTAGGAGAAATAGCTTCCAAAAGGCTAGGGAACACTTCTATGGTGACTACGACTAGTGGTTAGGCCAAAATTGATAGATTTAGTCAGGTTGTTAAACGAGTCGAGCCATTGACCTTCTCTCCTCAATTTCAACTAGATCTAACATCTCTTCCTTCTCCAACTAGTTAAGAATAGTGGATCTAAGTATGGGATATCGATTGGTGGTGGTGGTGGCTGAAAGAGATATCGATCAAAGGGTAGCTAATTTGGAATGAAAAATATCGACGGGTATACCGATCAACCTATGAGTTAACGTATCCGATCCTTTTCTTAGGAGCTATTTGGTAGATTTTTAGGTTTTATAGGGTTTTTCATTTTTGGGATCCGTTTTCTTCTAAATGGTTGAAGGAATTTGGTATTTAAAAGGAAAAATTAGGGTTTTGAGAAAACATTAATTTTGGTTCTCAATTTCTCCTAATTTTCAATTTTTGTATTGTTTTGCTTAGTTTTTACTTGATAGTACCCTTTCCTTCTTTCAATTAAAATTTTGGGTCTTAGTCCTTTCAATTGCACCCTCAATTAGGTTTTTTAGTCCTTATACGTCGTCTTTTTTAATTAAACTCCCATATCATTTTTTTTAAATAATTGTTTTTTCTTCTTTTTCTTTTCTTTTCTTTTTTTTTTTTTTTTTTACTTTTTTAACTCAAACATCTAAAAATTAGAGATGGGTAAATTTTGGATGCTAACGAGTATCTAATCAAGATGTTAAGTGTTTTAGTATTATGGTATAAACTTTATGGACATGGCGTAGAAGACTTAGACATATGCACATGCATTTGTTTTCAAAGCTTGCAAGAAAAGGTCTTGTTACTAGATTTTCAAATCTCAAATATAAGGATAGAGTATGGAAGAACAACTAGTCTTATAGGTAAGAGTTATGCTTTTGTTGTTAATGATTATTACATTAGATGTACTTGAATATTATTTTTTGCACGGAAAGATGAGGCGCTCAACGCTTTATTAAATTTTTGCTGACATGTTCAAGATGAAAAAGGCTTTATGATTTCAAAAATCCAAAGCGATCACCGCAAAAAAATTTAAAAATATTACTCTTCAAAAATTTTGTCAAGAAAATAATTTTGAACATAATTTTTAGCTTTTAGAATCCCTCAACAAAATTACATTGTTGAAAGGAAAAATAATTTTCTACAAGAGATGGCTAGAACCGTCTTGAATAAAATTAGCCTTCTAAAATGTTTATGAGCTAAAGCGTATAACACCGCATATTTTGTTTCAAACTCGTGTTCTTATTAGACCTATCTTATACAAAACTCCATATGCGCTTTGGAATGAATGAAAAACTAAACATTTCATAGTTTAGAGTTTTCTTATTAAAATATTTTATTTTATATACCAAAGAAAACTTGGTGTCAAATGAAGCCAGATTGAGACTTAACTTTACGGAAGCTCACAAACTCACCAAAGCAACAATGAACAAGAATAAGAAATTCAAAATCAGCTACTAATCAACCTTAAACGATCAAAAAACATAAATCAAGCAATAAAGCAACTTAAATAACCCAACAAGGCCATGCTCGAATACTAACCTTGGCAAACACTAATTTCCAAGAAATTTTAATTATGCCAAATTTACCCCTCCTAATTTTTAGATTTTTATCAATTTTTAAATATAGCTTAAATATATCCAAACAATGTAAATTATAAAATTTCAGCCCAAATAGACAACCCTAACTACCCAAAGTGATTTAAGGTCGACACTAGCCAATCTAGGGTTAAGTCCAAATTAAACTTCAACCAATTCACAACTAAAATAAAAAGATGCAAGCCAATCAGAGTTCACCACCCCAAATAAAATTAGCAAAACTTACAGGATATGTACGGTAATAACCTATGGATACAAATATCACTATCACAAAAAGCTTGGACATGGTTGATCAAAAGCCCACCTTAATCGATCACTCTAAGGATGTATTCATGAAACCCTAAATAGTCCAAGCAAAGGAAAAAAAATGAAGACATAATCTCTAATTTATTTATCAAATATTTGACAAATACTCTCTTACAAAGAAGAAATTTTTTTTCTTAAATACTACTCTTAACATTTATTTAGGTTTCCGTAAAATTTATTCCAATCAAACAACAAAACCTAATCTTTACCGAACTACGCTATCAAAATATAAAAATGGACTCTTTCATGCAATCCGTATTTAATTAGGATTTTATCTTAGAGCGTCCACTTTAAATAAGGATGTATTGAACTTAATGACTAGTGATAAAATAAGAATCCAAACCGAAATGAACTACGCTGCATATTCGAGCTACTAAAGAAAATAAACATAAGGACTAATTTAATTAGTCCAAGTCTAAATAATTAACCTAACTCAAAATAAATAATTATCCAAACCATCATAGGGGCTAATTAACACATAAATATATAAAATAAAAAGATACAAGGCCTAAATATTTCAGCCAAGCTTGAAACATTCAGCCATGTTATCTTTGAAGAGACACACATGTTTCATGCTCCTTGGATTGAAGAAGACTCAACTTCAACATCTTGATCTCTTCTTCTCCAAAGTAAGGTGAAAGATCTACAACATTAAATGTGTCCAAAACTTTATACTTTTTGAGTAACTCAAGCTTGTATACATTATCATTCACCTTAACTAAATTGCAAAATGAACCATCTATCTTTGGATTTAACTTCGCTTATGGCCCTTTAAAAAACCTATTTTTCCTCAAATGCACACGTAATAAATCTCATATGTCAAAGGATAAAAGTCTTTTAGACTTGTTAGCTTTTGATATTTCTCATTCTACTTCAAGATCTTCTCTCTAATATGCTCATAAAGTTTCTTAATCTCTTTAGCCCTTATATCCGTATCAACACCATATTGCCTTGAAGTCGACTTAGATGTAACCTTAACTAGGGTAATAGGATTTCTTCCATACATCAATTCAAAATGATTCTTACATGTGGTTCAACTAAGTGAATGATTATAAGAAAACTCATTGTATGCAAATAATAAGTCATGTTGGTAGATTCTTCTTCAAAAGCTTTATAGAAGATCCCCAAACTTCTATTAACAACTTAGGTCCATCTATTTAAAAATGAATGGCCAAACTAAATTGAAATTTTGATCCAATCTTCTTCCATAATGTTCTCTAAAATTGACTAAATTTCACATCCATATTCCAAAGTAATAGTTTTTTAGAATTTTATGCTAGCAAATTATCTCATAAAAATACAATCATGCTTGTCTTCATTATATCATGTATAGTTTTACATGAAATAAAATGAGCTATCTTTGAAAACCTATTCACTACCACCATCACGACATCATTTGACCTTTGTGTCCTAGAAAGTCCTACAACAAAACCTAAGCTAACATTAACCCATGGGATAAAGTAGTAATGTGTATATAACCCTATATTTTGATCATTTGTCTTAGCCATATGATAAACTCTACATCTTTGCACATGCCTACTAAATCTCACGCTATATGAGGCCAATAAAATTTTTTGGCTATAAGCTCTATGGTTTGATCCTACCTCTAATATCTAGCAAGTCTACTAGTATGACATTCACATATAATAGGCTCACATAAAGAATAATTTGCAATACATAAATGACTTTTGTAAAACATGTTATCACCCAATTTTCACTATCAAAAAAATTGGTTTTAGCGACGGCTTCAAAAACCATTGCTAAAACCATTAAATAGCAATGTTTTTTATAAAATTGTTGCTAATACCCTTTTAAAAATTGGTTTTTGGTGGTACTTTAACAACCATCGCTAATTCGGTCATATATGATTATTTTTAGCACGGTTGTACATAAACCATCGCTAAATATTGTAATGAATGTGAAATTAGCAAGTGTTTAGTGAACCCGTTGCTAATTCCTTACAAAATTTGTTTTTAGTGACGGTTTTACACAAACCGTCGCTAAAACCCCTTAAATATGAGGATATTTAGCGACAATTACTAAAAACTATCTCTAAATCAAAATGTTTTCCAAATTAGTTAGGGACATGGATTTGGCGATGGGTTTTGTGATAAAAACCATCATTAAATTATGAAATTAGCAATGGTTTATGCAAACCATCATTAATTTCTAATCGTTGGAGGGAAAATGATCACTTTGAATTTTTTAAGCTAATTAACGACGTTTGAAATCATCCTATAAATTTTAATCCCTCAAAGCTACCGCCCCAAAAAATTTTCCCCTAAATTCTTCTTTCTTTCGCTTCTTCTTCTTCCTCTAGCAGTTGTACCTCCACCATTTTCTTCCCTAATTCCGCTCCAATCTTGGTTGTAACTCCCTCCAAATCTCCTCTTTTCTCTTCTTTTATTCTTCCCCTCCATCTCTTCCTTTTCCCTCCTCCTTTTTCTTCTTCTTTCTCTCCTTTCCTCCTCCTCCTCCATTCCCTCCTCATCTCCGATTATGATAGTAACAACATTAGCTCCTCCACCTCTTCACCATGAGTTGGCGGCAGCTCTCACCTCCTTCTCTACTCCTCCTTTTGTGTCATTGGTAACCTATTAAATTTTTTTTCAAACTTTTCAATAATTTTATATCCGTTGTTTAATCCATTATTTGCTGATTATTTGTTAGTTTAATTTAATTTATTTTTATAGTTAATTTTTTAGTTGTTAGTTAAAATAAATTTTGTGTTAAAAAATTATTTAAGTGTTAGTTTATTTAATTATGTTGTTTAATTAATTACTTGTTAATTGTTAGTCAATTTAATGAATTTAGTTGGTCCTTAAAGTTAATATGTTAGTTGTTGATTAAATTAAGAATAGTTGTTGTTTAATTAATTATTTGCTAATTGTTAGTTAATTTAATTTAGTTAGTTAATATATTTAGTTTTTTTTGTTAATTAAATCAATTAATTTTTTAAAAATTTAATTAAGATTTATTTTAATTAATAATGTATTAAATAGTATTGCTAAAGTTGTTAATTGTATTAAGTTAGTTTGATGGTAATTAAGTAATTTAATTTTTTTCAAAATTCAATAGGAGTTAGTTTTAAAAAATGTGTTAATTCAGCGATTTAGTAGTTAATTATGTTAATTTTATTTGTTGTAAATGATATTATTTAATTTTTTTAAAAAAATTAATATTTTATTACTTTAACTAAGTAATCGTATTAATTAAGTTATGCATATGTTAAATTTATTAAATTAATTGTTAAGCAAATTATTTAAAAATTGTTTACGGATATTGAGCTTGTTTTAGTTTAATTAATTTGGTAGTTAATTAAGTTTTAAAATTTTTTAAAATAAGTAAATTAATTGTTAATTAAATTAGTTATATTTTATTTAAAATATTTAATTACGTGTTAGGCTAAACAATTTGGTAGTTAATTAAAATTTTTAGTCATTAAAATAAGTAAATTAGTTATTTATTAAATAAATTAAATTTAGCTTAAAAATAACATTTATGTGTTGGCTTAATTAATTTAGTTGTTAATTAAGTGTTTAATTTCTTAAAATAAACAAATTTGTTGTTAATTAAATTAAATAAATTTAATTTAAAATCTTCAATGACATGTTAGTTTAATTACTTTAGTAGCTAATTACATGCTGAATTTGTTAAAATAGATAAATTTGATGTTAATTAAATTAATTACATTTATTTTAAAATCTACAATGTATTAGTTAAATTAATTTAGTAGTTAATTAATTTTTTTAAATAATTAAATTACTTATTATAGTCTAAAATTAACAAATACGTCTCGGTATAATTAATTTAGTATAGCTAATTAAATTTTCTTATTTATTAAAATAAGTTAGCTAGTTTTTAATTAAATTAATTATAATTAGTATTAAATTAACAATTATGCTTTAATTTAATTAATTGAGTTATTAATTAATTTTTTTATTTGTTAAATTAAGTAAATTAGCTTTTTATTTAATTAATTAAATTTATTTTAAAATTAAGAAATGCCTGTTAGTATAATTAATTTAGTAGTTAATTAATTTTTTTCTTTTGCTAAAATAAGTTGATTAGTTGTAAATTAAATTAATTAAATTTTGTATAAAATTAACAATTACATTTTAGTTTAATTAATTAATTTTTTATTTGTTAAATTAAGTAAATTAATGTTTTATTATATTAATTAAGTTTAGAATAAAATTAACAATTACATTTTATTTTAATTAATTAATTTTTTATTTGTTAAATTAAGTAATTAAATTAACTATTTATTTTATTAATTAAATTTAGTATAAAATGAATTTGCATCGTTCATGAATTAACTATAGATTAACCGATGGTCTTTTAAACCAAGCATAACCAATGGTGGAAGAGGGTTCTTTGTTGGGTTTTTGATGGAATGTTTGATGTTAATCTGTGAATGTGTGGTTTATAGATGTGTGATTTGTGATCGATTAAGAGTGAGGAGTGTGTAGATTTGAAAGATGGAAGAAAGGATGAAGAAGAAGGGTTGGCGATACAATTAGATTATTGGAGAAGATGAAGTTACACTTGTTTAAGGTTTGATTTATATAGGGTTAGGTTTTTAAAAAAGACAAGCTATGTGACTTTTGGTTTGGGAGGTGACATACACCCATGTAACATTGGTGTACAAACCATATGGCTTTTCTTACGCCCATTAGCGTCTTTTTCTCCCTTAACTAGTACAACATTTTGAATTTCACATGATCACGTAACTTTCTTCACAAGCCGTGTATCTCATTCTGCTCGTGTAACAACTTTCCCTTCATTTCTCACACGATCTTGTAAAACTCTACAAAAATCAGCTGCACCCGATTCCGCCAATGTAACAAAATCTCATTCCACTCACGGAACCGTGTAACTTTCTTCACAAATCATGTTTATCTCCTTACGCCCGTGTGCCTTTTTCTCCTAGTTTCAATTTCTAGCCTTTTTCTAGGCACACAAGCATGTGGCTTTCTTCTTTAAACTATATATTTTTCCATTACCCATGTGTCTCTCCTTATTATTTGGAAACTTAGCCAAATTCATCCATCTCATTACCTATGCCGCACATCCTTTCAATCAAGTCAAGTGTAGGTGAAAGTTAAACACAAAATTAAACACTAACTAAAAATTGAAATCAAAACATAAAATTCATAAAAATCATTAGATTGCCTCCTAATAGGCGTGCTTTTGTTTAATATCATTGGCTCGGCTTACCTTTTTCACGTCAATAGGGATCTTTTATTATTAAACTCGATCTCGAGCTTCGTTGTATCTCACCATTCTCTTCTTTGAGGAAACTTAATCAAATCATTTCACCATCAAACTCCATGGTTAGAGCTCCCTCGTGGATGTTTATGTTTTTTTTATCGTTTTTAGGAACGACCTCCCTAACAAGAGAGGCACGAGGTTATGAGGAGACTCTTCTTCCATCTTCAAGATGTAGAAATCTACTTTGAATGCAAATTAGTTCAAAGGTCTTCCAATACCCCTTCGGGGTAGGTGTTAGTGCGATTAGTCATTTGTATGATCACATTTGTAGTTTTCAAAGGTCATAGATTTAATGTAGCACATATAGTATATGACATTATACTAATTGATGCACCTAAATCTAACATGGCCTAATCTATTTTCTTGCTCTAGATTTGACATGGTATGGTGAATATATCCGGATCCATGCACTATAGTTTCCATTACAAAACTATAGAAATATTCTATCCCATTCTTACCTTTTTATTCATGTTTAGCTTCCTTTTGTTGGTGCACAAGTCCTTTAAGAACTTGGCATATCAAGGCACTTGCTTTATGGTTTCTAATATAGATATGTTTACCTCTATTTTGCTGAATAGCTTAAAGATCTCCTTCTCTTTTTCCTTCTTCAACTCTTTTTTCCTAGGCTTCTCTAACTAGCTAGGAAATGGCACATGATCAATTGGAAATGAAGAAGAGGGATCATGAATTACCTTAAGGCTTGGTGTCACCCCATTAATGGTTACACTCTTCTCCTCTTCCTCTCGTTTCTACTCTTTCTTCTTTCGATGATTCAAACTTTCTCTTACTTGGTCGTTCTATCTAAGTATAATTCTTCAAGGTCATTGGACTCATATTCTCTTTAGGATTTATCATCTTTTGGGATGGTAATTTTCTTTCAGCTTGGACCTTTAAATGACACTCGGTAGTCCCTAATTGACTCATTTGATTCTCTAAGTTTTGAATGCTTGATCTTGTCTCTTACTAGAATTGTTTGATCTCTTACCGAAATTGTTTAGTGTTCGGTGTTCGGTGTAAGAGACTTCATTATTTTTTAGAGAGTTTTTACCTTACGATGAGGCTTGTCGTTGGAAAGGCCTAGGTGGGCACCCTTGCTGCCTTTGCTAATAAAAATTCTACTTACCTTATCTATTCTTCCCATACCTCAAGTTGGGGTGATCAATTCATCCGGGATTATACGTATGAGTAAGGATCATATGGCCTTGGTTGGCCACCCATAAACCTTAATTGTTTGTAGATTACCAACTATCATCTATCTTACTAAGGAAGTTAAATCTAACATCTACTACTCTAAACTTAAAATGTTTATCTTATTAACCATTTTCAATGCGTGATCAATCCTCCCACCAAATTGCTATAAGTTAGCAACCATATTAGATATCAAAACCTTAGCGAGCATCGAGCATTTTATCTACCAATGCTCCTCCACTTGCTACTTCTATCCTTATCCTTTCCAATGGGGAGAAAACCTTCATAAAAATAAATGATCAATAGTTGATCAAAAATGCGGTTGTGTAGGCGGTTAGAACACAACTTCTTGAACCACTCTCAAAACTCATAAAGAATTTCTCCATTAAAATATCAAATCCCGAAATTTCTTATTTGATGCTTCGTAGCCCTCGAAGTTAGAAAGTACTTCATTAGGAATGCTTGCTTCATCTTATTTCACAATTCTATTGACCCCATAAGGAGATCATATCACCAATTCTTAGCATCCTTATCTAGCAAAAAGGGAATGCTCTCAACTTAATTTGATCTTTCGATATTCCTTGCAGTCTCACTGATTAAGTAGACCACATGAAATTCTTTTTAATGTTTATGAGGATCTTCTCTAGCTATATATTGAAACTTCGAAAGTAGGTGTATCATCCCTAATTTTAGCTCATATGGCACCTTTAGATTTAGGATTTCAATGCATAGGGACTACCGATTAAGATCGGGAGTAGCTAGCTCTTTTAGGGTCCTATTTGCCCTGTTTGCAGCCATATCATCTCCTTTTGAGTTTCTCGATGATAAAAACTCAAAAACCCGTGGTTATTCTTGGCAAAATCACTCCTTTAAAAGACTCAATCCTCCCAATCGAAGCTAACCTCACTTCCTTCCTCAACATGCTTAATTCTCTTTTCAATTTAGGATTCAAAAATCAACTCTCTCGGTTAAGACATGGTCATATACCAATAGTAAAAAAAACATAAAAAAAATAAAAAAATATCAAATAACAATAAACTTCGGTCGTAGTTCACCAACGAACGGTTCCAAAGTTTGATAGTGTTTCGTACCACTAACAAATTAGTAATTTATAATGTGTCCTTATAGAGCTTTTAATCACAATATTGTAATTAGGATAAGTAGGAATTGAACCCGGAGGGAAAGAGAATCGATCAATTGTTTAAATGTTTGAGCATTCTTATATGTAAAGGGGTTTTTGTATGTTTGAGATGCTTAAAAATAATATAATGTAGTAAGAGACAACGAGCATGAGACTACCTTGATTGAACTTCAATATTCACTTTTGGTTTGATCGCCGATCATTAATTAAACATTTAACTCATCCTAACATGAACATTCATTGTAAGACAATAACATGTATGTTGAATCCAATCTTTCCTTACCTAGTCGTTAAGTAAATATACGATATCCAGTTAATTTCTTAGTTATTGAAAAACCAACGAAGGTGCTAGATATATTTAATCTAATAACAACATTAAAATGAGAAAGACAGGTGAAGCTCCAAAACACTAGAGAATATGTAATCTAATTCTATGTTTTTCAAAGAATTAAACAAAAACATCACTAATCATCAACCCCTGGTCACTACCACAAGTTAAATACTTAGCTAGTAATAAGCAATATGAATAAATAACTAGCATGCACTCTAAATGAATTAATCATACAACTTTAAATCAATCATGTAGAAAAACATAAAATACCCAATAGAGATAAGTTTATAAACAAAACAAGTAATCTCATAGCAATTAACCAAAAGCTTTAACTTGATTCAACCAAGAATAGAGTTTAGTTGTTCATAATGTAGTATAAGGAAAATTTCTATTAATAGTGGCTATAGAAGATTTGAAAGAGAAAAGAGACAAATAATACCCTAGCTTTGCTATTTATACCTAAAACTAGGGTTACATCACGTATATGTCAACATCACATGACCACACAACTTGCTACACAAAGTCACATGGTTTGTTACTTGATATCATATGATTTGAAACTTAGAAATTAAGTGTTACTCGGCTTGCTAGCTAAAGCACGTGGTCGTGTAACTTTGATCTTCATTTCTTATAGCCAAGCTTTTGCTCATATAGATACTTTTTTTCCTTAGAGACACGGGCATATGGCTTTACACTATAAATTATGTAAGAAGCCTACTGCTTGTGTGGTCTTCTTCTCTTCTTATGTTCTACTAGGTTCAATCACCCACACGGTCATATGGAATGCTTCCTTTAAGCGTACGTAAATGGTTTTACCCATATGGCTTACTTGTACTTGAGACTTTATATGGTTTCCTCCTTTAAGTCACATGGCTAGTAGCTATTTCTTTTGTTATTTCACACGACCTTGTGACTCTTCTAAGCCTTTTTGAAGTTTCTCTCTTTTCTCCTTAAGTTTTGGGTCTCCTTATTTCGATTCATCATTTTTCCTACAAAACCCAAAATCGTTATCTTGTTCTTAAATAACATAATATAATATAATAAGTACTAAAAAGCTCAATATAATAGAGCATATAAATCATGCTAATTATGCACTCATCAAATACCCCCACACTCAAACTTTGCTAATCCTTGAGCAAAAAAATAAAAACCTAACTTAGATGATAAACCCATAAAATTGCTAAAAAAAAAATACTATGCCAATATGATTGTTCTTCAAATATTGATGCTCAATTCAGAATTCAATCAAATTCAACGAGTGAACTTGATTGTGTTTAAGATATTATTATCATATCAATGCACGTCTCTAAATTGACTTATGTATCTTCATAACTAAACATAATTCGGGCATGTAACACTAACTCGCTTTTACCTCTTTTTCACCACTACAAGTAAGATAATAAATTGAGATTTTCCTAAACCAAAAATTTTTCATTTTAAGCATCCCAAATTCTTTTTTTCGTTTTCGAGGCCTCAATAGCTTTTCCCTACATGGTCACTTACCTTTTTACGCGAATATCAATATTTATGATGAAGGTAACCTAGGTTATTAGCAAGTCATCAATCTAGAGTTCTTTACATAATCATAATTTGAATTATCACTTGACGTAAAAGTAAATATTTGTAATGAATACTCCAAGTTACTAGGCAACTCAAATCATTATAGTAGAATTTTCAATTACTTAGACCATATTTTCTAAAGAATGTTAAATGAAAAGTGAAAAGTCTCTTTTATTTAAGCCGTGCTTAGGTCTAGTTTCCAAAAGGTTTTCTTTTTTTTTTCAAAGTTAGAATTTCTTCCTAAATTATATTTCATCATGAAGACACATAAGGCTATCTAGCATGCATGCACTTCTATAACAATAATATCCCAAATATTATCATTCATCTTATCAAATTTCATTGAATTCAACCAATAAAAATTAGTCATAAAGAATATCATACTAAACATGGCATTTGTTTCAATTTTTTTTTATAAGGATACAAAATAAATACACAAATTACACAAAACAAAAACAAAAATAATAAAAAACTAAATGCTAAACACACCTCCACACTTAAATTGTACATTTTCCTTAATGTGCGCATAAAATACCAAATTAAAAATAATCATAATAAAAATAATAATAGGGATCAAAAAGAAAATCTGGATGGCCATTTTTAGTATGAAGGTGGTGGTGGTGATGAAAAATGCATCGTGAAAATGATGTAAAGATAGCCAAGTTGGACATCGACCATTTGAAATCTATTTATAGCGTTGTTGTTCATTATCTAAATTTATTCAATCAAATGGTTGAATCAACTATTGGCATTGTTGTTTATGGTCTACACCTGCTCGTTCAATATGTTGAAGCGGTACGTTGACATTCATTTGGAAGTCATCTAGTCATGACGCCAATTGTTCCACTCATTTTGCATATCCATTTGAGGTACTCGCTTGGCTGCGGGTTAGGCCTCCTTTTCACCTTTACCATCGTCATCACCTTCAGCGTCACCTTTAGCTTCCCTCCCTTTTCTCTTGGTCAGTCAAATTAAATATCTTTTTCCTCTCTTATCTAACTAACAAACTAATTTTAATTAGTTTCTCAAGGGTAAACTAAAGGATCATGCATCCTATAGATGTGCGAAATAAATAAAAATTTTCCTCCATCTAAAGGGCTTAAGATCATATCGTTGAATCAAATAACTACATATACATGAATTAAAGTAATGAATAGAGAATTACCTCTTATGACGTAGATCTAAATTCTTTAGAAGAAAAGCCATCCAAATGTCCAACCTCTATTGATGATCCACGAAGTCCAAGTATCCATAAAAAAGCACTCAAAATTGGTAGAAAGCTAGCTCTACCTTTTCTAATTTATGTAGTGTTTCCTATAGAAATCTAATCATGAAAAGTTTGCGATAACCCAAAGAGAAGAGAGATGAGGTGATGTGCTAAGGTTAGGGAGAAAAAAAATTTCTCTTCATTTTATTTCAACTATGTGTCCCTTTTTTATTTTTTAAGTGTGTTGAATTTTCTCTCGCTTAAAACTTCTCTTTATGTCACATCTCTCCACCTATTTATAGGAGTAGAGTTTTCTCTTCCTCCAATGATAAGGAGAAGGACGGAAAATAAATCCTAATCGGATGCATAGTTGTTGCTTCCTAATCCTCCAAGATTTAGGAGTGATTTTACATGTGGGCTTTTGATCTTTATTTTTAAAGCATTCATTCTTATTCAATAAGGTTGATGTTTATCCTCTCATCAAAATATCTTAAGGCTTTTAATTAAACTTATTGGGCCAAAACCATTCTGGTCCAATCAATTTATTTAGACTATCTAAATAAATAATCTTCGATAATTTTAGGCGACCATATCAAGAAACAATTTTTCAAAATACCTTTTAACCTAAATTAGGAAACTCATTTCCATTTTAGGTTATTTACTTTCAAATTTGGAACTAACTTCCAAATTAGGAAACTAATTTCTAAAATAGGAAACTTTCCATTTTGGGAAACTTCCATTTAAGAAAACTTTTCATTTTAGGAAACTTTTCATTTTTGAAAACCTTTTTCAAAATAAAAAACTTTCGAATTGGAACCTTTGTCCAATATCTTTTATTCTCCTTAATCATGTGAATGCTTAAACTTATACGTATGACTCAATAGGCTCCTAGATATGTTGACAATGTATCAAAAATAAAATACTTCTATTTTATCTCTTGATACATAAATCAAGATTAGCCTCTAGCAAGGTAGCATGACTATCCAATTCTCTATGAGGATTAATTAATCCATTATTACCTTTCACAAACATGGTTACTATACAATTCAGTCCTTATGTCAACTTATCATAGTGTGATCTTGAACTTGATTGGAAGTCTTATTTAATATGATCACACAAGTTTTCTTTAATTCCCAAATGCCTTAGCTCTTAGAATAAACCAACTATGCTCTATTGATGTACTCCTACTATGACTATAGATTTTCCGAGTAGATATTCATCAAAGTGCAATGTGATAACTCCTTTAACATATAAGGAATGACATATCCTATCTTAGTCATACACTTACCTCTTTTAAATTCCTAGTGCACCCAATGAATCACCAATGTGCAACCCTTTACTAAGTTCATCAAAACGAGTGTCAAAGTGTATAAATCCTCTAATGAGATAACCATGATGACTTAAAGTCTAAGGATCACTTGTACCCATCTTATATGAGATTTCCATAGACTTTTTAAATAAAATTAAGGAAGAATAAAATTAAAAGTTTAATCTTTTAAATAAAATAAGAAATAAACTTGATGAAGTAAAAAATTGCTAAAATAGACCTTAAAAAAGGACCTAAAGTGGTCAATTAAATATTTGAAGGACTTATGGAGGAGTAAAAGTTAAAAAATTCCATAAATTGAGGAAATAAAATAAAATAATTTTAAAATAGACCTTAAGAAAGGACCTCTCACCCTTCATGATTAGGGTTCATTAACTCCCTTCAACTTATAGGCTTAATGAAGGGTTAGGATGAAGTAAAATGGAAGGATGAAAATTAAAGAAAGATGGAAGGCTAGCATTAAAACAAATGAAAGGCTAGGATTAAAAAAAATCAAGGGTAGAGATTAAACCAAATGAAGGGCCAAGATCAAGTTGAACAAGAAAAAGTCTACCTAAGATCACCTATAAATATGGGTAGAAAAAATGAAGAAAAATGTTGAAAAAATTAAAAAATCTAAGGGAAATTCTTACAAAATTTCCATATAAAATCACCCAAATTTTGACACCCTAAAACACTTATTAAGTGTAGAATTTAAGTTGGAACATCAAAATTTCCAAAGAGGGAAAAAAAAAGGACTTTTGGCCGAAAGTTAGGAGGAAAAAAGGGAAGGAAAAATTTCAAAGCAATCCATCTTCCAAGGGTTAATTTAAAGGTAAGTTAATTTCACTTACATCATAATGACAAGCTAATTGATGTTAATTGTTGATTTTGTATCCTTAATTTGTGTTTAATTGAATTAATTTCACAAATTAAGGTTATGGTTCTTAGTTAGAAAAAATTAAGTGATTTTGACATGAAAATTCATGCAGTTCATATTGGAATATGTTAATTGGACATGTAATTAAGTAAGGAAAATAAAAAATTCCTTCGCCTTTTCTTGTTGAAATTTTCGATCATAATAGTGAATTTAGGGGGGTTTTATGCTTTTGTTTGTTTGATGTTTAATTGATTACTTACATGTTAGTGAAGTATAAGAAGTTGGTCTAACTCTGAAAAATTGCTTTAAAATGAAAAATTGCATTAAAATCAAAAAATTCATCTAGTGTTAGAATATTTAATTGATGATTTTATGATGAGTTAATTTCAATGTTTGTGTTCAAGGTGTGAAATGTGATGTTAGTGTCCTAATTGTGTATGTTTATGAAAGTTGGAAAATGCTTAAATGGTTGGTGTAATACACCATTATTTTATCCTCGTTATGAAATGTGATATTCGTGATGCCCTATGTTGATGGTTTATAATTGAATTATGCATCGTGAATGAGTTGATATGAATTGCGATGTGATGTATTTTATGGTGCATTTTATTACATTGAGATATGTTATGGTATGGTATAAATTGACATCACATATGGCATGCATTACATGGTTCACGAGCATTATGCATTTTCATTAAATGCATGTGCTTGCCAAGCCATGAAAAAATTCAAAGTCATGGAAAGGATTTCCTTTATGGTTTGCAAAGAAAAATGGAGAAGTGTTTCATGGTTTTCATGGTTCTTAACATTTCCTTTGCCAAAAAGCCAATAATTTCATCCGAGACAAGCCCTAATAGAAAGAAATGGCATTTCTTCCTAAGGGAATTAATATTAGCCTCAACTATGAGGGAATTTGTGATGGCCCTATAGGAGAATTGTGGAGGAAAAATGGCTAAATGAGTATAGACTTGTAGTTTCGATGCTCGATAAGAAGCATCCAAGCATGGAAAAGATTTTTTAGAATGATCATGATAAGGATTTCATGCCATGGAAAGGATTTCGGAAAAGACATGAAAATGATTTTTCATGTGCACTTCACATGCATATATACATGTCATGCATAATTAACTTACTAAGTAATGACTCATTGAGTTCTTGTGATGTAGGAAATAAAGGTAAGAACAATGGTGATATTTTCCTTCGAGCTGATTATTGAAGGATCACTCCCAATAGTGCATCATGTGTATCTTATTTTTGGATGTAAACTAGATCTCCTATACACAGCTTTTTTATTAGTGCTCGATATTTTATTTTATGTATTGGGTATGACAATTATGTTTTATATGATAGTAAAAGCCAAGAGTAAGTAGACGAGTTAGTAAGAAATGAGAAAAAGGATGTAAATAAATAAGCCATTTTAGTACTAGTGTGGCATAGAACCGATTAATATGTAAAATATGGATATGTAATAGAATAGCGAGTATGCAATGGTTTAAATAATTACTTGCATGCTACCATTGCTAATAAAATGTGACCACAAAAATGATAAGGAATTAATCATAAAAAATGACAAGTAATGAAGGAAAAAGAGATTAATTACTAAATAATGGGCAATAGTTAAATAAATTTCTACATGATCGTAGAAAAGAAATTTGGCAAAATCGAGCATCGGGAATCTAGTCGATTTAGTCTAAACTATTAGAATGAAATGTCAAAACAAAACAATTTAATAATGCATTTTGGGCTAAAATTTAGAAACTACCTATCATTTAATAGGCTTTCATAGCATAACCAATACCTTGTACATTGCAAAAAAGACATAGTGTCTAGCTTACATTCATTGCACTTCGAATGTAGATCAATAGCGGTAGTATTCTCAATCTATTTAAATCTTAGGCTAGGGGTGTTACATAGAATGGACCTTCTACGTCTTCATGTTTGATGAACCTTTCCTTGGAAAATTTCTTCTTCTTTAGGTTCACCCATACTAGGTCTACTTCATTATAAGTTGCTTTTGTTTGAAATTTAGTGTCTTTAATTCATGACTTCTTCTTAGTTGAATTTTTGACATGGTTAGCACTACTCTTATCTTTGATAATTTTAGTAACTTTGACATGGAACTCATATATTCTTCCTCTATTGCAAGCAACCAATTTTGTCTTTCTATTCATAACAACAATGACTCTATTTTTTCTTTTTTCTTTTTGGTTTGATAACCCCTAAATCTTATTTGTGTTTTATAACAATAACCCTTGGTTTTCTTGTCCGGTTTTGATAGCGGTAGCCCTAACACCTTTTTTATTCCTTATGGCAGCATCTCCCACTCTAGTTCTTTCATTCATGGTAGCATTCTAACACTTCCTACTATTTATGGCAACACTAAAAACACTTCCACTGCCTATGGTAGTATTATACTCACAAGTTATACCATCCACGACAACTCCTTTTCAAAAAAACTCCAAGTATATTATTATACTTCTCTATATCATAATGCATGATAGTAATTCTTTTATTCAACTCAATATCAATGGTATAAGAAGTATTTAAATCATCACATTCATCAAAGATAGATGGTGAATTCTAATCAATGTAATCCTCTATTTACCAAACATAGAATGCTAAAACACAAAGTCATCGTCATAAAATAAATTTAAATTAATAAATTTTATACCATCCATCAGTTTACCTATATAATAAGAAGATTTATGAAACTTACCCGGAGTATTCAATGAATCATTTATTTGTTCTCATCTCTTTAGCATCAAAGTAAATTTCTTTCAATTAAAAGTTGGTGTGTATGTATTCTCATACCTATCATAAATGACTTGTTAATTAAATTGCCAATGTATCCCTAATATTATGTGACCAATATTTATAGAAAAAACATCACACCATATCTTGTCTCTATAAGTCTAACCTATAGTAATCTTTACTTCGCATCCGTTCATCACAAGTGGCTCTCTTTCTTTCTCGATATAAGAAATCCTATATGGTTTGGGATGATTCACTATAAAAAGCCTCATATCCTCCACCAAGCTTGCAATAATGGAGCTTTCATAAGATCACAAGCATCATTATCAAAAACCAACTTAAAAGTCTTTTCTTTCACAATACAATGTTTTTGGAAGATGTTAATTCTTTTTCATTAACCCTTTAAGTCAATGACCTCTTTCTTATCAATCTTTACATATCATAAGTAGCTATTCATCATTAGCATAAGTTTTTCTTTCATCTTCAGTAGCTTGGACTTCTTTTTTATTGCCATTTGATTCAAGTTGTTCCTCTTCAAACCCATACTCAAATTTAGCCTCTTCTACTAACACGATGATCATTCAATTTGGACACTCTAAAGCAATATGACCTATACCTAAACACTTCAACTATTATTTAGGTTTAGGAATTGGTCTTGTAGAGTTAGACTTGATGGTACCATTTAAAGAACCTTCTCTTTCAAGCCAAACCCCTTTCGGGTTAGGCATTACACTCTTGACCAAACCACTTAGTTTAGTAGCCATATCTCTTCTAGATAAAACTCTACCACTCAAGCTCACTATCTTTTAAGGTCTCTCTATTTTCATAACCAACTTGACAACATCTTTTAAAGTTTGGTATTGTTATAATTGAATAAATTAGGAATGTCTAGTTTTAACCTATATAAGAATGCGATAACGATGTATTATTTAGCTTCATTGATGTTGTATCTCAATATAAGTTGTTCAAACTCAACTATATAGTCTTTAATGCTAAGAGTAATTTACTTGAGATTGTGAAAATAAAAAAAGTGTCTTGTCTATGAAATTCGGACAAGTATTTATACTTTAAGGTTTTCTTTGTCTTTTTTCACATAGTAATGTTAGGTTTTCCTTTACATACTCTTTTCTTCTTCAAATTTTTCCACCACAAAGTGAAATTTTTTGTAAGTTTGATGGTAACAAGCTTTACTTTTTTATTTTTAGGCACTTCTTTAAAGTCAAACACTTTTTCCATCATGTGTAACCACTCTATGAATACATCCGAGTTAAACTTGCCTTCAAACTCAAGGATTTCAAGCTTTATTCCATATTCTTAGAATTATGATTATCCTAAGCATGATCTATCAATTCATAATGGAACCTCTTCTTCCTTAAAAGATTTGGTATGTCTATCATGGAAAGGATTCTAGTCTTTATTTTCTTCTTGATTCTGTTCACCACGCATAAACTTTTGTCCCTCTTTTGTCCTATAAATTACTTCAAGTTTAGGTTTCTTTCATTAAAACTCTTCATTATCTTATTAAAATTGCTCAATTGCCTTTTATGTGTCAAGTACAGTCATTTTATTTGTTGGTCCTCTTGTTGAAGCCATCTTTCTATTTGGTTTATGCACAAAACAAAAGGCAACCTCAACTCGAAGACAAATTGATACTAAATTGATGAGATGTTCTAGCTCTATAGAAACTCAAATAAATAAACACAAAAGCTAAAACCAACACACAATAATTTGGCCACAAAATAACCATTAACACATTTATAATTAATCAATAAACACTCCTTAAACAATAAGCATTCAAAAAAACCAAAAATGCTCAACTAAATATAAACCCTAACAAACCTTGATTTCTAATAAATTTTGATTATGACAAAATACAATCTCTTTTTGTCTTTTTTACATTTTTATGAATTTACCAATTTAGGCCTAACATAAATTATTGGTAAAATTTCAAACCAAACAGAGAAGCCTAACTACCAAAAGTTTTTCAAGGCTAACACTTGCCATCCTAGAGTAAATTCAACTTTAATCTTCAACCAAATAAATAATTAAAATATAAATATGCAAGTTCGGTAATCCTCTTTGAAGATAGAGTCAACACCATAAAGAAAGATAAATAAGTGATAAATAAATCATAGAATCCTATGGATACAACTGCCACCATCTTAAGATATTTAAATAAGATGATTAGGAACCAATCTTAGTTGATCACTCTAAGGATGTAAATAAACACAACCTAATCTAAGGAAATAAAAAATAGAGAAAATTCTCCTTAATTTTATTAATCAAATATTTGGTTAAAATGTACAAAAATAATAGTATAAGCTTGCTTAAATACCAGCTTAGGTAATTTTAATTAGGGTAAAAAAAACTTATTCCATTAGACTATAAAAACTAGTTTTGGTAAAAGCTAAAAGAAAAAATAACTATAAACCTAGTTGTACTCATATGCAATCATTATTCAATAAGAACTTTAATTTAGAGTGTCCATATTAAATAACAATCTATATAATTTAAGTACTTTTAAATAAAAAAAGATCCATAACAAATAAAGAACCAAACCAATTAACCCCTAAGCCTATTTAGCCAAACAATAATTATATTAGGAATCCATCCCATGAGGACAAATTAGTTAGCCCAAGTTCATACAATAAAAGTGAACCAAAATAAATAATTATTCAACCCAAAATAGTGCCTAATTAATTCATAAAATATATAAATAAATAGATATAAGAATAAATATTTTGACCATGTAGGCTTAGAACATTCAGTCATGTTAAAGAAGAGATAGCCTTTTTTCAAGCGAGGTAGAATGAAAAAAGTGTTTTGGCTAGGGAGACCATTCTTAGTCCAATAATTCTAGCTAGGTTTCCTAAACCTAACCCTAAAGGGAATTGATAAGGAGGAAAAGGAAGTTTAGGTGGCTTCAATAGAACAAACACAGTGGGGACCAACAATAACTTTTGGAAGCATTTTAAGTGTCACTCGGTTTGACCGTATCACTTCAAATCATCCTAACTAAAGCGTGATTGATCTCATCAAGGAGGATGATGTGGTTGAAGAAGATGCTAGATAGATGGTGGTTTGGTCGAGAGAGAGAGAGAGAGAGACATTTATACCGATGGTTGAGAGTTATTGGTGGTTTATAAAGCTCTTAACACCAAGGTAGTTCATGAGAAAGATTAGCCAAGACATAACATCTTTCACATTCAATGCACATCTCATGAGAAGGTGTGTGAATTGATTATTGACAAAAAAAAATTATGAGAATATAGTTTCTATATATATGGTGAAGAAGTTGTGATTAGAGAGTGTTGATCATTTTATTCCTTAAATATTGAAATGGTTATTGAAATGGAATGAGATTAAGGCATTTAAGAGATATCTTATGTAATTTTTTATTGGTAAGAATACAAAGATAAGGTGTTGTATGATGTAATTCCCATAGATGTTTGTCATACGTTATTAAAGAGACCATGATAGTATGATAGGCATGTAGTGCATGAAGAGTTTAAGAACACATACTCATTTAAGCTAAATGGAGAAAAGATTATTTTTATGCCATTGAAGCAAGAGCTTGTAGCAAGTGCTAGGAAAAACCGAGATAAGGTAGTTTTTGAGTCTATGTTTATCAAGACATTGAAAGAGTCCGAAGCTTCTGTGCATTTATAATGTTAGGGAGAATAAGGGTCAAAGTGAGATTGCTAGAGAAATGAATCCCTTACTTTGATAATTTGATACTTTTACATAAATAAAGATCTATAATAAATAAGGATCCAAACCCAATAACCTATAGGCCTATTTGACCAAACCATAATTATATTAGGAATCCATCCCATAAGGATTAATTCATTATCCTAAGTCCTTACAACAAAACTAACCCAAAATAAATAATTATTCAATTCAAAATAGTGCCTAATTAATGTATAAAATATAAAAATAAATAGATATAAGATTGAATGTTTTGACCATATAGGCATGGAACATTTAGTTGTGTTAAAGAAGAGACACTATTTTATCAAACAAGGTACGATAAATGAAGAGTCTCGGCTAGGGTGACCATTCCTAATCTAATAGTTCTAATTAGGTTTCCTAAACCTAACCTTAAAGGGAATCAATAAGGAGGAAAATGAAGTTTGTGTGGCTTAAATAGAACAAACAGAATGGGGACTAATAATAATTTTTAAAAGTGTTTTAAGAGTCACTCGTTTAACCATATCGCTTCAAAACATCCTAACTTCAGAGTTAATTGATCTCATAGAAGAGGTTAAAAAGGTTGAGGAAAAGGTTAAGGTAGATAGTGTTTTAGTTGAGAGAGAGAAAAAGATTTATGCTAATAATTAAGAGTTATTGGTGGTCCGAAGAGCTCTTAATATCGAGGTAGTTCATGAGAAAGATTATCCAAGGCATAACATCTTTCACACTTAACGCACATCTCATGATAAGGTGTGTGAATTGATTATTGATAGAGAAAGTTACGAGAATATGATCTCTATATAGATGGTGGAGAAGTTAAGCTTAGTAAGAGTTGATCATTCTAGTCCTCACATACCGAAATGGTTATAGAATGGGGATGAGATTAGGGCTTCTAAGAGATTCTTAGCATAATTTTTTATTTGTAAGAAGTAGAAAGATAAGGTGTGGTATAGTGTGATTCCCATAGATGCATGTCATATCTTATTAGGGAGACCATAATAGTATGATAAGCATGTAATGCATGATGGGTTTAAGAACAAGTATTTATTTGATCTAAATGGAGAAAGGATTGTTTATATGCCATTAAAGCAAGAGCTTAGAGCAAGTGCTAGAAAAACCAAGATAAGATAGTCTTTAAGTCTATGTTTATCAAGGTATTGAAAGAGTCAAACTATTTATGCAGTTGCAGTATTAGAGGAGAATGAGGGTCGAGTGAGATTAATAAAGAAGTGAAGCCCTTACTTTGATAATTTGATGATGTGGTGCCAAACAAGATCCCTTAAAGATTACCTCTAATGAGGGACATCTAACATGCTATTGTTTTTTTATGTTCATGTTTTTATATTCTTGAATTGATCTCTTAAGATGGTATTGTAGATCATTATTAGCTAAGGTCTGTAGTAAGATTCTAAATCTTGCCAAAATTAACTAAAGTTAGAGTTACTTTTATTGTTGAAGTTTTGGATTTCACAAAATAAAAGTTTGTTTCTTTCTTTTTTGTCGTAATAATCACAAACTCAATTTCAATGGAAAAAAAAAACACGAGTGGATTAAAATTAGCTCGAAAGTTAAAAATTTCAACAAAAAATGGCTAGCTAGCATGAAGAATTAATGATCACCTATTTTGTGTGTGACCTAGTGAATCAAAGAATTAGTGATCTCTTCTTCCCACTACTAAAAGTCCGTTAGGCAAAGAAACACAAATAACATAGCGAAGCCTCTTTACCCTTACTTAAACAATCAAACATAAGCTACAACCAAATACCTAAGTTAAAATAACTAATAATTTAAAAAATAAAATACCAATAACACAAGGAACACATAAATTTTACGTGGAAAACCTCCTCAATTCGAGAAGGGAAAAACCATGGGAACACAATCCATAATAACTTCCACTATCAACAATAATGGGTAATACAAAGAGTCCTTTCTAGATTAAACTAGAGGAATACATCAGCTACAAACATCAAAGGTTATACACCCTTGGGAAACCTTATCAATGGATGATACATAAAGAAAAGAGAAGAAACTAAGTTCGCATTTCACCAAAAAACAACACTTTTATGAGCATTATATCTCACTCTCTAAGATCCAAAACTAGATCTTCACCATTCATAATGTGTGTCTATCTCTCCTAAATGTGTCCACCAAATGTGAGCTTAATCCAATGGTTAACAAATCAAGAACCTTAATTTATGTGTGACTAGTTTGTGCCAAAATTTTCTTTCGTCTTTCTCTTTAAAGTTGCAGCTCTCTCTCCTTTTTTTTTTTTCTTTTTCTCTCTATCTTCTTCCTTAATCTAATTTTAGAATAAAAGAGAAGAGAGGGTCTAACTAGAAATATCAAAATTACCCTTCAAGTGATTAAAAATTTCTCCTCCATATAGGTTCTAAGATTTGGGCCATCCTCCAATTAGGAGGGAAACCCAACAAAGTCATGTGTCACATAGGCAGTTAATAAAGGAGATTCAATTTCTCTTTTTCTTCTAGTTCGATACTATTGTCATTACTATTGTGAACTTTAGCTATTGCAAGTTGTTGGTGACTAAATAAGTATTGTGTTGTTGTGGGTAAGAGGAATATAAGGAGATTGTTGTTGAAGTTAGGAAATATGAGCAAAAAGATAGGTATTTTAGGTTAGTTCTAGTCATATTTCAGTGAAGTTTAGATTTTTCATGGCTGGAGAGGATGGTGGTGGGTTTACGGTGTTCAATTTTAGGTGACATCTACTAAAATTTCAAAAACTTATGGATTGTGTAGGGGAGAGAGAGAGATAGAATGATGGAGGTT
Organism: Dovyalis caffra; assembly: GCA_963924115.1. Classification (NCBI taxonomy): domain Eukaryota; kingdom Viridiplantae; phylum Streptophyta; class Magnoliopsida; order Malpighiales; family Salicaceae; genus Dovyalis; species Dovyalis caffra. Next base: position 262,950 of record CAWUPB010000233.1, on the reverse strand, counting down.
TTTTTATGGTCTCCCCTCTTTATCCTCTTGTATGAGGCTTGTTTTTTATATCCTCTAGGTAGGATGTGTACCTACTAAACATGATAGAGGGATGGATTCATATTTATCTAGAAAAGGGTATTTTAGTTAAAATACTACCCCCATCCATTTTCAATGTCAATGTCTACCTAAATGGATTTTTGTCTAGGTACATCTTTATCTAGAAGGAAATTTTATTTTTGGATGGGTGATTGGATTAGTCCTTGAGTAGGGTTATTACCATTTGGAAAATTTTGGATAAGGAAATATAAAATAAGGATAAGATATTACGCTCACAAATTATTTCTTTTTATGATTGTCTCTCATTTTATTACTTTTTTCTTTCACTCTTGTTTCTCACTTTCTAAACTTTCCATTTTTTATTTTTTTACACACTCTTATTTTATTTTTTACTCATATTTTCTATGACTCTCACAAGAACTCAAGGATTAAAAATAAAACAAAAAATTATGCAAAAGTATTTTTTAGAATTCTGAATAAAAAAAAGGCATAAAAATGAGGTCATAACAACTTTAATGATTCAAAACCACCAAATTTTTCGTGTACTTCATTTTCATTATATATATATATATATATATATATATATATATATATATATATATATATATATATATATATATATATGTATATGCACAACAAATGCATGAACTCTATGTCAAAGTATTGGATTTGCTAAAAATATCTTTAAATTTTAAGAATCATCACATGTAATAAGATATTTTATTGGTAAATACCAAATATATTATCTTATCTTAAAAAAATTCTATATGTCAAAAAAAAAAAAAAGACTTGTACTCTATATATAAGGAAACACATAAAATTCCTTTAAAATAGGTTAATATGTCAAGCATGATTAATAAATATGGGAAGCCTTGAATGAGGGGTAGTGTTACGAACATGAGTAAGTGGAAGGTAACTTATCCTGTTATAGATAGACAACTAAGAGATTAAAATTTTTATTTCAAAATATTAAGGATAAAAATGAAATAACTTGAAAATTATATTAAAAGAAAAAAAAAACCTAAGCTACGGTATTGAATAACGATTTGTGAGAAGTGATTACGGTTTTGACCATTCCTAGTAAACTCGAAATAAAGTATTTGAAATGCACTTTTAACTTTTTAGAGAATATATATATATATATATATATACACACACACTATCATTTAAAAATTTTAAGATTTCATTATGTATACTATAGCAATTTTTTTTTGTTAAATAATGTTTTAAAAAATTTATTCTAAAATTCAAATATAAAGAAAAATAAATTATATTTATCAATAAATAATTTTTTTAAAAAAAATATTAATTGGTTGAGAATTTTCATTAAAAATGAGAAATTCAAAGAATGAAATTTAAATAAAAAGAGTAATATAAGCTGAATTATATTTTAATTTTAAAAATATAAAAAGATAGTGTGCGTGTGTGTGTGTGTGTGTACACACACACTCGGGTGAAAATGAAAAGAAAATGAAAACTAAGGATTGAAAACAAATGTTGCAACATGAGGGATGAAAAATAGAAAAAGGTATTAAATTTACATATTAATGCCCAAAAACATATAAAAAAACCCACATACAAAAATTACTTAAATTGACATCAAATGAATAGCAATTTTATGCATATTAATAATAAGTTTATAAGAATTTAGACATATGAATAGTTTGGATTCTCGAGCTACATTCCAAGCCGAACTAAACATATTTATTTTAGCTTGATAATATATATTCGGCTAATTAAAATATATTAAATTAAATATTAAAGATAAAATTTCATCTAATTTTATAATTTTTAATCAATTTGTGTGTGTGTGTGTGTGTGTGTGTGTGTGTGTGTATTATGTTTTGAATAAAATTTGAAGTAAAAAAAAATATGATTTGCTCTTTTTTATGCCTTTATTCTTAAATAAAAACTCATAATAAACAATTTTTTAAAAAATATATTAATATTTTTTTATAAGATTGCATCGAATAAATAAAACAACAATTAATATAAAAACTTGTATAAAAATTAACAAATGAAACTTTTTTTTACTTATGAGAAGATTATTTTTAAAATATATATATATATATATATATATATATATATATATATATATATATATATATATATATATATATATATATATATATATATATATATATATATATATATATACACATTTAGTTTATATATATTTATTTACAGAATAATGACTAATATTAGTATATAAAATTGTATTCGAATCATTAGGTGGTTATTCTAAAATGTTATCTCAATTATTTTATTTGAAAAAATTCCTTTTAAATATTAAAAAAATAACAAATAGTTGTTATTGTGTGTGTAGATGCATAGTTGATTTTTAATAAAATCAATTACTCTAATATTATTAATTTTTTATATATTATGATCATGCTCAATAGGTGAGAATGTATAGAATAAATTGAAAAATATTTTTAAAAAATTAAATAGTAAAATAATATTGAAGTTAATTTTTTTTTTTTTATGTTATACATGTCTAAGTCTTGAATACAAGCCTCACACATAGGGCAACCATCTCTTTTTTATTTTTCACATTTGACTTTCAATTATTAATTAACTAATTTGAGTTTTCAAAAAAAAAATTGAGAAAAAATTATTTGAAATATACTTTTAACCTAAAAATATATTTTAGACAAATGATATATATTAATCATGCCACTATAATTTAAAAATTATATAAATCTATTTTTCAAAAAAAAATCACGTTTTAAAAATTTATTCCAAAATCCATACATATAGAAAAATAAATCAAAATTATCAGTAAATATAATTTTAAAATAATTGGATAAGAATTTTTTTAAAAATGACAAACTAAAGTAGTAAATTTTAAATAATACAAGTAATTAATAAAAAAAACACTAAAACAAAATGAGAACAAATCACAACAAAATATATATATATATATATATATTAAAGACCAAAGTATCAAAAAATGCCATAAATAGCGAAAGGAATAGTGAATAGTGTTATGAATAGTAAAAACTCTTTTTGTTCTAGCATTTTTTATAAACTATTAAAAATTTTCATTAATTTTTAATTATTTGAGAATAGATTTTTCAATTCAATTTCAAATTGAATATTTTTTTAATTATTTTTATTTGAAATTATGTTTTTATTAGATTTTTTTAACTTGAACCAATAAGTACAATTTCTCAATTTCTAAAAGTACATAAAAATATACGAATATCTTATTTTTAGAATTTTTTCATAAATACTAAAAATTAATTAACAAATATTTCAAAAATCAAGGAAAAAAATTCACATGTTTTGACGTACTTTTAGATATTTGAAAATTCAATAAATCAATCACACACAACTTATGCATGCTTCTAGTGTCAAAATAGATGAAAATCTAAAAAAAATCAATTTACAATAAAAATAATTTAAACAATATAAAATTAAAAATTAAAATATTAATTTTTAGATACTTAGATCTCACAAAACAAAATCATACCATGTGGCTTTTTAAATAAATCTAGCATGAAGTGGTATTGGTGGGAAAGCAAAAAACAAAAACAAAAACAAAAAGGAAGAAGTGAATAGTATCTCGAACCTAAAAAAAAGAGAAAGAGGCGAAAAAAAGTTGAAATGTAAGTGAATAGTCTAATTGTAAGTAATGCCTTTTAGTTTATTAGTAATTAGCTTTTTTGCTCGTACTATGATGTAGATCGAATAAAATATATAAAATCATTTAGAGCAATTATTTCAGCTTGATAGTCTATTTTATGGCGTGAATGTATAAAAATATATAAAATCAAAGGTAAAAAAAATTATATATAATTTTTTAATAAAAATTTTATATTTAATTATTTCTTATTTGTGTTTTTCATAATTTTTCATTTAGAAAAAATGATTCATCCTTGTTAATCCATGGATTATTAACTAAAAAGAAAATTAAATAAATTTTTTTAAAAAAGCTTTAGTATTTCATAAGATTGTGTCGAAAAACATAAATAACAATTATTAAAAGCTTACATAGAATTGAACAAATAATTTTTTTATTTAATGTTGATGAGAATATTAGATTTTGAAAAAATATGAATTCAATTTTTATATATTTATTTACAAAAGAATGAATAATATTAAAATAAAAAAATATTAATTTGAATCATGGAGTGATTAAGCCAAAATATTATCTTAATTATTTAATTCAAAAATAAATAAATAAATAGTAAATGCTTAGTGTAGAAAAAATATTATTATAATATGATCATAATATTAATAACATTTGACTATATGAAAAAAATGACAAATTAATTATTAAATTCTCAATAATAAAAATAATTAAAAGAAAACACTAAAACAAAATGAAATCAAATCACAATACAATTCAAGTTTGAAATTTAAAAAAAAAAAAAAAGCATAGAAAAACTAAGGACCAAAATGCTAAAAAAATGACATTAATAGTAAAATGAGTAATGATTTGTGAGTTGTAAATAGTGATTTGTGAGTGCGTAAATAGTATTTTAAATAGTGAAAAAGAATAATAAAATTATGTTTTACTTCAGTTTATTTTATAATATGCCTTAATCGAGTGTAAAAAAAAAATTGTATTGAATCTATTTTCTATTTTAAAACAATAATGACCAACTAACACTTTGACTTTAACTTATGTTTAAAGAACATTAATCGTACATAATATATTGAATGAGAAAAATTATATTACATAAATACTTAAATACTATAAAATAAGTTTTTTAAATCACTCATAATCTATATAATACCTTATTGATACTTTATTTTGACAATCAATGCCAAAAAAAAAAAAAAGGCTTAAAAATAGATCAAAAAAGGCTTATAATTAAAATCTAAACAAATAATAAAATTGCATCAAAATTTATCAAATCATTAACTCATATCCTTTATTATTTATTTATTTATTTATATGTTCGTGCTTGTGTGTGAGAGAGAGAGAGCATTAGAAATCTTTGGTTATTGTTGTACAGCTTTTACTCATTTATATTTAAAAAAAAAAAATCTTAACTTTTTTCCTTTTTATTATCACTATTATATTAAAACAAAACTCTTTTAAACAAAATAATTTATAAAATTTAAGTTCTTGTCTATATTTTTAATTTATATTCATCTCATATATAATTAAATCCAAAAATAATAAAACTACATTAAAATTCAACCAATATTAAATTGAACCTATCTCGTATTCTTTTTTTTTCTTTTTTTTTTATATAGAAGAAATTTGATTATTCTCTTATGTTATCTTTGACTTTTTTAGAGAAAATAATTTATACTTTCACAAACTCTACTAATCTTAAAAAGAGCTCCTTAATCAAAAGTTAGAATAAAAATGTAATTTGTGTCCGTATTTTTAATATTTGTCATAGATATTGTCATAACCCAAAATTTCTCCTTTTTCATGCTTTTTATTTTTTTATTTTTACCTTTTTTTTGTTTTGTTTCATTTCATTTTATTTTTGGATTTACTACCAAAAAAAAAAAAAAGGAAAAAGAATAAAAATACAAAACAAAATATATAAATACAAAAAATTAATTATATTAGGAGTATGATTGAATAAAACAGAACAGAAATTAAAGAAATTAAGATAAAATTAAAGCAATTGAAAATCATGGGACTAAAATTACAAGATGCAAGGACTCAATTGAAGAAATTAAAAGTACAAGGACTACAAAAACATGAACAATAGGATCAATTTCGGATCACTTGAACGACCCGTTGTCTAAGCTTCTTTAGCAACAGTCTAACATGCCAACTCCAATCCTCCCCACCCTTTGGTATTACTCATTGTATGTTTTTAAAAAGACAATGGACTAAAGGGACAAAACTCACTCTTGGTCGGCATTTATACTAACCAAGAATCACACATGTGCCACCCGCAATACCCGCACACAAAATACACTACACAAACATTAGCATATGTTTTGGCTTTGTTCATACAGAGCCAAACTAGAAAATAAGCAAGGAAATTTGTTTGGTTATAAGGAAGGCTGGAATTGATCCCAAGTGTAAGGAAAACTTACATGTATAAACAAAGGTGAAATTAAGGTTTTTTTAAAAGGTTTAGGATTCTTACCGAGCCATTGGAAGAGGATACATTGGAACTAGCATCATCAAGACAGCCTTTGTAGTTCTTAAGCCTCAAAAGGTGTTTGAATAACAACCGTTTATTACCACTAAATATTAACATCTAAGCTCTATTAAGCAAACGACCAAGTAAGACTTCCCTTTTAATTTATAGTTACCATTTGCATCCATGTAACCACTAGCAACTTCAAAACGAATGATGGTAGTAATATTCATCCCATGAAAATCCTTCATCCTTTTTTTAATTTCCTTTGTTGTCATATCAGGTTTCATGAGAAAGGAGAACTTTATTGACTCACTTGAGTAAGATTTTAGGGTTACCCATTTGATTCTAAGTTTAGATTTTGAATATAGGGTTGGATTTTTAGGGATTCATGAGATAGGAGAGAAATGAGTGATTTAAGATTGCATGAAGGCTCAATTTTAGGTATCCTAGTCCGATTTTAGGTTTTAATCGAAGGTTAGAGTCGGGTAAAGATAAGAAATGAATCTAGGGCTCATCCTTTATCAAGAAGGTATAATGACAAATTCTATCAAAACATTCAAAGATTTATCAAATTTGAAAGCAATTTTTCATTTCGTTGAAACCCAAAGATAAATTTTCCTTTTCTAATATCTTTTCGAGCAAAAAGTAAGGGGGTAATCCCTCCATTTTATCGAAGCCAAAAAAAGAAAAAAAGAAAATTCATTTTCCTTTCTTAAATAAACTCTTGAAGGAAAGTTTTGCTTAAGAAAACATTATGAAGCCCAAATTTAAAAGACTAGATGATTGGTGTCTTAAATAATGGTGAATAATACATCTTTAAGTCTTGATCTTAATTTATATTCATGATTTCTACTCTTTGAATAACCTAATGATTTTCTAAATTAATCATTGTTTTTCAAAAGACATTTCTGTATAGGCAAATTAGCCTTTGAGATGCGAAAGGTTATTCTTCATATATCTCATAAAAGTTGTATCCCTTATCGTCTCACTTTGAGACTTGATACTTTTTTTCATAATAACCTAGACTAGGATCACCCCTCACACTCGTGGGCAAAATGCAGAGTCCATAAATAGTCAATGAAACTTTCAAAATCTTATTTGACAAGGATTTCTCTACATACTAGCAATATCGATATTTTATCCATCCATGAAACAGAGGCACTCTAAGGTATTTAACTTAGATTAAGCATTTCGTTCTCCTTAAGTAAAGCAATGCGATGATTAAGCATTTTGTTCCGGATATAAGACCCGTTCTTGGATAAATTCAGCAATTAACCTAAAAACTCTTGATACTCCGTAAAGAATTTTCTAAGATGAAGAATTAACTCTTTAGAGCCATTGGTGAATAGCAACATATCATTTGTATAAAAGAAATGTGTGATGGCTATGTCACCACCTCCCTACCATGTAGGGAAGATTTGCCCTTCCCTAACAGACATTATCCAAGGAATACGAGAGAACTTATTGAACCGGAGTAAATAATAAAGGAGATAAATGATTCTTTTGTTTGAATCCTTTACTAGATTTAAAAAAAAATCATAGTTCCTCCCTCGAACCCCGATGGTATACTAAACATTACTAATACAATGATATACTAAGTCACATCACCTAGGTTACAAAAACCCATTTCCCTCATGATATACCAAGTCACATCACTCGGTTACAAAAACCCATTTCCTTCAAGTTCCTTAACAAAAAATATCAATCAACTCGTCATAAGCTTTAGATATATCTAAATTGAAGATAAAGTTACTATCACACATATCTCTATTTAAATCAATCACTAATTCTTAGGCAATTGTAATATTTTCGGTTATGATCCTACCCTTAACAAAACTAGCTTGCTCTAGAGAAATGATATTAGGAAAAAGTTACCTATTCTATTGGCCTCGATTTTTGACATAATTTTGCACCTAAATGATGAAAGGCTAATTGGTATTAAATCACTCATTTCAGTAGCATTTGGGATCTTAGGAATCAAGACTAAAATGGTTGTTGCCATGCGTTTGAAAATATGGCCACTCCTAAAAAAATCATAGACTACCAAACCGACCTCCTTCTTAATCAACTCCCAATTACCTTTGAAACAATAGCCAATAAAGCCATCTAAACCCGAGGCACTTGAAGGATAAGATCGTTAGTTGCCTTCCAAATTTCAACGTCGAGTGAAATATCTATAAGCATAATATTTTGACTTATTGAAACTTGATTGAAGCTACCTAAAAATAGAGAATCATGTCTAGTAGATCTACTAGTAGAAAAAATATCTTGAAAAAACTCAATAGCTCGTAGGCCCTATCATATTTGTATCATCTGTGTTCCATCAAGTTGTCTTAAACTAAAAGATTGTTTTCTAACATTATCCTTAATATAGGCATAAAAGAAAGAGGTATTATGATCACCATCATGTATCCAATGTGCCCTTGATTTTTGTTGCAATAAATATAGCTCCTATCTATTTAATCGAGACAGTTCATCTCTTTTTGTTTGGAAGTCTATAAGCATATTCTCATTCCACTCATGTGGTAAATCATTTTCAAAGTGAATAACCTTGTCCTAAAGATTCTTCTAAGACGATGAATATTACCAAAAATTTTCCAATTCCACTATTTTAATCTACGACCTAGTATTTTCAACTTAGATTGAAGAATATTCACGAAGCACTCGAAAAAAAAGACTTCCAAACTCCTTTAACAAAAACTTCAAAATCCTTATATTCTATCCACATGCAAGTAAAACTTAAATAAGGAATGAGACTGTCTTATGGGTTAAAATAAATCAACAAAGGTGAATGATCCGAGTGAATCCTAGCAAGGTATTGGACCAAAATAGAAGGAAGAGAAGAAATTGACCATTAATTAGGACTCTATCAAGTCTCTCCTAAATTCTAGCTAGACCAAACTAATTATTGCACCATATATACTAGCTACCTATATAGACAATATCATTAACTCCAATATTATTGTAACAATCCACAAAATCTCTCATTACTTGAAGGTCATAGCTCGTTTCACCAATCTTTTCTAACACATCTGCTATGATATTGAAATCTCCTCACTATCCAAGAAAGTTGATAAAGGCTAGCTAAACAACCTAAATCGCCTACGGACTCAATCTGTCTACCCTAGAATACTTGGCATAATCAAAAGAACACGACACCGGACTCCGACCATGAACTTTTATTTGAACTCTAACTAATTAATCAACAATATCCATACTAGTCATAGAAATATTTGAGTTCCGGAAAAGCCAAATATACACATTAATAGGGGTATAATGCATGAAATGTAATTTTTTTTACAACCTCATCAATTTTATCTCCATACAATTTTATTTCTAAGATTACTAAAACCATAGGTCAATATTGTCATTTCAAGAGATGTAAATAATTTATGATATCTTTACTACCCACCCCCTAGCATTCCATAAAATGATAGAGATAAATTAAAATTTAGGGACCGGAGTACATTGTGCTAGTAGAGTTGCTCGTATTTTTCTCTTGAAATTTGGGTCATGGGGTTTCAATTTTCGAGCTAGATTCATGGTTGCGTTATGTATTTTGTGTACTTGAGATATATCCAACTACTCAGGAGCTAACCCATCGGCTGAGTGAGGTCAAGAAAAAAATGAGCTACTAATTTTTTCTTTAGCAGAAGCACTATCCAATAATGATCCTTGCCTACCAGCCCATTGCTCTTCATGGACCAACACCTCATCCTTCAAGCCTTCTAGGATAGAGAAGTAGTTAGCCCCCGCACCTATATTGAATCCATATATAATGTTATCCCCCATTATCCTTGCTGCCTATATCTAGATTTTTCGTCAAAATGCCTTCCTCAAGCTGGCTGACAATTTTGAACTGCTCAGTAATATTTTACTCAAATTTACTGTCTACATGAGGCGTGGTTTCCAGAAATCCAATAAGAGTTGATGGTGGTGAAATGGAAAACCCTTCAGTAGTTGAATTGATGTTTCCCAAGCTTGGAAGGTTTTGATCTTCGAAAAGTATCTCCTAGACTAGGGCAGCTTAAGGTTTCTGAGTCGCAGGAAAGACACCCATTTGATTTTCTATAAGAAGTTATCAAGTCATATTATTATGTCCACTATCTGAATTTGCCTGAAAGTGATTACCATACCCTGTTTGAATTTCAACCTCTATTCCATCACTATTAGACATCCCATCGGACCTCATTTGAGTCTCATCGATATTTATACTGTTGATATTTATTCCAGTAGTTCCTGGCGTCGGGATAGAAGGATGCGAAATTATGGAAGGATTAGCTACTGAAGCGTGGATATTGGTTGATATATCGGCTACAGTAGCATACAAATGATGTAAAGAATATATTGTAACTATTTTAACTCTATTTTAGCCACCCAATAAGACTATCTTGTGCCGAGAGATAGTAGCTGATAGATTTTTATCAGTAATAACTATAGTATCATGCTTATTGTTTGATGATGTAGTTACTGTAGTATTTAGAACGGCCATTATAGCTCTAATTTTCTCATCAAAGAAATTGTTTGCTCAACCAGAAGCTGCTGCCCACACGAAGGCTCTACTCAGTTCTGTTGTACTGTTTTACCAGATATATCCCCTTGTACAGCACCATTAACACCATTTTGGCTTGTAGGATTTAAAGTATCGGTGACTGTCTTATACCAAATGATAGTAGCTGGTAAGCTTTTATCAATAATAGCTGCGGTATCATGCATATTAATTGGTGATCCATCTATTATAATATCTAGTATAACCATTGTAGCACCAATTTGCTCACCCAAAGAGACTAATTGCTCATCCAAAAGCTATTACCCACGTGAAGACTCTACATGATTTTTTTGCAACGTACCTGATATATCCCCTTATACAGCACCGTTAAAACCATTGTCTCTTTTACGGGGCTTCAGTTTAGAAATGAGAATCCATTCACCTTTCCATTTTCCTTTACCTACATTACTAGGTAGAGTTTGCTGCTGTAAAATATTCTTGGGAGGAGGGGCTAGAAATTGATGTAGAACACTTTTGCGATAAGCCTCTTGATGATGCCCTATCAATCCACACCCTAAATATCATGAGAGGTTGCCCTCGTACTCCACCTTTTACTGAAATCCATTCTCTTTTAAGGAATCAAATTCCGCCTTCTACCAAAATCCATTCTCCTTCGAGCTACCAATCCAGATGCATATGGGGCGTTGTTTTGAGACATCAACCTAAATACAAATATGAGCAAACATTGGATGGGTCAAGGAAATAGTTGTTTCATCTACTCTAAGATAGCAGCCTAAACATTCTCTTATCTCAAATATGATGGTGTAAAAAAGGTAAGAGGGAGATGTGGCAGTCGAACCCAAGCAGCAACTATAGGGTTGTCCTTCCAAAATCCAAAATCTAGTTTCCATTGAAAACTTCTATACATTTTGTTCTTAATTTCATGATCTTCCTTTACTAGTGTTATAATTGTATCTGCTTCAGAATGTAGGAGTACTATCACATGCCTTGGATCTAGCAACCCTATAACAGGATCCATGTGCAGTTGCTAATTATCTTTTATATCTTTTCTTATATCAATCAAATTAGGGCGTCCTCTCAAAAATTTTAAAATCAGTGTATTAAAGAACTAGGCAACAATCGTAATAAGTTCTAGTAGTGAAAACAGGTAAGAAGACTCCTCTTTGATGAAGGAGAGCTGTATTGTTGTAAATGAAATATCCTTGATAGGTGGCTATCTAACCTTATCAGGTTATGATGTGTTACAATCTTTAAATAGTGAAGCATACTTAACCTGAGATTGTCGAACATCCACAGATCGTTGTTCCAAAGGTAAGTGAGGAGGAAAATCAATCGTTTAGTTGATTTTGATAGATTTTTAGCCATCTTAATACTGTTGAAAACCACTGTTAAGGCAGAAAGTGTAACAGATTAAGCAACATCATTGTTGCAACATTGCTATCTAGATTCATTTATTTCTTCATGGCCATTATGTTGCTATCCAGACTTGTTTGTACTATCTGGTAGTGGAGGAAATTCATTTTGTAGAAGTATTGGAGATAATTCATGTAGCAGTGATGGAAAAAATGGAAGAGAAGCAGCAACTTCATTACTACTATGTTGTTGGAAAGAATTTCTTATGTCTGCATTGGTATTGTGCTGCTGTCCATACTTATTGTAAATGGATGGAATTGAGATAACACCAACTTGTAGCCATGGTGGGGGGATACCTGTAACTGTATGGGAAGGGGTGGTTGAGCCACCACGGTTAGGACGGCAAGGCAAACTAGCAACTAGAAAGCAAACTAGCAACTAGAAAGAGTTTTGGTTTAAAACTTAGGTTTAGGTTTTATGGTTTTGGGTTAGCCAAGGGATGGAATGATTTATGCAACTAGACATTATATTGCAAATATAATTCTTTAAGATGTTAAAAAAACCCTTATAAATTGCCATCAATTATTATATAAAAGAAAAATCAATCTATGACAAAACATGTATGACTAATTAATACTAAAATAAGTAGAAATATTACTTTTCTCGTTACTTTTACTTTTAATTAATCCCATAAATATTATATTAAGAGGCATAATGTATAAAAAGAAAGATAATGAAAATATTTTGAACTTTTATTATTTTTTATTTTTTTATTGATAATTTCTACTTGACTATTATATTTAATATGCAAAACTTGATAAAATAAAAATAAAATGAAACATATTCAGGGTGCAATAAAGTAAACATGACTTTATTTTATTTTTATTATTAATTATAGTTAAAAGTTAAGTTAATCATTTAAAGTAAAATTTATTTTCTACAATAACTTGACCATCTTATATACTTTTGTATTGATACACATGCAACCCACATGTGAAAAATAAAAAGCACTAGTTATTATTATTATTATTATTATATCAAAATAGATAGAAGATTGTATTAATATAACCAAGATAGGTATATTTTTAAAACAAATTCCCCATCACCGAGCCAATGGAAAAATAGAAAGAAAAATTTGTCCATTGACGTATTTTTACAAGCATGCATTTAATTTACATGTATAGCATAACATGGCCAACTAATAAAATCTAAATTTTTTAACCACAAAACAACAACGCATATTGACTAAGAGTTGGAAGAATTTAAAATGAGCACCATGTTATGAACTTGAACTTTCCTAAGCTCTCGTATGACTCTTAGCTCACTTCTCACTTAAATCAAACCAAGTCGATCTATCTCTCACACTAATTTGTAAAGCACAAAACCAAATACAAGAGAGATATTAAACAAACTATTTCTATTACTCTTTAAAACTTACAACAATCTTTTAAAATACAACTCTAGACTACACTCTCCTAGATTTCTTAGATGGATTGGCCAATTAAAGGTCGCACCTACATATAATCTTCCATCTTCTCAATGGATGATTATAATCTATTTAATCTAATGACTATAAATGATTCTAAAAAATTTTCTTTTTTAAATATTTACAAGGAACTATCTAGAAATGTATAAGCTAGAGTAATGACAGACTTTTTAGAAATTTCTAGGATATGATTATATATATATATATTGACAAGCTAGAGGTTTCTCCATTGCTTCATAATCTTTCAAAGGCTTTTGGACTTATATGGCATTCCTAATTAACCCTTAGAAAAATTCCACTTTCGTAAGGGGTGTAACATTCTCCCTCACCTAATTTGGTGACATCCTCGATATGTCTTCATTATACTCTTCACCCTCATGTGCAAATTACTATAAGGCTTCGTAGGTTCCTAGTTAACCTCACTCTCCGGTAAGCCTTTCCATTTTATCATAATACTCCTTCTTTGATGACACTCTACGGTATTAGACCATGCGATCATAAGTATAAAATCAACTTCCTTATCATACATATCTATGAGAAACTCCTCAACTTAGATCATTCTCATTTGTATGGTATGAATTTAGCATATTAACACAAAACACTAGATAGATCTTCAGCTTCAGCGACAACTCTAGACAATAGGACACCTCTTTCACCTTGTACACTACCTCGAATGGTCATTCATATTAACATATGAGGCTTTTATGTGCTCTTTAAAAAGATTTATATTGCTGCAACAACAACATCACCATCTCTTTATCACCTGGTTGGAAGGTGACATCCCTCTATTTCTTGTCGGTCCACTTCTTTTTCTTTTTAGTAGCCTTATTCAAATACATTTACATCGGGTTTGTTTATTCTTTCCATGCCTTAGCTAATTAATATACACTAGGGTTGCTTTTTTGGTACTTATCACTAAATACCACCATATATAAAGTGAGAGGTCGCTAATCTATCACAATCTCAAATTGACTCTTTCTAGTAGACTCACTCTTTTGCAAGTTATAGGAGAATTAAGCAACATTTAGTAACTTGGTCTAATCTTACCGATTGACCTCAAATATGTCTTTAATAATGTGCTAACCCTCTTTGTCTATCCATCTATAAAAGGGTGAAAACTTATGGGGTAATACGACTTCGAGTCTAGCAAATCGAATAACTCGATCCATAGCTTTTTAATGAAGTGAGGATCTCGATTATTGATTATATATCGTGACACAACCTAGCACTTCACCACATGCTTGAAGAATAGCTTGAGAATGTTTTCGACTATTATATCTACTAGGGTTGGTATGAAAGTGGTATATTTAGAGAGCTTTCTTACGACTATGATAATGCTACTAAAGTTCTCCAATTTAGATAAAACCATTATATAGTCCATAGTTATAGTCTCTCATGGTCTCTCTATGATAGGTAAAGGTTGTAATAGACTTCTAGGCACTTGATTTTCAATCTTGTCTTATCGGCATACCAAACATGTCCTCACATAAGACTCTACATCATCGCATAACTACAACTAGAAATAAGCTCCCTCTAGTAAGGCTCTAGGGTGTTGCTATCTTGGATGTCCAATCCATGTTAAGTTATGACATTCCTTTATTAAGTCCCGTTAGAGAGTTCCTATTTAGGCATAAATATTCTCTTCCCTTTTCATATAAAAAATACCATCTTTCTCCTAAAATTTTTGAGTTTAACCCTTCTTAGCAAGTGGTCATCAAGCTCTTGGTGATAGGATCGTGCTCTATTCCTTCTTTGATTTAGGCTACGATCTCTCCATTCACATTCGTTATGTGATGTAACTCGGCCTTCCTACTAAGTACATCGATCACCATATTAATTTTTTCCAACTTGTACTCGAATGCATAGTCAAATTTGGCTAAAAATTATTACTAATGAGCTCTGCTCAGCATCAACTTCTTTTGAGTTTTGAAGTAACTCATGGCTTGTCCATCTTCGCCATCAACTAAGACCCTAATAAGTTGTGCCTCCAAGTACGTAAGCAATGCACTACTACAATCATCCTTTTTTCTTATACTAAATATCAACATTCGATGTCATTCAACTTTTAGCTCTCGTAAGCTATAGATTGTTACTATTAAATCAACACACCACCTATAAAAAAATTAAAAATATCAATATGTATCTCATATGGCTTAGTTAGATTTTCCAAGTTCAACACTAATTCTTTAGTGACAACCCTCTTTAGCTCCTTAAAAGCATTCTAACACTATTCTATCTACTCCTATCTTTTATTCTTTTTAAACAAATTGATGAAAGAGGCCATCTTCTTTGAGTAGTCATGGATGAAGTGACAATATTAAATCATTAATCTAAGAAAAGAACAAAGTTTAGGTACCTTGATTAACTCTTTCCATTTTGAGAGAGTTTTAATTTTGGCCTCGTCCATTATCAACCTTCCTCCCTTAATCTTATGTCCTAAGAAGAGTACTTTTCTTTTTACAAATAAGTACTTCTCTATTTTGACATATAATTCATTTTTCTTTAGTACTTTGATCATAGTAAGTAAGTGGCTTAGATGCTCCTCCAACATCAAGCTATAAATCACGATATCATCAAGATAGACTATTACAAACCGATCTAAGTAGGGTTGAAATACCTTATTCATTAAGGTGCAACAAATAGCTGGGGCATTCATCAAGCCAAATAACATAACAAAAAAAATTATAGAAACTATACCTTATTACACATACTGTCTTTGGCATATATTTAGTGGCAATCCGAACTTGATAATACCGTAATCTTGAATCAAACTTGGTGTAAAACCGAGTTTTTCTTAGCCGATCGAATTTTTTGAGTAGTCATGGATGAAGTGATAATATTAAATCATTAATCTAAGAAAAGAACAAAGTTTAAGTACCTTGGTTAGCTCTTCTCATTCCGAAAGAGTTTTAATTTTGGACTCGTCTATCATTTACCTTCCTCTCTTAATCTTACGTCTTAAGAAGAGTACTTTCTTTTTAACAAATAAGCACTTCTCTCTTTTGACATATAATTCATTTGCCCTTGATACTTTAATCACGAGTAAGTAAATAGCTTAGATGCTCCTTCAACATCGAGCTATAAATCACGATATCATCAAGATAGAACACTACAAACTAATCTAAGTATGGTTGAAATATCTTATTCATCAATGTGCAAAAGATAGTTGGGGCATTCATTAAGCTAAACAACATAAAAAAAAATTATAGAAACTATACCTTATTATACACACTGCTTTGGTACATATTTAGTGGCAATCGAACTTGATAGTACCCTAATCTTGAATCAAGCTTGGTGTAGAATCGAGTTTTTCCTAACCAATTAAACAAGTTAGCTATCAACAAAATTGGATACTTATTTTTCACCGTGACTTTGTTTAATGCTTAATAATCCACATACATCTTCAACAATCCATCATACTTCTTTTCGAACAATATGAGGGAACCATAAGGTGATTTAGAGGTTGTATTTATCCCTTCTCTAACACGACCTTTAATTGCTTTCTTAATTCCTCTAACTTATGAGGGCTCATATGATAAGGTGTCATCGTTAGCGATTGGCACCAAACATTAACTCTATTTTATGATTGATCTCCCTCTTGAGTGATAACTTCTGGGTAACTCTAGTTACATCACATCGATAAATTTGACCAATATATTGGTGAACTCTTTAAGCATCTCCATGTCATCATCTTTCACTAGC
This sequence comes from Dovyalis caffra, assembly GCA_963924115.1. Taxonomy (NCBI): domain Eukaryota; kingdom Viridiplantae; phylum Streptophyta; class Magnoliopsida; order Malpighiales; family Salicaceae; genus Dovyalis; species Dovyalis caffra. The sequence goes on along the minus strand of CAWUPB010000233.1, from coordinate 245,792 downwards.
CCATTGTCTCTCGTTATTGCTAAGTAGGTGACTTCTTCTTTCTTGAAACCTTTTTTCACTTGTATGGTTGAAAAGATGCTTTAAATTAATCTAGCATGAATCTTGGCTAACATTGTATATGATGTCTCTTTCTTCATGATCATCATTTGCTCTAAGTGAGATGTAGGCATGATTTTGCTTGTTTGAAAAAATTCATGCCTAGCACAACTTTGAAGTCATTCATCATGACAATTATGAAATCTAACATTCCCTTTCATGCACCAATGCTAAGACTTACTTCACATATTAGGCCACTTAGATGAGGGCCTCATCCTAATTAACAATTTAGTCATTACTAACCCAAGTCTCTTATTGCACCCGTGTCTAGTCTAACAAGATTGGTTTTGCCATTCATGTCTATATCCATATACATTAGTCTATCCTTTGATGGTACTTTAGACGAGGGCTTGACATTCAAGGTATTGAGAAGTCGTAATAATCCTATATGCTTCTCATGCTCAAAACCACACTCTTTTTCTTTCATCAAGGCATTGATGCCTTGTTGCTTTGGGCACTCTCATCATTGATGCCACATATTGTAAAAGTAGCAATCCTTGGGCTTAAATTCCCTCTTCTTTTACCTTTTGACAAAGCATTTAGATTTATGTACTTTGTTTTGCCCATCCTTATACCTCTTTCTCTTTTGGACTCCTCCATCTTTACTCTTGAAGTCTTTTTTGGGCTTAAGGGTTTTATCTTCTTCTTATATTCTATCAAAGATTCAACTATTATCATAGCTTCGGTGAACGTCTTAGGTTATCGGCCTCACTCCTTTTGTTATGTCTATGATTGAAGTTCCTTAATGAAATCATATATATTATCATAGTTAGGTTTGCCATGTACTTAAAGTTTTAGGGATATATATTCTTTGATATACTCATAAATAGTTTCTATATAGTTCAAGATTCATAACTTATCATGTGCTTCCCAATTTGCTTTTTAGGAGTAGAACTAGGCATAGAAAACTTTTTAAAATTCATTCAAATTAGCTAATTCTTAATTCTCCTCTTTAAGATTTTGGTACTCATATGCCATTATAAAGCAACATGTTTTGTTAGGTAGAGGACAACAATCTTTACATGACTCCTATCCTTATTTAAGCCTACTTGTCTCGAAATATTGCTTTACTTACCGAAAGAAGTTATCGATTGTTTTTACATCTCGCTTGTCGAGTATAATGCCTTGGTTTTGACATTTCAACTTTCAATGTGTTCCTCAAGACCACACCATTAAAGATGGTTTCTTGGTAGATTTTCGAATCTCTTATAAGTTGTTCAAGATTTGCTCATATTTGGTCATAGACTTTTGATATTGTATGAACATTGCTTTTGTCTATTCCACGAAGGCATCTTTTTCAATAGCATTCTCTTTAGCATACCTCTCAACTAACTCCATTTGAGTGTGAAGATTAGGAAGCACCTTACATAGACCTACCTTGCATAATATGTCCCCTCCATCATCTCCCTCTATCTTTTCGGGTCTCTTCTTGAAATCAACAAGTTGTTCCTCCATCGTTAAGAGACTCTCCTCGAAGGCAACCATCACATCACGAGACTTCTCGTTTTCCTTTTTAGGTTAAGAAGGTAGAGTCTTCTTTCTAGTGTCCATAACAACATTCTCAATAACAAAGCTAGACATACTTATTCTTTGAACACTTAACTAGTCGCATGCTTAACCACGCTTGATAGAACTCAACTTTGATACTACTTGTCATGGATTTAGCCTTTACCAAGCTTTCATGTAGCACTAACTCATTTCTTACTTAAGTCGAACTAAGTCAATCTATCTTCCACATTAAGTTGTAAAGTAAGAAAGACAAATACAAGAGAGATATTAGACAAACTTTTTATATTGCTATATAAAGCTTACAACTGTCTTTTAGAATACAACTTTAGGATTACACTCTTCGATCTCCTAGATGGATTAGTCAAACGAAGGTCTCATTTATATATATTCCTCCATCTTTTCAATGGATGATTATGATCTATTAGATCTAACGATTACGAATTATTCTATAGAATTTTCTTATCTACATATATATATACAAGTAACTATCTAGATATGTATAAGCTAGAGTAACGAGAGACTTTATACAATTTTCTAGGATATGTTTAAATTTCTCTTAGAGAATTTAAAGACTTCTCCATTGCTCCATAGTCTTTTAGAAGCTTTCGGACTCATCCAAAGTTCCCAATTAATCTCTAAAAAAAAAAAAAAAATCTCTTTCATGCGGGACGTAACAATCGGCTATTGATCGAAAGCGTCATGACAATTTTGATCTTTCATAGGAAAATCATTTGGACAATATTGATATCTTTAAAGTAGTTACAAAATTTTTTAGGTTGTTCTTGGATAAGAAATTGGATGTGAGTCCAAATCTTTACACATGTCATTTAAAATAGTTTAGAGTTCTCATTAAAACAACTAGAAAACAATTCAACAATAAATTAAAAAATATTTGAAAACATTGTTCAAAATAAATAGATTTAGGACAACAACAATTTTTAAAATTGTTCAGAATTCTTGCTTGAAAACAAGCAAGAAAAAATCAAAAATTTTTTTTAGATCATTTAAAAACTCTATTCATAAATGAATATGATTGGATCTTGGTAATTTTGTTCGAGCACAACGGATAACTTCCCATCAATGGAAAACCGAAGAGAGTCGATCCCATGTAACTGTTTTTTCAGCCTTAAGTAATGGCCATCTCTTTGCAGTTTCACCTTCCGATCTCGAGTTCTCAACAATACGTGATGCAAATTCCACTAAATTATGCCATGTGTCTCTTTCTGATCATAAGAATAATGATCCAACAAAGCAAGTTGCACGAAAGCAAGAATACGAACAGAACAAAAAATTTCATTCTTTACAGATTCGCCCATGCATGATGAAGGAAGCCCTTCAAGAAAACCAATACGTGCAAGGTTGCTGACAAAATTAAAAGAAATTATGAACAAAACAAAATGTTAAAAGAACCAGATATCAAATACAACTAATAAAATAAAAAAGTATAGAAAAAAATTAAAACGAAATAGAAGGATTCTCAAAGAAAGTAAAAATGCACGTGAGAAAGATCCTATGATTAGAAGATGCTCTCTAATTAATACGACAATTTATATTATTGAAATTAACATAAATAATGGATATAAACATTTTTTATTTTTAACTATAGACTTTTTTCTTTCTTAAATGCTCAAGCCCGCTCAAAAGCTATATGGCCTCACCTTACTTACGAGTCTGTGACCACCAGACTTTAGAGAGTAGATTAATCATAGCTGTCCAACATAATTGGATAAATTTTAATTTATCTTTTTAAAATTTAAGGGGTTTTTCAATGTCTCATTTAAAATTTTATTTGTATCAATTAAATCCTTTTACTTTTATCGAAGATTCAAGTCTTCATTCTTATCTATTAAACTAACATAACTAATTATATAACATTATTTATATTTCAATTCACTTATTAAAGTATTAAAAAAATTCTAATCATGTGTTAATCATTCAATAATATTAAAATTTGCAAAATTTTTCTTTTAAAAGTTTATATAGAAAGTCTTATTAGTTCAATTATAAAATATCACATCATTAGTTATTGGTTTGAGTTTATAAATTTTAATATAATTTGAAGGATTAATAGGAAAATTTCAATTATAATTTGGATAAAAAAATATATGGTGTATTACTATTATTAATATTATATTAAACTTTATATTTTACACAATTAACACATTTTTTTTTAATTTTTTTGAAAAAGAGAATATAAAAAGAAGGTACCAACCTATGTTAATTTTTTTCTTTTATCAAGAAGTTATGTCAACTTGGCACTAGATCATGATTTTACTAAAATATACAAGATTAATAGTTTGAGTTTGTGTAAGTTTATTAATATTTTTTTATATGTTAAAAATTTATAAATCTGAGAAATATGAGTTTCAAAAAAAGAAAATGTAAACCTAATTGAAAAAACAAGATTGTTCATATGATTAAAGAATACATACTCAAATATTTGTAGATAATTATTCATTTGGTTTTAAAAGATTAATGTTGAAATAATTTGTAACTAATTATTCACTCGCAATTACCAATAAAATTTTACAATCGATTAAAGTTACAAATTATTGATTTAGTTACAAATGAATAGTGTTAAAAAAAATATATTTATTTATGAATTAATTAATTTCAATTTTTTTTACAAAAAATTATAGTCTTACGAGTAATCATTTTCAATCATTTAAGCATAGTTTAAATTGTGTTTGAGATAATAATAAAAAATAGAGATAAATTATAAAAAGATTTATTATAAAAATAATTTTAAGGTGTAAAAATAGTTCTTAAGAACATTTAATGTATTTATAAATAAAAAAATTAAATATTAGTAGAAATAGAGAAATAATAATTAAATAAATAATAATAATTGATAAGAAAAAATTAAAAATTAATTTGATATATTTTAAATAAAATGAAGATAGAGAAAAAATTATTAAAATATATCTAAAGAGAGATAAATAACGTGAGAACGAAACAACTTGTGAAAAAAAAAATTTTAATTAAAAAAATATTTTTCTTAAAATTATTTTATCATTTTTCGTTTACTGGAAGTTATTTCATGAAGACAACAAATTCTTCAAACAAACAGCAGTCTTTTTGACGCGCGTGATTGTAACGCTTCGAAAATTCCCATGGTCAGCAAAAGCTAACTCAACTATGGTTAAGACCTTAACATAGTCAAACAAACCGAATCATGGAATCAACAAAAAGCATAAAAATAACAAACACGTGTCAGGCTAAAATCCACGGCTACAATCAATCCACGTTGACGGCCAGATCACTTCGTGACCGCCTCACCTCATACTATCGTTCACGTTAAAACTAGGGTTAGCTGGATTTTCCCCACACCAATTAAAACAAAGAAAAAATCCCTAATTTTCTCCCTGCTTATTTCTCGTCAAAATCGCTAAAATTCATCTGGATTTCTCTTCGATCATGGAGATGGAACACGTAACCATCATTCCCATAACGCACCTGGATCGACCTAGGAAAAGAGCGCGTTTGGGATGGGACGTTCCTCAGGTATCATCAGTTTTTTCAATTTGTTCTTAATTTGATAGATCTGATATATTTTTTTAGGTTTTGAATTGATCAGATCTTGAATTTCGTTTCGATTCATTTTGTTATTTGAAGATTGGATCTTGAGTTTCGAATTTATATCTGTTTCGATTAGCTTTATTCGTTTTACAAATCGTTGTTTCCATTGAATTGTTTTGTATATGAATAATATTGATGTTGGTTTATAATTCTTTATAGTAGTGGAATTAATTGCGAATAATTTTGTTTTATTTATTTTTTCCAAGAAAATTTCTACTTTTTATTTCATAAAATCAAGATTTCTTCAGATTCAAAATGTATTTTTTAATAAAAATTTATTGGATTAGATATGCTTGTAAATTGTTGATTTATGGAAAATTGATTGGATTACTTTTTTTAATTAATTAGATTAAAATTTTTTCCACCTTAAATAATTAGATTAAATAGTTTGTGTTAAAATGAAGATTTCTTCTGTTCTCAATGCAAGCAATATCATTTGATTTGAATTATTTTTTTCTCTCACAAATGAGTTTTTGGCAAATAGTGAAAGGGGATCCCGAGGTTTATGAAGGTATCCGGTAAAAATTTTTATTTTATATCTTGAGTGGTACATGAATGAGTGGCTGTGTGTAGGCTCAGGTAGGAATATTTTGTGGACAAGAGGTTGGGAATGTAGCAAGCTATGCATCTTCAGGAGCAATCTCAGACCATACTAGTTCTCTGTTTGTAAAAGGAGTGGCTCGAAATGGTTCTCCTCCATGGAGGGAAGATGACAAGGATGGCCATTACATGTTTGCGCTTGGAGATAATTTAACTTCTCGCTGTAATTACACTTTACCATCCATACCTTATAAACAATGAATGGGTTTATATATCAAGTCTTTAAGCTGCAAACCTTTTGCTACTGGGACTTTGCGGTCTTTGTTTCCACCAATTATGGATTGAATAGAGTTGGTCTATCAGTTAATTTGACCTCGAGTTGTCTGTTCCATTGAAGTCCTATTAATGAGTAGGTTCATTCTAATGCAGTGAGTCATGTAGTTTGTTATGTTTTTGCAATTGGTTCTTTGGAACCTAACACAAGACCTAGTCCTTAGTTGCTAGCATTCTTTTCATTAGAGATATTAACACAAATTCTACTGAGATTTTATCTTGACATGTTACTTGTGATAGTTATTGACCGAGTTTATATTTCCTCTTCCTTTCTTTTGCTTCTATTGTTGCAGATAAGATACATAGCAAAATGGGAGAAGGTATTCCCAGCCACTGATTTGCATTCCTCATTGTTTTGTGAGGTTTAATTATAATTCATCGGACTTTGTGGCTTTATACTGTTTGCTGTATGTATAGGCACCTTTGGTCAGGTTTTGGAATGCTGGGACCGAGAAAGAAAGGAAATGGTCGCCATCAAAATTGTACGTGGCATCAAGAAATATAGGGAAGCAGCCATGATAGAAATTGAAGTGCTGCAACAGCTTGGTAAACATGATAAAGGGGGTAACCAGTGAGTTTTCTTGACCTTGTCTCTAACCTGCTTTATTGCCATTGCGGGTCAAGTAATCTGCTTTCTTATGCTTCTTTGTCAATGGTTAAATGGGTTTATTCCTTGCAGTTGTGTGGAAATAAGGAACTGGTTTGACTATCGTAACCATATCTGTATTGTAAGTATATATGACTGGTTTGTGATGGATTGATTTCCCCAATTCACAAATAACTTGGGGTTAAGACTTGTGGGTGAATGTAAATGGTTTTAACAGGTGTTTGAGAAGCTTGGACCAAGCTTATACGATTTTCTTCGCAAAAACAATTATCGCTCATTTCCCATTGATCTTGTCCGTGAGATTGGCAGACAACTGTTGGAATGTGTAGCATGTGTGTAGTAATTACTTTAGCTAGTTTCTTTTCATGAATCATATATTTTTCTTGTTCTTTCCTCTTTCTCTCTTTTTTTAATCTTAATGTTTATTTCTTAACTATGATGGAAATACATGAGATTCACTAATGTATTTCTGTTTTAGGGAGATTTTTTGTTTTGGTAGTTCTCTCTCTTTAAGAGTAGCTAGTTGAGTTCTTAGGTTAAATTAAGTAAGGGTATTCTTGTGATTGTTTTACTTATGATGCTGCTTTACTTGAAATTTTGCAGTTATGCATGACCTTCATATGATACATACTGATTTGAAGCCTGAGAACATACTCCTAGTTTCTTCTGAATATGTAAAAGTTTCAGATTACAAGGTAATATTTAACTTCTTTTCTTGTTATTTTATGTTGTGCTCTGGCCATGTTTATGGTTTCCATGCTCTTTTGCATTATCCTTCTCAAACCCTTTCTGGATGAATTGGTTTCTTAAGGTCACTGATATATGATACTTTGTGCAGAACTCATCTCGCTCGCCAAAGGACAGTTTCTACTATAAAAGAGTCCCAAAATCAAGCGCCATCAAGGTGATTGATTTTGGCAGCACTACTTATGAGCGTCTAGATCAGAATTACATTGTATCAACACGACATTACCGGGCACCAGAAGTTATTCTTGGTAATACTTAAGTGTTATTTGTACTTTCTTTACTTTTCTTTTCTTTTCTTTGTGAATAACTGGAGATCACAAGTTTCAATTTTTGTTACAGGACTTGGATGGAGCTATCCTTGTGATGTATGGAGTGTTGGCTGCATCTTAGTAGAGTTATGCACAGTATGTTTATGAACTTTGCATCTGTGTACTGTTTTGCAATACTGTGGCCAAATGCAAATGATTGTGGCACAACTTTGCATCTGTTGAACAGGGTGAGGCATTATTTCAAACACATGAAAATTTGGAGCATCTTGCAATGATGGAACGTGTACTTGGTCCTATACCGCAGCATATGCTGAAAAGAGTGGAGTAAGTTATAAATCTGAATATTGATACATGATCATATGTTATTATTTCAGCTTTGCTTAATCTTTTCTTGTGCTTTCATAGTCGACATGCAGAGAAGTATGTTAGAAGGGGTAGACTGGACTGGCCAGGGGGATCTGCTTCAAGAGAAAGCATCAAAGCTGTTTTGAAGCTACTCCGCCTTCAGGTTTATATTTTTCGATATGCATATTTTGCTGTGAGATCTGTAATTCCTGAGAATGTTGTTTTTATTTTGCTCTATTCTCATCATCTGTTACCTGCATGTTTGTTTTTACAGAATCTAATAATGCAACACGTGGACCATTCAGCTGGAGATCTTATAAATCTACTGCAAGGATTGCTTAGGTATGATCCCCTGGACAGGTTAACAGCTCGAGAAGCTCTCATACATCCCTTCTTTGCAAAAGATCATCTTAGGAGGTGAGGAATGGAATTGCCTGGCCATGCCTGTGATTTTGTGCTGAAATGGTTGCTGTCTGGGGGCTGAGGCAGCTGATCAAGTTGATGGTAAAGCTCGTTCGAAGAAGAATTGGAATTGCTTGCCTAAATACCTCGACTATTGGAGAGGTTGGCCTCTGTAAATAGCTGGCATAAACTCGAGTTTCCTCTGTTCTGTATGCCGTGCATAACAAGCTGCTAACCCGACTTCTAGGGCGTACCGGCCTTGTATATTGAATGCTTTTTTTTTTTTTTTAATTATTAATTAATTATTTATTTTTAAAAAAATTGTATCAAATTATCTTAAATATACTGTCTTTAGATTATGTATACCATTATACTATTTCATTTAAAAATTATAAGAATCTATATATATATTGAAGGGGAAAATAATCAAATTAATTTTATTTCAAAACTCATAAGGGGAAAAGAAAAATACAAAACTAGCTAACAAATAATATTTTATATAAAAGAGATAAAAAATTAATCGGATGATAATTTTTATAAAAAATTAAAAAATTAAAAAAATAAATTTTAAATAATAATATGAAATTCATTTGAAACTTAAGCAATTTTGGGATGAGTTAAAAGCTGTAACGCATATTCCATCGTGCATAGAAAATGCTCACTGTGAAGTTGCAAAGGCATGGGAAGACAAGTAGGATGAACAGAGGCTAATGAATTTTTTGATGGGTTTAAGTGATGCTTTTAAACCAATTAGAGGTTAAATTTTGCTAATGAAACCTTTGCCATGCATAGACGATGCATACTGCTTGGTTCAACAATAAAAACAGATGGAAGTCTCACAGCTTATGCCTATGGAAGTTGTCACAGTAGCTCTAATGACAAGGAACAATATTAGCCATAATTAAGGCAGCTCTAATGACAAGGAACAATATCAACCATAATCAAGGCAATCAGACGTGGAACACAAATACTAGGAGTTTGTGGTGTGAGCATTGTCAAATGATAGGGCATGTGAAGACTAAGCGCTATAAACTACATAGTTATCCACCTAACTACAAACCAAAAGGAAGGAGAACTTTTGTGAGTACTCTAGGACATTTGCAGAAGATTTAGAGTCACAATGTTGAATGTGTTGAATAGATGAATTCTGAAAATCAATCTAGTAGCTTGCTTTTACAGCGGTCTTATAGTAGGTGCATCAAGGTTGAGATTACTTCAATGCCTCAAGACACTAGTGCTAATGTGACTTCTCAATCCAATCTTCAATTCATTCCTGATCAAATGACTCAACTTCTTCAACTCCTTGATCAACAAAAATCATCCAATCAGAATCAAATTCAACATCTAGCAAGTATCAGTCATTGTTTATTAGTCTCTCCTAAGTTAGATTACTGGATTGTAGATTGTGGTGCTACCGATCATATTACACATTGTTTTTCTTTACTATAATCACCCACAAAACTGCCTACACCACACGTAGTTCACTTACAAGATGGTTCGTCTTCACATGTAACACATATAGGAACTGCCATTATTCATTCCACCATAATATTGCATGATGTCTTGTATGTTTCAGCTTTCAAACACAATCTTTTATCCGTGAGTAAACTTCTTAGAGCTTCAGATTGCCTCATTATCTTCAGCTCAAATTCTTGCCACATGCAGGACCATGTGTAGAAGACAGCTATAGAAATTGGTAGGTAAGTGGATGGATTGTATTGTCTTCCTTCTATTCATAGAACACCTCAATCAAAATTTCCTTACTTCGGCTCAATTGTTAATAACTCTTATCACATTAGATAATACTGTATTGTGGCATCATAGATTAGATCATGCTTCTTTAAGCAAATTTAGACATCTTGTTGCTATTATTCCAGAGTTATATGATGTAAAACATTTGAATTGTAAGGTCTGTCAATTTGCCAAACAATCCAAATTACCTTTTAATAAAAGTGTCATTTCTTCTACCTTTGCTTTTCATATCAACCATTGTGATGTTTGGGGGCCCTATAGAGTTCCAACACATCATGGTTTTCGTTATTTGCTCACAATTGTTGATGAATTTACTAAAAACACTTGGACTTATCTCATGTTTTCAAAGAGTGAGGTCCCTTCTTTCTTCAAATCCTTCTTCAAACTAGTCCAAAATCAGTTTCATAACTCAATCAAAATAGTTCAAACTAACAATGGATTAGAATTTATCAATCAAACCTTGCAAGTTTTTTTTTCAAGATCATGGCATTCTTCATCAGACTAGTTGTATACATATCCCACAACAAAATGGTATTCCTAAGCATAAACACAAACATGTTCTTGAGATGGCTAAAGCTTTAAGATTTCAAGCTTCTTTGCCTATCCAATTTTGAGGAGAAGGTGTGTTGATTGGTACTCACATCATCAAGAAAATACCTTCTTCAATCCTTCATAACAAGTCCCCATTTGAGCTTCTTTTTAACTCTCCCCTTTGTTATGAAAATTTAAAAGTCTTTGGTTGTTTGTGCTTTGCCTCTACAATTGCTCATTACAGAGATAAGTTTGCCCTTGTAGCTCTCCTATATGTTTTCATAGGTTATCCACATGGTCAAAAGGGTTACAAAGTCTTTGACTTATAATCTCATAAAATATTTGTCAGTCATGATGTTCAATTTGTGGAATCTATTTTCCCTTTTGCATCATTTACAGTCTTCCCACATTGTCATTTCTTTTCCTTTTGATCTTACTGACTTTATAGTTCCCTACCAGCCTAGTGATCATATACTCTTGCCTTCCAATGGTCCAGTTTCACATTCTGATTCCAATTATACTCCTCAGTCTGATTACCCTATAGTCTCTTCTTCATTCAGTCCACATATTGATACTGTCACTCATGTCTCTCACAAATCAGAAAGACAAAGGTTCTCCCTCGCTTAGCAAAAGGACTATATTTGTTCATCCATTTTGTCTACCACACCATGTGTTTCCTCACATGGATCACAAACTCATTTTTGCATGTATCCTCTGTCCCATTTCATTTCTTTACATTCGATTCCTGCCTCATATCACCATTTTGCACTAAATGTTGTCAACCACATTGAACCTACATCCTACTCCCAAGCTTATCAAAATCCAAAATTGAGGGAAGCAATGGCTTTGGAAATTAAGGCATTTGAGGATAATCACTCTTGGTTCATCACTGAGTTGCCTCCTGGAAAGTAAGCTGTTGGCTGTAAGTGGGTTAATAAGATAAAATACAAGGCTGATGGTTCTATGAAAAGGTATAAGGCACGTTTTATGGCCAAGGGATACAAACAAATTGAAGGTCTTGACTAGCACGACACATTTGCTCTAGTGGCCAAAATGACCATTATCAGAACATTGTTAGTAGTTGTAGCTGCTAAGGGATGATTTTTAGTCCAATTAGATGTTAATAATGCATTTTTGCTTGGGGATTTAAATGAAGAGGTCTATATGAAGCTTCCTCCAGGCTTTGTTGCTTTAGGTATTGAAAAGAAGCCTGTTTGCAGGTTAGTGAAGTCCTTGTATGGACTGAAACAGGCCTCTCGAAAGTGGTTCTTTAAGTTCTCTTCTACTTTGCTTGACGCTGGTTTTCTTCAGTCTTAATGTGATCATTCCTTGTTCACTCGAATTGATGGGGATCGCTTCACTATGCTATTGGTTTATGTCGATGATGTAGTGATCGTAGGGACTAACCAACACCTTATTGACAATTTCAAGAGCATGTTGGATTAGAAGTTCAAGATCAAAGACCTTAGGGATCTAACTTACTTCTTGGGTCTTGAAGTTCTTCGCATTCAAGATAGTGTTTATCTCACTCAACACAAATATGCTTAGGACATTCTTACTGATGCTGGCCTTTCTAGTGCTAAACCTACTCCCATTCATATGACTCAAAATCACAAGCTCAATGTTTCTGATGGGGAAAGCTTGAGTAATCCTTTACCATATCGGAGACTAGTTGGTCGGTTGGTTTATCTCACTATTTTTAGACCTGATCTCGCCTATCCTGTCCATATATTGAGTCAGTTCATGCCTATTCCTAGGACCCCTCATCTGCAAATGGTGCACAAGGTTCTCAAATATGTTAATGGAACCTTGGGCCAATGACTCTTCTTTCTAGTATCTCAGGATTTGAAGCTCACAGCCTTTTGTGATGTTGAGTGGGTTGCATGTCCAATGAATAGACGGTCTATTACTGGTTATTGTATTAAGCTGGGAGGAGCACTTATCTCTTGGAAAACGAAGAAGCAACATACTGTCTCCAAGTCTTCAGCCGAGTCTAAGTATAGGGCTACGACTTCAGTTTGTTGTGAATTGACTTGGATCTTGAATCTCTTGGCAGAGTTGCACATCTCTGGTTTAACTCTAGTGCCTCTGGCATGTGATAATCAAGCAGCCTTGCACATTGCCTCTAATCCCGTTTACCATGAACGTATGAAAAATATTGAAATTGATTATCATCTGATTACGGGAAAATTACAGCTCGGCATGATTTCTACTCATCACCTTCCTAGTCAACTACAGCTTGCAGATTTGTTTACCAAATCTCTTAGTGCCTCTCAATTGTAGTCTTTCCTTGGCAAGTTGGGAGTTTGCAATTTGTTGCAATCTTCAACTTGAGGGGGATGTTAAGTGTACATAGCATGAATGACATGCATGTAATTAGCTAGCAAATAAAGGGTAGTTAGTTGTTAGTTAAGTTGCATAGTTAGGATGGTTGTTAAAGGTTAGTTAAGTAGTTAGGGAGTTTGTTAAAAGGTAAAACGTGAAGCTTGTATATAAACTGCATTTGGTTGAACTTTTCGTTCAATTGCGGAAGTTTCAAGAAGTTTTCTACTTCAATTCATCTTCTTCCTTTCTTGTTTGGCCTCTGAATTTGTTTCTTCACATCATGAACTTTTGAGTCCAAAGATAGTGCAATCATTTCACTTTGTAAGGGAAGAAGAAGTTGCAGACTTTTTTGATAAGGTTCGTTCTGCTTGTAATAGTAGAAGTTCTGTTAACCTAAGTGAGATGCTCATAGCTGTCTCAAACAACATAGTTTCCAGATGTGTTCTTGGTCGAAAGGCCAACAATGAAGGTGGCAACAGCAAGTTTGGAGAGTTGACGGGGAAGGTTATGGTGCAATTTACAGCTTTCAGCTTTGGGAATTTGTTTCCTTGGGATGGATGGATACTCTCGCAGGCTTGGTTACACGGTTGAAAGCAACTTCCAGGGCATTAGATTCCCTTCTTGATCAGGTGATTGAAGAGCATAGGAGTTCGGAAAGTGATCATGACGGTCGTGTTAAGAATGATTTTGTACATGTTCTCCTCCTCCTTCAGAAGAATGGCGATCTGCACATAGCAATTGTATTGGTATCTCTCTCAAGTCTCAACCTCTCATAGCAAGATTAAGATTTCATGTCTTTTGTTTTTTTGATTTTTTGACTTTCCTCGGAAGCATCAACCTTTCCATGTTGAAAAATTTCAGGACATGTTTGTGGGAGGAACTGATACTAGTTCAACAACGATGGAATGGGCGATGGCAGAGCTTGTAAAAGATCAAACCATGATGAGGAAAGCCCAAGAAGAGGTAAGAAGAATTGTAGGGAAGAAATCGAAGGTGGAAGCAAATGATATAGAAGAGATGGAATATTTGAAATGTATCATCAAAGAGACTCTAAGCTTTCATCCTCCTGCTCCTCTACTGGTTCCTAGAGAAACATCAGCAAGTGTTGAATGGGGAGGCTACCACATTCCTGCCAAGACAAGAGTTCTTGTTAATGCATTTGCCATTCAAAGGGACCCTAGCGTATGGGGCCTGATGATTTTCTGCCAGAAAGGTTCGAAAACAACCCAGTTGATTTCAAAGGCCTGGATTTCCAATTCATCCCATTTGGTAGTGGGAGAAGAGGTTGCCCCGGGATACTATTTGGGGTTACTACTATTGAATTTGTGATTGCCAATCTCCTATATTGGTTTGACTGGAAGTTGCCGGATGGTACATGTCAAGAGGATTTGGACATGAGTGAAATTTGTGGGATAACTGCTTACAAGAAGAATCCTTTGCATCTTGTACCGTCATTACACCCCCTAAGCAATCCAACGATCATGCTTTCGTTGCCGTGCTTCAAGTAAGCTACTGGTCCTCATCTGAGTATGTTAAGAATTGAAACCCTCCGTGTAACTGGAAAATTAAAACAATGAATAAATACAGCTCTCCTCTTGGTTTGTTTCCATCGCTTCCTATGGGACCTGCTTTTCAGTGGTTAACTGGGCTTATTCGGTTATTCCTTGCGCTTCGTGCTAACCAGAGCTTTTCCCGTACATTGCATTTATTTATTTATTTTCGTAGGATGTAGTTTATATATATGTGAATCGAGTTAATTTCTAAAGTCTAATTATGTATTGTATTTGGGTGAGAAATATTCAAAGTCAATATCATGAATGTAAAACAGTAATTGAAATAATTAAATATCTTCTATGTATATATGATTAATTCTAATAGTATTTTCTACTAATTTTAATTAGTGTGTTTATGAATCTTATTGTTTGTATTGTTAAAAACTAATGTAGCTAATCATTTTTGTTCATAATTTTTTTGCTGATCAATTCATGATTGTTAAATAATTATCATCTTCCATCTCTCTCAATTGCTCTAGCACTACCACCTCCGATCGTATTTATAATTCTATTGCTACCACTATCTTTCTACAAATAAAAATTAATTTTCTTAACACAAACACAAAAATAACTCTTTTTTTTTTTAAAGGAAAGCCTTTTTTTTTTTTTTTTTAAGAAAAATCTTGCGATAAAAATCAAATGGAAATATCTTTTTGTAATTAAGATAAACTTTGTATTTTTTTTCCATCTAAATATTCAAGATTAAATTTAAATTGGAATTTAATTTAACTTCATCATTAATTTATTTTTATGTAAAAGAATTAGAAAAAAATTCTCTAAAATAAAGTTATTTTATGGCCTAATTTATTTGTCATATATATATATATATATATATATATATATATATATATATATAACTTGGTTTCTCGTTTATTGAGAAACCTAGGACTAGGAATTTTAATATTATTAAAGCATGCTCTATTTATAATTTTGAGATTAATGCTTTGATTGATAGAAAACAACAACATCTTACGCATTTAGTTCGGGATGTTTCTTTATAAAAAATTCAACGTCGGTTACAAAATGATTTTTTGAAGAAGAAAATCTCCGATTTTCAAAACATATTAGAAAAGGAAACAATCCGAAGGTTCATATGACTTGATCAACAAGGAAGAGATTTTGTTGAAAATCTCTTCATCTAGTTGTAATTCCCGTAGTCCGGTATTCATCCTACAATATTTTGAAATGTGGCCCTTTTGTCCGCATTTATAACGAGTAAAGTCCCTTTGGTTAGTTTTAGGTTTTGGCCTAAACTCGGGTTGTTCTAAAATGCTTCTTGGGCTTTTGTTGGAAAGGCTTTTTTATAGAAGGGTTCGATATATGGCATAAACTCTTTATTTAGTATAATTATTCTCCCATGATTTATGAATGATTGGTCCTTAATCATTGAGAATTAATTATATAATGTTTATGAAGCGATTAAATATCAAGTTGGATCGATTTGAGATAAAATTGGATGTTTTAACCGCTAGTTCGTCGCAAGTTAGGAAGTACGGAGATGTTAGAGTTCCGGTAGGACACAATTGTTCTAAAGCGTGGCCACGCCCATCGATAAAATCGTGGTCCTGGAAGACCGAACGGAATTCTCGCACGAAGTTGAGGAAAAATAGGATCTTGCTCTTATCCTTTTAACTCCGCTTCTATCTTGTTTAGGTGACTTTTGTGGAAGGAGTGCACATCCCATTCGGGGATGGAGTCTTATGGGGAATTCCTTATAAAAAGGGAAGAGAAAAACCCTAAAGGGTGATTAAAAAGAGCGAGGCGACAATTACGGATAGGATCTTCACCTTAAAACCCGACCTCCCTCTCAAAAGCATGATGCGCTAGATTCTTCTTTTAGTCGGAGGATTATAGAGGTTTTTTTGGTTTAAGATTTATTGTGAGATCTTTGTAGTTTAATTATATCTTCTCTAAGAACATCAATTATTTTCTATGTTCATAAGACAAAGACCTTGCTTGATTGATTAAAAGACGTTTTGGTTAATTGAGTTTGAGTATTGGATGCCAACTTGGAATGTTAAATTCGTATATATTTAATTATTTCATATCTCGTGGCAATTTGATATGATTGATGAATTGAATCGTTAATGCATGTTAATGGGAATAATTTTTCTAATTTAAATAACCAAGTTTGTGCGTTATTGATTGGAAATTGATTGCTTTTCTATTTCTTCTTGCTATTATCAATTTAAATCTTAAGAGCTTGTTTAGGATTGATTGATTAATAAGAGTTCGTGATTGAAGAGCTTATTTCAATCATCAATTATTAAGGAAAGGATGGTTATTAGAACCTATTCATAATCGAATCAATTTGTTCTTTTGAGAAGATTATCGACCCATCGATGATCAATTGAATCGAACCATAACCAATATATATCTTCCGATTGGAAATTCATTCTCTCCGATTTTATTCCCTTATTTCTCTGTTTGATTTCCATTACACCAACCTTGTTTTAATTTATCCATCCAAGAACCCCATTCAATTTGTATTTTCCTTTTAGAAAAGATCATCGACCAATCCTCGTGGAGTACGACTCTACTTCCCTAGACTACAAAAATCCATCCGTGAGAGTAGATAATTTATTTTATTGGATTTGACACCCATCAAATTTTGGCACCGTTGCTTGGGGATTGGCATCCTTATCTTATCTAATTTATTTTATGACTCGATCTTCTCGTACGAGTGAACTTATGTTTGATCCGAAATTGAGAAAACGGCCGTAGATTAAGGAAAGAAATCGAACAACAACGTTCGGTCCCATTAATTTCAGCTCCGAATTAGATTCTGCTGAAGACTTGGTGTGTTCATCCAGCGAGTACGAAGAAGAAGAAGAAATCATGGCTAATGAACGAGACCTTAAGACGGATAGCTGCACCAAATTTGAACCAGCGACCCCTTTGCATTGCTTATCCCGAAATTGAGGTGGCTTTTGAGTTGAAATGCGGATCGATTCATCTACTACCTTCTATCCGTGGACTTGCGGTGAAGATCCTCATAAACACCTTAAGGAATTCCATGTAGTTTGTTCGAGTATGAGGCCATAAGGAGTAACCGAGGAACAAATCAAGCTTTATGCTTTTCCATTTTCCTTGACTCGAAAAAGCCAAAGATTGGTTGTATTATTTGCCATCCGGTTCAATTACTACTTGGAATGAGATGAAGAGGCAATTTTTAGAGAAGTACTTCCCAAGCATCTTGAGCTACTACCATCCGCGAGGAAATTTGTGGTATCCGTCAATACAATGGAGAGACCCTTTATGAATATTGGGAGAGATTCAAACAACTTTGTGCTAGTCGCCCTCATCATCAAATTGCCGATCGAGTTGCTCATTCGGTACTTTTATGAAGGATTGTTACATTCGGAGCAAAATCGATTAATGCAGCAAGTGGTGGATCACTTGTGAATAAAACTCCCACGAAGCAAAAGGATCGATATCAACGATGGTCGCCAACACCTAACAATTCGGTGTTCATCAAGAACCACCTACAAGGAAAGTCAATGAGGTAGGGGTCAACTCCATTGAACAAAGACTTGATAATCTCACCTCCCCAGTGCGAGAAAATGGTTGTAGGGAACCATCAACAAGTCAATGTTTGTGGAATCTATTCGGACATGAATCACCCACCGATTCGTGTCCTACACTTCAAGAAAGTCCTCGAGAGTACGCTAATGTCGTGGGAGGATTTCAAGGTCGGTCTCAAAGAAGATATGACCCATATGCCCCAACCTACAATCCTGGATGGAGAAACCATCCAAATTTCAGCTATGGACGAAGCAAAATAACTTTCAACAAGCTACGTATCGGCCAAGACAAACAGCCCTCGTACCTCAATATCCTCCCTCGAAGTCGGGCATGTCTCTAGAAAAAATTATCACTGCTTTTGCTAACAATTGTAATCAGTTCCAACAAGAGATGAAGGCCGAGCATACAAAATTTAGAAAGCCAAATGAGCCAACTAGCTACGGCGAGTCGAGAAATTAGAGTCTCGAGGCTCGGAAAATTATCTTCCTAAATCGTGGTGAACCCAAAGCAAAATGCTTGTGCCATTACACTAAGGAGTGGAAAGGAATTGAAAGAACCGAGTAAGGAAAACCCCAAAGTATGCTTGTGGAAGAGAAATCGAGGTGGAAGCGAGAAAAACATGACTCACGAGCAGATAAATGGTGAATTGCCCGAAACGAGTGGTGGTTCCTCCACCTTTTCCAAGCCGTTTTGCAAAATCTAAAAAGGAACGCCAAGATAAAGACATTCTGGAGGTATTTTGGAAGATTGAGGTAAATATTCCCTTCTCGGATGCTATAAACCAAGTGCCTAGATATGCAAAGTTCCTTAAGGAACTATGCACTACAAAAAGAAAACTCAAAGGTGATGAGAGAATCCAAAAGAAGTTACCACCAAAATGCAAAGACCCGTGTATGTTCACTATCCCATGCAAGATTGGTAATATGAAAATTGAAAGAGCTTTGATAGACTTAGGAGCTTCAATAAATGTCATGCCTAGCTCAATATATCACTCTCCGAATACTTGGACCACTAAAAGAAATAGGTGTGATCATACGGTTAGTTGATAGGTCAATTGCATATCCTGAAGGAGTCTTAGAAGATGTTCTTGTGCAAGTGAATGAGTTGGTGTTCCCTGCGATTTCTATGTGTTAGATATGGAAGAAGATAATTCTTCTAAATCTGTCACAATTCCGTTGGGAAGACCATTTCTTAAAACATCTAAGACAATAATTGATGTTTCTAAAGGTATTCTCACTATGGAATTCGATGATGAAATAATTAGATTTAATATATATGATACCATGCGATTTCCTAGTGAGATAAGTCATGTTTTTATTATTGATGTGATTGACTCTTTAGCGCGGCAAGTTTTTGAATTAACGGACTCGATGATATGAAGATTGCTATCATTGAGAATGTTGATCTCAAGGAGTCTGGAGAAATTGGAACAAAAATTGGTGATACATGAGGAATTGAAAGATGCAATTTTTTTGCTGGAGTCACTTAGAACTCTCAAGCATAATGTGTCTTTCATTGAACTTCCAATATCTCACACCAAGCTCCTCCCATCGATTCTGCGAGCACTAAAATTGGAATTGAAAGCTTTGCCAAGTCACTTGAAGTACACCTTTTTAGGTGATAACCAAACCCTTCCGAGTGATAATTTCTAGCAAACTTACCAACCTTGAGGAAGAAAAGTTGATTAGAGTGCTTGAAAGACCACAAGGAAGCAATTGGATGGACAATTGCGGACATTAAGGGAATCGGCCCCTCCACTTGTATGCATCGTATACTGCTGGAAGAAGATTGCAAACCCTCTGAGAGGCTCAACGCGGACTCAATCCACCAATGATGGAGGTCGTCAAGAAAGAAGTACTGAAACTCCTTGATGTAGGTATGATTTTTCCAATCTTAGACGAGTAAATGGGTTATTCCAGGTGCGAGTTGTGCCCAGAAGACCGGTGTTACGGTGATTGAAAACAATAATGGTGAGTTAGTCCCTATTCGAGTTCAAAATGGATGGTGAGTCCGCATAGACTATAGGAAGGTCGAATGCTTCCACTAGGAAAGATCATTTCCCACTCGCCATTTATTGATCGGATGCTTGAAAGATTGGTCGGACGTTTTCACTATTGTTGTTTAGATGGGTATATGGGTTTCAATCGGATACTAGTAGCACCAGAAGACCGGGAGAAGACAACATTTACATGCCCCTTTGGAACGTTTGCCTATCGTCGCATGCCTTTCGGTTTGTGCAATGCTCCGAGTAACTTTTCAAAGGTGTATGATCGGTATTTTTTCGGATTACGTAGAGAATTTCATAGAAGTATTCATGGATGACTTTACTTGTTTGCGGTAATTCCTTTGATACATGTCCGAATAATTTGGTGAAAGTGTTAAAATGATGTGTGGAAACAAACCTTGTGTTAAACTACGAAAAATGTCATTTCATGGTTGATCAAGGTTTAATTTTGGGTCATATAGTGTCATCGAAGGGAATAGAAGTTGATAAATCCAAAATTGATCTCATTAAGTCATTACCATATCCTACATGTGTACGGGGTGTGCGTTCTTTTCTTGGTCATGCGGGGTTTTATAGAAGATTCATCAAAGACTTCTCCAAGATCGCTCATCCACTGCGCCAACTACTCGTAGAAGGAGGTCCTTTTTAGTTTAATAAAGATTGCGGAATAGCTTTTGACCATTTAAAGGAGTTGTTAACTTCGGCTCCTATCATTCAACCTCCAAAATGGGATGTTCCATTCGAGATAATGTGTGATGCCAGCAACTATGCAATTGGTGTCGTACTCGGGTCAAAGGATTAGAAAAGCTACTCATGCCATTTACTATGCATCCGGAACTCTTGATAATGCTCGGCGTAATTATTCCACTACGGAAAAAGAATTGTTTCGTTGTTATATTTGCTCTAGAAAAATTTCGTTCATACCTGCTAGGTATGAAAGTTGTTGTTTATTCGGATCATGCGGCGTTGAAGTACCTTCTCAAAAAGAAAGAAGCAAAACCGAGATTAATAAGATGGATCCTTCTATCGCAAGAATTCGATCTAGAGATTCTAGATAAGAAAGGATCGGAGAATTCGGTTGTAGACCATTAGAGAAGATTGGTGATCAGTGAAGACCCCATACCTTTGCAAGACTCTTTTCCGGATGAGTATCTCTTTAACTTACAAAATTCAACACCATGGTATGCGGATATAGTTAACTTTTTAGTCACCGGAACTTTGCCTCGGGACTTATCTAGAGCACAAAAAGATAAAATTAGGAGTGATTCTAAATATTATGTTTAGGATGACCCGTATTTGTGGAAACATTATTCGACCAATTAATTCACAAGTGTGTTCACGAAAGTGAAATCTCATCCATTCTTAAGTTCTATCATTCATATGCATGTGGTGTTCACTTTGGTCTAAAGAGAACGAGCACGTAAGGTGCTAGAATGTGGTCCGTTTTGGCCTCGCTTCGTTTCATGATGCATACATGTTTTGTAAATCATGTACTAATTGTCAAAGGAGTGGTAATTTAGGACACGGAGACCAAATGCCCCCGACTCCCATCCTAGTATGTGAAGTTTTTGACATATGGGGTATAGATTTTATGGGTCCATTCCCACAATCTTTTGGTAATTTGTATGTAATCTTAGCTCGTGGATTATGTTTCAAAGTGGATAGAAGCTAAAGCCACAAGAACTAACGATGCTAAGATCGTTGTAGACTTTGTCAAAACTCATATTTTTGCCAAGTACGGTACACCGAGAGCCATAATCTATGATCGAGGCACTCACTTTTGCAATCATGTGGTAAGAACATTGATGAAGAGATACAATGTTACTCACGGAATTTCAACCGCCTATCACCCATAGACAAATGGCTAAGTCGAAGTCTCGAATAGGAAAGTTAAATCGATACTTGAGAAGACTCGTCAATCCAAATAGGAAAGATTGGAGTGTACGCCTTGATGATGCCTTATGGGCATACCGCACGAGCATACAAAACTCCTATAGACATGTCTCCATATCGGTTGATATTTGGTAAGCCCCGTCATCTTCTAGTGGAATGGGAACACAGAGCTTATTGCGCGGTCAAGCGAGTTCAATATGAAGATGGATGAGGTCGGAGACCATAGAAAGTTACGATTGCGGGAGTTGGAAGAAATCGAAATGAGGCTTATGAGAATTCTAGAATTTATAAGGAGAAAACAAAGATTTTGCATGATAAAATGATTTCAGAAAAACATTTTTCGTTGGTCAAAAAGTTCTCCTATTTCATTCTAGACTTAAACTATTTCCGGGGAAACTAAGGTCTCGTTGGGTCGGTCCATTTGTTGTCACTAATGTTTTATGTCATAGTACAATAGAAATCAAGAGTATTTCAACCAATAAAATCTTCAAGGTTAATGGACATTGTCTCAAACCTTATTATGAAGGATTTCGGGTTTGCAACATGGAAGAAATAACTCTGGAACTTCCAAACTATGAAGAATGAATGATGATTACGTCTAGCCAAAGACGTTAAAGAAAAGCGCTGATTGGGAGGCAACCTAAAAAAATATATATATATATATATATATATATATAGCTTGATTTAATTTTTTGTTTTATTTGAAGGAAAATTTCAACAGCAGTAACCATTCCGTTGTAAGAATGCATTCAGGATTTACCAGTGAGGAATTATCATTGAGAAGTAAGAAGCACATAAATTTCCTTTGGCGTGCCCATGCCTTATTTTCGAAGGATAACAGGCTTCTTCAACCTTTCCTCTAATGTCTTTCTGACATCTGGAATCTCTGGGTAAAAATTTCTGGTAAATCTTGAATAAGTTGCAGGTCTAATAGTAAAAAAATAAATGGAGGAACGGTTACTTTGCTTATGTTTGTTCTTTTGTTTTTAGCTTTCGTTATTTACATGTGTTACCCTTCTCTTTATTTTTATTTATTATTAATTTTTTTCTCTCACTTGCCTATTTATGTTCACTCTTGTTTTTTTTATTTTACCCCCTCTCTCCCATTTTCTAAAGATTTCCACATGTTTAAAATCTCTTTCCCTCATTTTTCTCTCACCCGAACCCTAGCTATACACGCCGCTGCTGTTGTTATTTCGAAAATCTCCAGCAGAGATCTGCCACCCAAACGCCATCGCTGCTACTCCGAGAACCACTAGCAAGGATCTCCCACCCGAACCCTCGCCGATCTGGTTCCGTTACCATGGCTGCTGCTATTCTGTGACCCTCCAGCCCGACTCGCTCTCCACCATTTCCGTCAGCAGTCACACACGAACTTGATGGTTCGTTACAAAAGTGTGGCCAGGAAGAAGAAGGTGGAAGTACGAATGGAACCACCCATATTGCGAAATAAAATAGGCAAAGGTAAGTCAGTGCTTCCCCCATCAAAAAAGCAAATGGGTGGTAATGTCAAATTCACCAAGAAAAAGCACAAAGAAAGGTATGCTATTCTATTGACCCGAAAAATTGTTCCTTGCAAGCATATTGATAATCATGTGATTGATACCTTGCCCTTGGCTTATTATTGGGATTTGGTTAGGAATTCGGGATGGGAAACTTATTTTTCTCTTCATTATCCCGCATACTATGAGCTAACTAGAGAATTTTATGCGACTTATGAGTTCAATTACCCCAAAAACATAACCACAGACAGTCCTGGGGTTATCAATTTTAGAATGCTTGGTGTTGATCATGCTTTTTCCTTAACTGAGTTCAATTTGACTTGTGGGTTCATTACCCCTGAATTTGCCCATTCTATTGACTATGAGGAGGCACCGTGTGACTTCCTTGATGATTTTGACCCGACCACATCTTGGCCATCACTCTCTTCCGATGACAGACCTTATCATGCAAGTACCTCTCGTTCCATTTATCTGTGCTCACTAGACCTGCGATAAATTCACCGTTTCCTATCCATGACATTTTCTGGTACCAATGATGATTCCTCTAGACTTAGTAAGACTGAATTCTTTTTCTTATTTTGCATGGAACATAGAATTAAGATTAATCTTGCAGCTTGGTTGGGTAGACAATTCCTTTTTATGGCTAAGAAAAAGAGAGGACATTTGTGCTTAGGTTCAATTGTTACTTTCATTGCTATCAAATTGGGTGTTTTGGACATGAATAAGACTAACATACACATTGCTTGTGAGATGGAACCCTTGGACTTTGCTTGTTTACATAGGATGGGAGTTATCTCTAAAGACAAAGAAGGGCATTACCGCATCGCTCCACCTGGACCAAGCCTTGCACCTCGGATAATTCGCTCCAAACGCAGCAGACCAACAACCACCGAATCAGATGAGGAGGCTACTCCTTCCAGTACCTCAATTTCACTAATACAATTAAAGGAGCAGCAGGACCGCATGGAGAAGAACTTGATGGCATACTTTTCTTATGTTGGTTTTAGCCCTCCCTATCCACCAGCAACTTAGAATGTTCTGCCACTGCTGAGGGCTCATTTCAGGGAAGTTCACTAAACCTTTTTATTCCCTGAGTATTTTGTCATTTTTATTTTCTTTTATGCTTCATTACAATTTCCACACATTGAGGACAATGTATATGATAAGTGTGGGGGAGGTAGTTTTGGAAAACTTTGCAAAATGAACCATACTGCTTTTCTGGACTGATTTGAACTATAGGAATTTGAAGTGTGGCATGACCTGTGACTTGTTCTTCTGCCTTATGCTTCTTTTTGAACTGGTACTATCATGTATTGTAAATCTGAAGTATTTAACTTAAAAATGACATGAGTAATAGTAGCTGAAGTCTATTCACCAATTTCTATTTCTCATCTCTTTGACATTTGATTTGGTTGCTAAGCATGCAAGATTTAAATATCAAATTATACAATCTCGTGAGATTTTGAGCCCATATGAACAAGTCACTACATCTTGTTCCAATTGTTTATTTTGAGTGATGTCCAACATGGTTTGATAAATCTAGAACTTGCTTGGTTATGCATGTTGAGACCACGTATATTGAATTCTTGCATAAATATGACGAAGGCACTTAGGATTAACTTTTTCTTTTTAACTCTTAAAAATCTAAAAAAAAAACCCACTAGTTAGCCAAGTTGAGCCTTAATCTCTGCCCCTTCTTGATTAAACACCATGCATTTTTCAACCATAAACCGTTTTCCCTGGATTCTCCTCCTTTTACCATATTAAAAAGATGCTTTGTTCGATCACATAAAGCTAACCTTATTTTTTAGGAAACTGTAGTGTTTGAATTGAAGTACTTGGGACTGAAAAAAAAAAGGAAGGTCTGGACTCCATTGTTGAAAGTAGAATGCACGTATGTTCTCATATAGAAAAATCCCCTAGATCATGATGTGCATTGGCAGTGTGTCATTCAAAAAAAAAAAAGTCCAGTATTCCTTCCTTTAATTAAGAGTTTCAGTCTCTGTCATTTGAAGCAGTAACATGGTAATTCAGCTTTATGTGACTAAGTTTTTCGTTCCCTTTTGATACCTCCAGCCTAAACTCTCCTTCCATCATACCATCACCTAAGCCCCATTTCACCCTGTTTAATTTTTGCATTACTTCATATCTAGTGGTGTAGATTTGATATATGAGCAAGCATATGGAAATATCTTACTATGTTATGATATGAGAGCTTTGTAATACCCTAAACACTTGAGTCTGATTTGAGTGACAACAACGTGAGGATATTTAAATATTGATGTGCTTAAGTTCTTTTGAAAATTGTGGGGTTGATGGGAAATTTAAGTGGTGCATACATTTCATGCTATAAAGAGCTTAAATCTTTGAAAGTTGATTTGATTCAAAATTTACAATGCATGATATTTCGAGAAAGTTAAGAAGCAAATGGCAGAGAGAAAGTGAATGAGATGGTTTATTTTTGTTGCTTGAGGACAAGCAAAGACTCAGCGTGGGGGAATTTGATATATGGCATAAACTCTTTATTTAGTATAATTATTCTCCCATGATTTATGAATGATTGGTCCTTAATCATTGAGAATTAATTATATAATGTTTATGAAGCAGTTAAATATCGAGTTGGACTAATTTGGGATAAAATTGGATGTTTTAACCGCTAATTGCTGCAAGTCAGGAAGTACAGAGATGTTAGAGTTCCAGTAGGACACAATTGTTCTAAAGCGTGGCCATGCCCATCGACAAAATCGTGGTCCTGGAAGACTGAACAGAATTCTCGCACAGAAGTTGAGGAAAAATAGGATCCTACTCTTATCCTTTTAACTCCGCTTCTATCTTGTTTAGGCGAATTTTGTGGAAGGAGTGCACATCCCATTCAGGGATGGAGTCTTATGGGGAATTCCTTATAAAAAGGGAAGAGAAAAACCCTAAAGGGGGATTAAAAAGAGCAGGGCAGCAATTCTGGACAGGATCTTCACCTTAAAACCCAGCCTCCCTCTCGGAAGCATGATGCGCTAGATTCTTCTTTCAGTCGGAGGATTATAGAGGTTTTTTTGGTTCAAGATTCATTGTGAGATCTTTGTAGTTTAATTATATCTTCTCTAAGAACATCAATTATTTTCTCGTGTTCATAAGACAAAGACCTTGCTTGATTGATTAAAAGACGTTTTGGTTAATTGAGTTTGAGTATTGGATGCCAACTGGAATGTTAAATTCGTATATGTTTAATTATTTCATATCTCGTGGCAATTTGATATGATTGATGAATTGAATCGTTAATGCATGTTAATGGGAATAATTGTTCCAATTTAAATAACCAAGTTTGTGCGTTATTGATTGGAAATTGATTGCTTTTTCTATTTCTCCTTGCTATTATCAATTTAAATCTTAAGTGCTTGTTTAGGATTGATTGATTAATAAGAGCTGTGATTGAAGAGCTTATTTCAATCATCAATTATTAAGGAAAGGATGGTTATTAGAACTCGTTAATAATCGAATCAATTTGTTCTTTTGAGAAGATTATCAGCCCATCGATGATCAATTGAATCGAACCATAACCAATATATATCTTCCGACTAGAAATTCATTCTCTCCGATTTTATTCTCTTATTTCTCTATTTGATTTCCATTACAACAACCTTGTTTTAATTTATCCATCCAAGAATCCAATTCAATTTGTATTTTCCTTTTAGAAAAGATCATCGACCAATCCCTGTGGAGTACGACTCTATTTCCCTTGACTACAAAAATCCATCCGTGAGAGTAGATAATTTATTTTGTTGGATTCGATACCCATCGAGTTCTACTTCTTTAGGCTTTCCTTTGTGGTGACGATAAGGCTTTCTATAGGATTTCCTATGGGCTTTGGCATCATAATTATTTTTACATTCGAGGGTTTTGAAGTGAAAATATCGAATTGTTTACGAAACTTCCTAATTCTTGTCCGGTTTTCTTTATCTCCCATTTAAGGTGTTTTTGAAGTTTTAGGTCTTGAAAAATTTTGAGTCCTTCCTTTTGGGTGAGACTAATAAGTTCACCATAGGTTAATTGATCATAAAGAATCCGGTCACCAAAGGCATCCTTGTTTCTAGTTCTAACCTTTTCACCTAGGAGGATTGGAAGACTCGCGAGGAATTTCTCTTTCCGAAGGGTTGGTCGAGTCTTCTCTAAGCATGACTGCGGTAAGGAAAGTGGTTTTTTAATATTGGAAATCACTAAGTTTTTTACACCTAAGGTTACTCGGGAGTTCGACATTTTTATCTTTTAGGTGTGAAAGGTCTCCTATGAAATAAAGGAAAATAGTCAAGATGAGAGTTGACACAACATCTTGGATTGGTTCATCTAAATCATCTAAGATAGGGAGTCCTTCTCGATCGGTTTATATGGAATTTAGGATTTCCTGGTGTTGTTGGGTAGTGAGATGGTAACCCACCATCCTTGTAACCGGCCTAAAAACCGACGATAAGGAGTTCTGCTATGGAACGATCCGGGATTCTAGTTTGGGTTTTGTAGATGTTAGGCTGCTACGGTCATTTGTTGGAGTAAGCTTAGGATATTATACTCCAAGAGTCCATCTATATTCCATTCGTAAATGGAAGAGGCATTGAACCTAGAGTCGGGCTAATTTGTTTGGCATTTCTCCCAGTGTCTAGGGTAGTGATCATAGGTAGAGGATTTTTTCAATGGAGTTTATTAATCCCGAGGACGGATTCTGTCTCTAAATTTTGGTCTAAACATTGACACTATGGGATTGAGGTGTCTGGCGCTACTTGTTTAGAGGTTCCTATAGAGGAGACTTCTATTTTGCTAAGTCGGTCTCTAATGGCTTTTAGAAACTCAAGCTTGTTGGTTTGGATTTGTTCTTTGAATTGTCCTAGAAACTTGGAATGGCTTAAAAGCTGGGTTCTTAAGTCTCTTTTCTTCAGTTGTTTCTAGGGATAATGAAGGAGAAACAACCTGTCTTCGGATATAGTTTTCTATCCTAACTAGTTGTTTTCTTATGGTTTGGAGGTTGGCATTTGAGAAATTGTTCGTTGAACAATGTTTTGGATGTTGGCGAGTCATCATCCTTGGGAATTTTGTAGGGACATGCTTCATCTTGGCTTCTCCATGAGAGAAGGTAAGCTTCTTAGGAGGAGGGTGTTCGGACTGGATAGTCTTTCCTTCTACTTCCCGAAGGGAGTTTTGTTCCTAGTCGTCATAGGGTTTAGGGTTTTGGTGAATGGATAAGATATATCATGTTCATAAGCATACATCTCAAACCAATCAAAGAATAATATATGAACTTTATGCATATTTACAAATTCATAAAATTCATTTTGAATTTCTTTCCTATCGCAAGAAAGTTTTCGAAGAACCAAATTCTTTTTCGAATTATGTTTTGCATAGAAATCATCATGCGGATATTTTTTATCTACTACGGACATATCATCAAATAGAGCATTACATTCATTAGCAATGTTTTTAGTGACACCGGATGCGGTAGGAGATAAAGGTGAAGATTCATCCCGATTAGAATATCTAGGTTTTGGGATGTTTGTACAATAATCAACATTTTATAAAACAGGAGTTGGAACATCGAAGTTGAAAACCTATGATGCGTACTAAGAGTTGGTAGACTCTATTCTAGGTCTTTATCTCTCATAGTATTTGGAAGGTTAATGACGGAAGGAATATTGAAAAATCTTCCTAAGTTAAAAGTTTTAGAACTTGAAGCAACATCGGAAAATCTACTACTAGTAAATTTTCTATCAAATGAGAGTCTAACACTCCTATCTAGGTGTTGTGCTATAGATCCGATTTGGGTATTTGATTTCGGAATCTCTAGCATTGGTAGAGATGCGATGTACTTATGCCTTCTAAGATCCATTATTCGGGTAGGACTATGCCTTTCCATTTAATGGGTCTAAGGACATAAGGGATGATAGTGTTAGACTTAGTTAAGTCCGTTTATAGGAGAAGGGTTTCTTCCTTGGTCGATTGTCGTTTGTGTTGTGAGGCAAAGGCGAGTTCATGGCCTTATAATAAATTTTTATGATCAATGCGACTGGGATTGATCCTTCCATCATATTATAATTATAGGTTTTGATTTAGAGTACCAAAGAGTCTAAAATGTTTTTATCATTCAAAGAAACTCGTAAAATTTGGATAGCAATCAAAAGATATAGGTCCACTATATAGATTGGACTCGATAGAGCTTAACAAAAAGTCCTAAAAATTGGTAAACCTATTGTCTCTAAGGATTGCCGGGATTGAGGTATTCAATCCTTCTTTTGTAAGTGGTTTAATCCTCACTTGGACCAAACCTATATGAATGTATTTAAAGTTTTTGTCTCGTGTTTTTGAAGAGTTTTTGAGGAGATGAGGTGAATCGTCTCAAAGGGTTTCAAAAGTCGAATATCCCTCTCATCGATTTTGATAGTAAAATAAGTTTTGAAAATATTATATTTTGAAGTTTTGTAAATCTCATTTTTGTGAATCTTAGGTATTACACAATCATCAATTTTTTTAAAAAATTTTCAATCACATACTCGCACTATTAATTATTTTTCTTGATTCGGAAGAATCAAAAGCGGAAGAATTCGTAAAGGAGGTAGATCTACAAAATATAGAGTCCATCACTAGATTATGGTTTGGTATAAGAGCCTACTGCTTATAGGGGTTGTATGTTTATAGTTCATTTTTATGTTTAGATTCCGTTAAAGAACTAGGGGTATAGACAATTGAGTTGGGTATAGTCCTTAAGGTATAGACAATTGAGTTGGGGTATATACATAAAAACGATTGTCTATACCTAAATCAATTGTCTATACCCCTAATTCTTTAACGGAATCTAAACATAAAAATGATAAACTATAAACATACAACCCCCATAAACACTAGGCTTTGATACCAAATCATAATCTAGTCATAGACTCTATATTTTGTAGATCTACCTCCTTTATGAATTCTTCCGCTTCGATTCTTCCGAATCAAGGAAAATAATTAATAGTGCGAGTATGTGATTGAAGATTTTGAAAAACAAATTGATGATTGAGCAATACCCAAAATTCACAAAAATGAGATTTACAAAACTTTAAAATATAATCTTTTCAAAACTAATTTTACTATCAAAACCGAGGAGAGGGATATTCGACTTTTGAAACCCTTTGAGACGATTCACCTCCTCTCTTAAAAACTCTTCAAAAACACGAGACAAAAACTTCAAATACATTCATATAGATTTGGTCCAAGTGGGGATTAAACCGATTATAAAAGAAGGATTGAATACCTCAATCCCGATAGTCCTAGAGACAATAGGTTTACCAATTTTTAGGACTCTTTGTTAAGCTCTATCGAGTCCAATCTATATAGTGGACCTATATCTTTTGATTGCTATCCAAATTTTACGGTTTCTTTGAATGACAAAAACATTCAGAGTCTTTGGTACTCCAAATCAAAACCCATAATTATAATATGATGGAATGATCAATCCCGGTTACATTGATCACAAAAATCCATTACAAGGCCATAAACTCGCTTTTGCCTCACAACACAAAAGACAGATTGACCGAGGAGAAACCCTTCTTCTATAAATAGACTTAACTAAGTCTAACACTCGTCATCCCTAGACCCATTAGATGGAAAGACATAGTCCTACCCGAAGAATGGATCTTAGAAGGCATAAGCGGACTTGAATCTCTACCAATGCCGGAGATTCTAAAACCAAATATCCAAATCGATTTATAAGCACAACACCTAGATGGGAGTGTTAGACTCTATTTGACGAAATTTACTAGCAGTAGATTTTTTTATGTTGCTTCAAGTTCTAAAACCTTTAACTTAGGAAGATTTTTTGATATTTCTTTTATCATTAACCTTCCAAATACTAGGAGAGATAAAGACCCGAACGTAGTTTACCACCTCTTAGTATGTATCATAGGTTTTTAACTTCGATGTTCCAAATCCTGTTTTACGTAATGTTGATTATTGTACAAACATCCCAAAACCCAAATATTCTAATCGGGATGAATCTCCACCTTTATCTCCTACTCGCATCTTCTATCACCGAAAACATTGCTAATGAATGTAATGCTTTATCCGATGATATGTTTATAGTAGATAAAAAAATATCCGCATGATTATTTCTATGCAAAACATAATTCTAAAAAAGAATTTGGTTCTTCAAAAACTTTCTTGCAACGGAAAGAAATTCAAAATGAATTTTATGAATTTGTAAATATGCATAAAGTTTATATGTTATTCTTTAATTGCTTTCGAGATGTATGCTTCGTGAACATGATATATCTTATCCATTCATTAAAACCCCGAAACTTGTGACGACTAGGAACAAAACTCTCCTTCGGGAAGTAGAAGGAAAGACTATCCGATCCGAACACCCTTCTCTTAGGAAGCATACCTTCTCTCATGGAGAACCCAAAATAGAAGCATGTCCTTACAAAATTCCCAAGGATGATGACTCGCCAACATCCAAAACATTGTTCAATAGAACAATTTCTCAAATGCCAACCTCCAAACCATAGGAAAACAACTAGTTAGGATAGAAAACCATATCCAGAAAACAATTGTTTCACCTTCATTATCCCTAGAAACAGATTGAAGAAAAGAGACTTATGAACCCAATTTTTAAGCCATTCCAAGTTTCTAGGACAAGTCAAGCAACAAATCCAAACCAACAAGCTCGAGTTTCTAAAAGCCATTAGAGACCGACTTAGCAAAATGAAGTCTCCTTTATAGGAACCTTTAAACAAGTAGCACTCGAGACACCTCAATCCCGTATTGTCAATGTGTTAGACCAAAACTCAAAGACGAATCCGTCCCCGAGATTAATAAACTCCATTGGAAAAATCCTTTGCCTATGATCACCGCCTCAAACATAGGAGAAATGCCAAACAAATTAGCCAAGGCTAGGTCTAATGCCTCTTCCATTTACGAATGGAATATAGATGGGCTCTCGGAGTATAATATCCTAAGCTTACTCCAACAAATGACCATAACGACTAACGCCAACAAAACCCAAACCGAAACCGCGTACCGTGCCATAGCAGAACTCTTTATTGTCGATTTTTAGGCCAATTAAAAGGATGGTGGGATTACCATCTCACTAACCAAGAACACCGGAAAATCCTAAATTCCATTCAAACCGATCAAGAAAAACTCCCTATCTTAGATGATTTAGGTGAACCAATCCAAGATGCTATGTCAACTCTTATCTTGACTATTTCCCTTCATTTCATAGGAGACCCTTCACACCTAAAAGATAAAAATGCTCGAACTCCCGAGTAACCTTAGGTGTAAAAAACTCGGTGATTTCCAATATTACAAAACCACTTTCCTTACTGCAGTCATGCTTAGAGAAGACTCTAACCAACCCTTCCGGATAGAGAAATTCCTCGCGAGTCTTTCAATCCTTATAGGTGAAAAGGTTAGAAATAGAATCAAGGATGCCTTTGGTGACCGGATTCCTTATGACCAATTAACCTATGGTGAACTTATTAGTCTCACCCAAAAGGAAGGACTCAAAATTTTTCAAGACCTAAAACTTTAAAAACACCTTAAGTGGGAGATGAAGAAAACCAGAGAGGAATTAGGAAGTTTTTATAAACAATTTGATATTTCCACTTCAAAACCCTAAGGATGTAAAAATAATCGTGATACCAAAGCCCATAAGAAATCCTATAGTAAAGCCTTATTGTCACCATAAAGGAAAGCGTAAAGAAGTAGAACCCTTCTATAAAAAGCCTTTCTAACAAAAGCCTAAGAAGCCCTTTAGAAAAACCTAGTTTAGGAAAAAACCTAAAACTAACCAAAGGAACTTTACTCGTTATAAATGCGGACAAAAGGGCCACATTTCAAAATATTGTAGGATGAATACCGGACTACGGGAATTATAACTAGATGAAGAGATTTTCAACAAAATCTCTACCTTGTTGATCGAGTCATCCGAACCTTCAAATTATTTTGATAGCAAAGAAACCTTTCGGGTAGATGAACTCTTTACCTCATCTAGCTCAAACCCTAGTTCGGATGAAGAGCTCGACACTAGTACAAAACAAGTAAATGTATTAACCAAAGACCAAGACCTTATCCTTGACATTATCAAACATGTTGAAGATCCCCAATTAAAGAAAGAATATTTAGACGGACTCTTAAAGTCCGTTGAAGATAAACCTAAAGAAAAAACAAAACCCCCAATCCTTCTTTCTACCGGTACTAGTACCTATGACCTTACGACTATCCTAGACGGGAAGAAGAAGCCCAAAAAACATCTACCCACCATACAAAACCTTCGATCCGAAATCAAAACCGGTAAGTCCGAGCTTAAAGAGCTCAAGGAAAAATAGGCCAAAGACTCCAGTCTTTTACAAATACTCTTAGAAAAACGAGTAGAGGAAGAGTCCGAATCCGCCTCTTAAAACCCTAAAGAAAACCAAGAGTTACAAAACCTTGAACGTGTCTCGGAAGACTTCCTTTTGTGCTTTGAGAGTTTACTTCTAGGAAATACTTGATTA
This sequence comes from Dovyalis caffra, assembly GCA_963924115.1. Lineage (NCBI taxonomy): Eukaryota > Viridiplantae > Streptophyta > Magnoliopsida > Malpighiales > Salicaceae > Dovyalis > Dovyalis caffra. The sequence goes on along the minus strand of CAWUPB010000233.1, from coordinate 211,771 downwards.
AGGTAACTCTTGTTTTCCAAAACAAATTCAAAATTGATACTATTGCCTTGTTTGATACCGGTGTTGATTTGAATTACATTAAATTAGGCATAGGTCCAAAATGATTGCACACGAAACTCAAGAAAAACTTTCGCAAGCAAATAATTCTAAAATGACTATTAAAGGTAAGACGAAGCCTTTACGATCAACGGAATTACCTGCAATAAAAACTCATTTTTTGCTTGTTGAAGATATACATCATATGGTAATCTTAAGAACACCTTTCATAAATCTTATCACTCCTTATAAGGTATGTGATGGTTGCATCTCTTTTAAAACTAAGCAAACCAAACTTGTTTTCCCGTTTATTGAGAAACCTATGACTAGGAATCTTAATATTATTAAAGCATGCTCTATTTATAATTTTGAGATTAATGCTTTGATTGTCTGGAAAATAACAACATCTTCTCGCATTTAGTTTAGGATGTTTCTTTATAAAAAATTCAATGTCGGTTACAAAATGATTTTTCGAAGAAGAAAATCTCCGATTTTCAAAACCTATTAGAAAACGAAATCGTTACGATTTACCAACTCGCCTTTTGGAATAGGAAATAACATAGTGTTGACCTAACTTCGTGACAAAGACTTTGATGACAAACAGATTCCTACCAAAGATAAACCTATCCAAATGAATGCCGACCTTGAAAAACACCGTCGGATAGAAATTCAAGATTTAAAATCCAAAGGTCTTATCCAAAAATCCCGATCACCTTGGTCTTCAGTGCGACCTTCTAGGTCAATAAAAACTACGAGATAGAAAGAGGTGCCCCTAGACTCGTGATCAATTACAAAACCTTAAACAAAGCCTTAAAATGGATTAGGTACCCTATTGCTAATAAAAAGGACTTGTTACAAAAATTGAATTCTACCTTTGTATTTTCCTAGTTTGACATAAAGTCAAGTTTCGGCAAATCCAAATGCATCCTAAGGATAGATACAAAATTACTTTCATCTGTCTCGTTTGGACGAGTATAAATGGAATGTTATGCCTTTTGGTCCGAAACATTCTCCCTCCGAATTCCAAAGAATTATGAATGACATATTCCATCCATATTGATAATTCCGCATTGTTTACATAGATGATGTTTTAATATTTTCAAATTCCATTGAACAACATTTCAAGCATTTGAAAACATTGTTCTATGTTGCAAAATAGAATGGTTTAGTAGTTTCTAAACCTAAGATTCTATGTTTGAAAACAAGGTACGTTTCCTAGGTTACTACATTACCCAAAGAACCATTACCCCAATAAAGAGGTCTTTAGAATTTGCTAATAAGTTTCATGATAGGATTCTTGACAAAATTTAGCTAAAAAGGTTTCTAGGAAGTCTAAATTATGTTCTAGATTTCTATCCAAACATTAACCGTATTGCAAAACCACCGCATGATAGGTTAAAAAAAAAATCGGTTCCCTAGTCCGATGAACATACTAGGATAGTTCAACAGATTAAGAAACAGGTCCTCGCTATCCCCTGTCTTCACCTAGCAGACCCTTCTCTATCAAAAATTATAGAAACCGATGCTTCTAGAGTCCATGACTAGATTATGGTTTGGAACATGGGATACGCGGGTTTTGAAGGTGATTCCTCCGATTTACTACCTAACCTTAAGGACTTACTACGATCACACTCGTTTTGTATCTATCTTTATAAGGTATGTGATGATTACATCTCTTTTGAAACTAAGCAAACAAAACTTGGTTTCCTGTTTATTGAGAAGCCTAGGACTAGGAATCTTAATATTATTAAAGCATGTCTATTTATAATTTTGAGATTAATGCTTTGATTGCTTGGAAAACAACAACATCTTCCGCATTTAGTTCGGGATGTTTATTTACAAAAAATTCAATGTCGATTACAAAATGATTTTTCGAAGAAGAAAATCTTTGATTTTCAAAACCTATTAGAAAAAGAAATCTATTATGATTTATCAACTTTCTTTTGGAATAGGAAACAAAACCCGATCTGTAGAGACTTGGGTCCAAAATCTCACAAATAAGCCGAACGCTTTCGGCCCCGCAAAAACTCTCGGGTATGACTTCTCGACTTGTTTCAAAAATACGTAAAGGTTCTTCCTCTCGTAAAACCCCTTTCCGAAGAATCTAAGGATTCTTCAAAGATTCTTTCTCAAAATATTTCCCAAAACACTCAAATCATTTCATCAAAAAATAAAAATCAAAAATCAAAGTCCATATATTTCTTAAAAAATGCTTCTCAAAACATTTTTACCGTCGAAGATGGGTTTTACTATGATGACCCTTTTAAGATAGTTCAAAATGTTTTTGGTTCTAGTTGGCACTTTAAACCGTAGGATTTATCCAAAACATAATCCTACTCTATGGCCATGCTAGAAACAACGAACCTCGAAATATTCAAACACCATCCTACCCTAGATAATACGTAAACTCGCCTATTCAACTTGTCGTATCCTCAAAATCATCCATCCTCTTGATCGGGGATATGATCTTTCAAAACCAATTGCCTTCCCACAGAACTTTAAAACTACTACCAAACACTCGCCTTACCTACTCATATTGGGATTATCAACAAGCCTCGGTTTAATACCCCTTTCTACAAAAAAAAAAAAAGGAAGCCACTCCCGGCTTTTCTACTTTGATACAAAAATTGATACCTCAAAAATTCTTATGTGGTTCCTCCAATGGTGGAATTACTTTGACTCCATCCCGAAATATTCATCCCAAGTGTTTCGAAAGCTACAAACTATTCCAAACAAATTATAACCCCTTAGAAAAAAGAAAAACGTTTTCCCCCTCTTTTCCTTTTACGTACTAAGTTCTTTTTACCATGGGTTTGTTCTTGGTATTATGAGGCCAAATATCGGAAACTACCTTAATCCTAACCAGGGAGATTTAAAGGGACAAGTCATCAACAAATCCAAACCAACAAACCTAAGTTTCTAAAAGCCATTAGAGACTAGCTTAGCAAAATAGAAGTCTCCTCCGTAGGAACCTCTAAACAAGTAGCGCTCGAGACACCTCAATCCCGTAGTGTCAATGTGTTAGACTAAAACTTAGAGACAAAATCTTTCCCCGAGATTAATAAACTCCATTGGAAAAATCCTTTGCCTATGATCACCGCCCCAAACATAGGAGAAATACCAAATAAATTAGCCCAACCGAGGTTCAATGCCTCTTCCATTTACGAATGGAATATAGATGGAATCTCAAAGTATAATATCCTAAGCTTACTTCAACAAATGACCATGGCGAGTTAACGCCTACAAAATCCAAACTGGAACCCCGGACTATGCCATAGCAGAACTCCTTATTATTGGTTTTTCAAGCCGGTTAAAAGGATGGTGGGATTGCCATCTCATTGCCCAACAACACCAAGAAATCCTAAATTTCATACAAACGGATCAAGAAGGACTCCCTATCTTAGATGATTTAGGTGAACCAATCCAAGATGCCGTGTCAACTCTCATCTTGACTATTTTCTTTCATTTCATAGGAGACACTTCACACCTAAAAGATAAAAATGCTCGAACTCCCGAGTAACCTTAGGTGTAAAAAACTCGGTGATTTCTAATATTACAAAACCACTTTCCTTACCGTAGTCATGCTTAGAGAAGACTCCAACCAACCCTTCGAAAAGAGAAATTCCTTGCGTGTCTTCCAATCCTCCTAGGTGAAAAGGTTAGAACTAGAATCAAGGATGCCTTTGGTGACCAGATTCCTTATCACAAATTAACCTATGGTGAACTTATTAGTCTCACCCAAAAGGAAGGACTCAAAATTTTTAAAGACATAAAACTTCAAAAACACCTTAAGTGGGAGATGAAGAAAACCGGATATGAATTAGGAAGTTTCTATAAACAATTTGATATTTTCACTTCAAAACCCTCAGGATGTAAAAATAACTATGATGCTAAAACCCATAGGAAATCATATAGAAAACCTTATCATCACCATAAAGGAAAAGCATAAAGAAGTAGAACCCTTCTATAAAAAGCCTTTCCAACAAAAGCCCAGAAGCACTTTAGAAAAGCCCAGTTTAGGCCAAAACCTAAAACCGACCAAAGGGACTTTACTCGTTATAAATGCGAACAAAAGGGCCATATTTCAAAATATTGTAGCATGAATACCGGACTACAGGAATTACAACTAGATGAAGAGATCTTCAACAAAATCTACGCCTTGTTGATTGAGTCATCCGAACCTTCGATTATTCCGATAGTGAAGAAATCTTTCCGGTAGATGAACTCGTTACCTCATCTAGCTCAAACCCTAGTTTAGATGAAGAGCTCGAGACTATTACAAAACAAGTAAATGTATTAACCAAAGACCAAGACCTTATCCTCGACATTATCAAACATGTTGAAGATCCCCAATTACGTAAAGAATATTTAGATAGACTCTTAAAGTCTATTGAAGATAAACCTAAAGAAAAACCAAAACCCTCAATCCTTCCTTCTACCGGTATTAATACCTATGACCTTACGATTATACTAGACAGGAACAAAAAACCCAAAAAACATTTACCCACCATACGTAACCTTCACGTCCGAAATCAAAACCATTAAGTCCGAGCTTAAGGAGCTCAAAGAAAAACAGAGCCAAAGACTCCGATCTTTTACAAATCCTCTTAGAAAAACAGGTAGAGGAAGAGTCCGGCTCTGCCTTTGAAAACCCCGAAGAAAACCAAAGGTTACAAAACCTTGAACGTGTCTCGGAAGACTTCCTTTTTGTGCTTTGAGAGTTTACTTCTAGGAAATACTTGATTAAGGTAACTCTTGTTTTCCAAAACAAATTCAAAATTGATACTATTTCCTTGTTTGATACCGGTGCTAATTTGAATTGCATTAAATTAGGCATAGTTCCAAAATGGTTTCACATAGAAGCGCAAGAAAAACTTTATGCGACAAATAATTCTAAAATGACCATTAAAGGTAAGACGAAGCTTTTGTGGTCAACAAAATTACTACAATAAAAACTCATTTTTTGTTTGTTGAAGATATGAATCATATGGTAATCTTAGGAACGCCTTTCATAAATCTTATAACTCCTTATAAGGTATATGATGATTGCATCTCTTTTAAAACTAAGCAAACAAAACTTGTTTTCCTGTTTATTGAGAAACCTAGGACTAGGAATCTTAATATTATTAAAGCATGCTCTATTTATAATTTTGAGATTAATGCTTTGATTGCTCGGAAAACAACAACATCTTCTCGCATTTAGTTTAGGATGTTTCTTTACAAAAAATTCAACGTCGATTACAAAATGATTTTCCGAAGAAGAAAATCTCTTATTTTCAAAACCTATTAGAAAAGGAAATCTATTCGATTTACTAACTGTCTTTTGGAATAGGAAATAACATAGTGTTGACCTACCCTATGATAAAGACTTTGATGACAAATAGATTCCTACTAAAGCTAGACCTATCCAAATGAATGTTGACCTTGAAAAACACCGTCTGGATAGAAATTCAAGATTTATAATCCAAAGTTCTTATCCAAAAATCCCGATCACCTTGGTCTTGTGCGGCCTTCGACGTCAATAAAAACTCGAGATAGAAAGAGGTACCCCTAGACTTGTGATCAATTACAAAACCTTAAACAAAACCTTAAAATGGATTAGGTACCCTATTCCTAATAAAAAGGACTTGTTACAACAACCGAATTCCGCCTTTGTGTTTTCCAAGTTTGACATATATATATATATATATATATATATATATATATATATATATATATATAATTGGTCCTTTGGACTTCCTAATTTTTTATTCTATCTCTTGTTTTTTTTTCTTTCCTAGGAAGGAACAACCTTTAATTAGGCACTCGTAAAAGTGGGATCAAACCACAACACAACTAGATTCTATTATAAAGGTTTATATAAAAGGTTGTACGTATTAAAGAGTTCAACATACAATTACCAACAATCTTTATGACTTTTCAAAATACAATTACTATAAGTGCTGTTAATAATAATGATCCATATACCCAATGCCATCATATTTATATATGCATTGTTAATCATTGGAATTGAAGAGTAGGTACTAAAATTTTAGACTGATGTATGTCCGTGTTAAAAGATTCTCAAGTAGCAAAGTTTTGGATAGATAAAAAAAAAAAAAAACTTACTGCAGTTATTGTAATTAAATAATTTATGTTTTTTAAAATACGAAACCATATGAATAATAAAGTAAATCCATAAAGAAATATCAATGATACATATAAATTACTTATAAATTCAACTAGTACATAAAAATCCTATTAGGCAGAAACAAGTAGTTACCATGCATGTCTTTTTATGAAGATTCACATCTCACGAATTCATTGATTAATAAGGTTAGAAAATAAATTATAATTATAATTGAAAGGGCCAAAAAAATTATATGAATTAATATATGTTCTAAAGTAAGAAATAAAAGGTATATTTTAATTAATTATTCATAATTACATATACATAATTGAATTCATTATAGGAATGCGTCTTGAAAAAAATATACTATATTACTATCTTTCTTTCGTTAGGATATAGCCAACTAGCCATAACCACTACTAGGGTTTGGTTTAAATCCACACTCAGACACAATGTGTTAAAATAATCCACAACTTTAAGCATTTATCATTCTGTCCAAAATTGATTTTAAATAGGAAAAATCTACGTTTATGATTTAATTTTTAGATAAGTATACATATAATTATCTTGTATATAATGAAAATCCTTTGAATCTTCCATATTCTATAAAAATTTAAAGTTAAAAAGGAAAAAAGTATGAGTTTAATTAATTGAAACAAAACACTATGATTTTTATTTTTTCTCTGTTACTTTTTTTTTCATTGTCAGAACTTCAAATGTTGTTTATCGTGTTCATCACCATCACGTCAATTGTAATAGTTATTTCTTTCTCGTTTTTGTTTATTTATTCGGTACGTGATCATTTTTTTATTAGATCAATTTGTCTTATCGTTTTGATCTGTCTTCTCAACAAAGTTATATTTGTTTCTTTCACATAAAAGAAATTTCTTCTAACTTCATTGTTTTCATTTTCGTCCAGATCAAATAATACTTTACTAGGCTAGATAATGAAAGCTTACGCGATCAAGGGAACGGACGATTTCGAGGCCGGAGATAACGAAGTAGGCGAGAGTGAGATGGTTGATCTCCTGTGTTTGGTAATGGTAAGGTAACATATGGTACATCATCTCCAAGAAGGCCACGTGGTGGTCCCGGTCGAATGTCAGGGAGGAAGATGAAGGTGATTCTTCATCTGATGAAGTTGGGTCCCAATTCGGTGGTGGAGGTGGTGCTGCTGTCGATGTAGTCAGGGAGGTTTGTGACTCTTCACTCACAACGGACTAGCTCTGGTTTTTTCAGTTTATTAATCCAGAAACCATCGATTAGTAAGCACCATTACCAACAATTTTAGATTTTACTAGCCGGTTGCTAACGCTTTTAGATTTATTAGTTGGTTATCTGAGCTATGCTGTAGGTCTAGTGAAACAAACTCATTTTAAAATTTAAAAAATTTAATTATAATTTCTTATTTAATTAAAATTTTAAATTTTTTTTTATATATATATTTTTTTTATTAAAAAACATGAGTCATTTTTCTTTATGGATGGAAAAGGAATCTTCTCGTCGAGTTAAAAAAAACTTTAAGAAACTAACAAATGGAAAAAAAAAATCTTATTTCATGTCTGTCGAGAAGATTAATTTTTGAAATTATCAACGTAACAATATGGTACATAATAAAATCATTTCAAAATTTTATACTTTTTTTATTAATTTTTATTTAATTATTACTATTTTTTTGTGTTTTTCATAAAATTTTTGCTTAAAAAAACATGATTTATTTTTCTTTATTTAGGAATTCCTAAATAAAAACTTGTAATATATAATTTAAACATGAAATATTAATTAAGAATATAAAAAAATGCTTTAAAAATATATTGTTTTATAAGAATATATCCAAAAAATAAAGTTACAATTAATGTATAGACTTGCATAAAAATTAACCAATGAAAGAATAAATTTTTTTATTTAATATTGATGAGAAGATTAATTTTTTAAAGTAACTATATATTTGATTTATATATATTATATAATCGTCACTTTGTATAAAAAATAAGTAACGATTGATCTGTTAAAAAATTTAGCACCCAATTAAATAAAAAAATATAAATTGATGGAAAAAATTAAAAAAACAAAAAGGAAAGGCATGTAGTGCATCGGTTAGGGATTTAAATTTTTATTTTAAAATTTCGAGGATTAAAATAAAATAATTCAAAAATTACAAAAAAAAAAACTAAGGAAAAAAAAAGTAAGAGTGAAAATTACAATTAAAAAAAAAAATCAAAATGAAATAATTGGAAAATTACAAAAAAAAAAAAAAACCTAAGGAAAAAAAAAAAAAAAAAAAGCTAAGAGTGAAAATTTAAAAAGGAAAGAACACCTAAGAGTGAATAGTATACTGTGAGGGTAAAAAAAAAAAGGAGTGAATGTAACTCCCGTAAAAATCTTGAACCGTAAAGCAACACGTATTAGAATATTTATATATATGTATGTATTAAGTGTAAGTATAATTCTTATTACACCATGAGAAATTAATGCTTGAAATGTGTGATTTATGTTAAATTAAAGTTATTGTGCTTGAGATTAATGGTTTAATTATTTAAGAAATCAAATATGCAAAATCGGATATCGAGGATTATATTCTATCCGAATTTTGTGTGATTTATTTAGGAATCTTAGAGTGATTTTTGGGTAAAACTCAAAGAACAAAGGTTGTTCATCTATGGGTCTACTAGCTCTCTGTAAAATTTCATGATATATATATATATATATAGTTATGGTCGAATTGGTATATACCATTTTGATGTACCACTCGCTAGAATTTTTAGGAAAACAATGGACAAGGAATTTTTGGGAAAAGAATTTTCGAGTTTTAAAAAAAGAAATTTCCAAAATTTCATGAAGGAAACTATGCTTAGTTACTTGAATCAAGTTAATTAGGGTGTTTAGATAACCTAATTTTTAGTTAGACACCTAACCAATGCATTAAATGAATTAATAGCCAACTCATCCATTTTTTTTGTCCCAAACCCGCCACCTCTCATATGACTCACCCATAACTTTAACACCTTGTCCCATTAATTTTCAACACTTGTAACTTAATTCACTTAAAAGGGAAAGTAAGTATATATATATATATAGAAAGTGTTAAGATGGTGAAAATTTTTAGCAAACCAAAACCACCAAATTAGGAGAAAAAAAAACGACAAGAAAGAGAGAAAGAAAAAGGAAAGGAAAGGAAAAGAAAGAAAGAAAATCTAAGGAAATCCAACCACATCTAAGCTTGTAAGTAGGTTTATTTATGCTTTTACATATCCATTTTTTATGTGTTTGAGTTATGTATTGGTTGATTTGTTTGTTGTATTGTTGAGCTTGGTTTGTGTTGGTGGTCGTTTGATGTCTTGGCTTACTCCACTTATGGATGTTGTGTAGGTGATGAATTGTGATGTTTATAATGCCTAGTGCATGTCCAAGTATGTGATGATTAATCGGTTGGACTTGGAATGAAATTTAATTGGACTAAAACATGGTTAATGTGTGTTGGACTCGAATGGTTAAATCGGTGTTATTGAGGATTAGTTTCTATCCGAAATTGGTGTTGCCTGTTCAAGGACTTTAGGGTGCTTTCTAGATGAACCTTAAATAATAAAAGTTGTTTATTTATGTCTTGAATAACTCCTTGTAAAATATTTTTATTATTAGGTTTATATAGAAAATGTTATGCTCGTTTTAGTACGTACTATGCTTGGATGAACTACTCGCTAGACAAATTAAATCTTAAACTTCAAAATGATGTTATGAATTGTGTGTTTGATATTTAAACCTAATTTTTTGATATTTTATACATAAATATGTCTAATTTCTAATAAAAAAGGATAGAATTTAATTATGCTCGGAAATTGATACGTTGCCTACTTGATTAGAGGTTGTCCTATAATACACCACAAATTGGAAAGGAGGGAAACATTAATTCCTAGGGTTTCACTCAAGAACCCTTTCGGCCTAAGTAAGAAAATGAATAAGATTGGACCCATTTTATGTAATTAAGAGCATAGGACTCAATTAAAATTTAATTAGGTACACATTAGTAAGTTGGGATGAAAAAGTAATCTTTGGCCACTTTAAGGACCTATTCGGCTTAAACCCTAAACTCGTGGGGATTTGGATTCCAATCCTTCAATTCCATAATTAATGATTTGAGTACACCATAATAAGTCTAAGAGGACATTTAGATAGGAAAAAAAATTTGCTAGGTAAATCAAAATTTTGACGTAGAACATTTAAAAGCCCAATTTAGCCCAAAATACCCCAATTTGGGTTCGGAGAGAAAATGTCACCTTAGTATATTGTAAACTAGTTTAAAATATTACTAATTACGGACGTCAAGTGAAGAACAAATTGATAGTGTAGGTTTGGTACCCACAATAAGTTAAACATGGTAACATGGCATCACGTGCATTAGTGGGGATGAATTGAGAAAGAATCAAATGATTGAAAAATGGTGTGTATAGATAGGAGTGGTAACATAATCGAAGAAAAAAAGGGTTAGCGATCCAACCGTGTGCGTGCTCTAAGCCGTGTGCCTACATTGTTAGGCGATGGATTCCCGTCAGCGAGTGGCTACAATGAAGGATAAGTTCGTTGTTAACATTCGGTGATTTGGTAATCACCTATAAAGTAGACCGCTAATACCTAGGGTAATCAAAATTTAAAATTAATGAGTATGGTGAAAAATTAGAAAAGCATTGCATATCACATACATCACCCTACTTACTAAGCTTCGGTTCACCTTGTTGTTATTTGCATGTTATAACAGGTAGTGATGATTGTAGTACCAATAAGGAAAATGCCGGATCCTTCAAAAGGACTCGTGGGTGACACAAACCTTAGGGGATTTCATTTTTTATTGTAAATTTTGGATTGGGGTATCAATAGCCATTTTGATAGTATTGTAAATAAAATAAATTATAATTTCCTTCAATGTGAATATTATTATCATGTAAATTGTATTATACATGTTTCAATATGTAATATGTTGTTATGGTACCAACATGTATGTTGTAGGGTTTAAGTTGGGTTGGACGTGTCGGCATGACATGCTCCTCGCCTAGTTACTCCTATTCGGGTAATACAGAGTGAACGGGGGTAGGAGTGTCATAGGGTGGTATTAGAGCTATGGTTTAGTTAACTAGGTAGAACCTTAAGTGTCACCCGAGCCCGAGGACCGGTGTGCTACTCGACGGGTAACAATTTGATTCCCGATATTTTTTTAAAAAAATGTGTATGATTATTATTATGTGATTTTCATAGTGGTATATAATTTTGTTATAGAAATATTAATACCGATAATTATTGTGGTCGTAAATGTCTTATTTATTTCATACACCTCGCGCTGCTAGGACGCGCCAACAACGGGCCACCTTAACTACCTACTCGGGCTAAACTAAACAAATTGACTATGACCTCGGATTAGGATATAGTAGCCCACGTCACTCGAGTGCATGACCCGATTCAGCGAATAACATTCGTTGATGCTTTTTTCTAACGAGTACCACAATATGGATTTTCCGTGACTAACTCTACATCGGACTCTTTTACCAAGAGATCAACGGTTGCTAGATGAGGTTTGGGAAGAGTTGATAGGTCGATTTTGTTATCAAGACTTGGTTCGATCCTTCCTTTCGATACGGAGTTAGGTGGATCCATACCCGGTTAATGTATAGCTAGGATCTACCGTTGCCCCTCACTCGCGAGATAGTATGCATTGCATCGGATGATGTTATTGATCGGTGGAGGGTCGAGCACTCCTTCCCATAACGCGTCCGATATGTTGGTTGGACATAATAGATCGTAACTCTTTCACGTAATGTAATACTTGTTGTGTATTTTCCGATGTAAATATGTACACTTTTGATTGTAAATAGAGCATAAAAACTTTTAGAAGGTATAAGTGCTTGTAAATACATGTTGTGTACGAAATGCTTCATAATATCTATAATTTTGCACATAAATGGATGATTTACGGTATATTTTTTTTAATACTTAAACTAACATGAGGATGACATGGCATGTACAAAGTCCAAGCATGTCAAGAAAGGAACCAACACGAGCGAGGAGGTGAAGGGACCTCCAATGATCATAATAGGAATCAAGAGGACGCTTTAAGTCATATGATGGACATGATGCAGCAACAACAATAAGCAATATGACAACAATAACAAGACCATATGGAGCAATGAGATAGCTCATGGCTATACATCAACGACCTCCACCTCCGCCACCCCGAGCATAAGAATGACGTGGTGGAGAGGTTTCGTAAAATGAGTCCTCGGGAATTATCCGGGGGTGTTAACCCAATGATAGTGAAGGAATGGATTAAGTCGTTAGAAGCAATATTTGAATACTTGCAATTCACCAACAATGAGCGAGTATCATATGTTATTTTTATGTTAACTAAGGATGCTTGCACTTGGTGGGAGAGCACACGACGAACCGTAGACGTGCCGACTTTGACTTGAGAAGGATTTAAGGAGGTCTTCAATAATAAGTACTTCACCGCAGTTGTAAGGACTAAGAAGATTCGGGACTTCCTAGAACTAAAGCAAGATGGGATGTTAGTAGGTGAATATATATGAAAGTTTGAACAAGGTCGTAGATTCATCCTATTCATTGCGAGGGATAAAAATCTAAAAAAGAACAGATTCTTGACGGGGTTAAATCCTTGAGTATGACGTATGGTTCGGATGTCCGTTGCTAATACCTTCTCAAAAATGATGGATAAGACGATGATAGGCGATGAGGATTAGAAGAAGATTATAAGGGAGGTGCAACGAAGAGGCAAGTGTTTAGATCGAGAACCTCATTGTCGGGTCTAGTAAGGCGTGGATTGCCTAGGAATTTCAACCGAAGTGGTGGTCAAAGAAATACTCGAGCCACTGGACCAGGCACCTTATGTCCGAGAGACCGCCATCGAGCGGCCAGCCGAGATCAATAATGGGTAATTAACCTCGGTGTAATAAGTGTGGAAGGTTCCATGTCGGGGAATACGGATCGAATGTCAAAATATGTTATTTGTGTCAAAATTCAAGGCACATATCCTACAATTGCCCTCAAGTTCGAAATCGAGACCAAGAAGAGTACCTGCTTGGGTGTACACTATGACCTAGGAAAAGGTAGATCGGAGGAATACAAAAATAATTCATGGTAATGTCTCAATTCTTGGCTTGATTACATATGTTTTGATTGATTCCGATGCTACACATTCCTTTATATCCAATACGTTAGTAAAAATCCTAGGAGTCAAACCCGAGACTTAGCCGTAGGATATCTTATAGCAATTCCTTTTGGTGAAACTATGGAATCGACGAGTGTGGTTAAAAAGTTTTCGATATAGATTGAAGATAGGAGATTAGAAGCCGATTTGATAGTGTTGGACCACCGAATTTTGATTTGATCCTAGGGATGGACTGGTCGACAAAGCATGGTGGCAACATAAACTATCGAGAAAAAAGAGTAACTTTTGATCTACTCGAGAGTTGGCGAGTTAGAGTTTAAGGTCGATTTGAAGCTTCAAACCGCACCGATCATTTCGGTCGTCAAACCTTAAAAAATGTTAGGAAATGGGTATATGGGGTACCTAGTGCATTTGGTGGACGACCAAGCGAAATAAAAGTTGAAACCGAGAGATATAGAGATTGTACGAGAATATTTAGATGTATTCCTAAAATGTCTAATGACGTTACCCCTAGAGAGAGAAATTGAATTTGAGATTGAATTGGAGTCGGGTACAACTCGATTTCTAAAACTCCCTACGGGATGGCACCAGTTGAGTTGAAAGAGTCTGAAGGTGCAACTATAGGACTTATTGGACAAAGGCTTCATACGCTCTAATTCTTCACCTTGGGGAGCTCTAGTACTATTCGTGAAAAAGAAGGATGGTAGCCTAAGGCTATGTATTGACTACGGGAGTTGAATTGGGTGATGATTAAGAATAAATACCCGTTACCTCAAATTGATAATTTATTCGATTAATTACAAAGGGCAACAATGTTTTTCAAAATAGACTTACAATCGTGGTATCATCGATTGAGGGTGAGATTAGAAGATGTGAAGAAAATGACGGTTAGAACAAGATACGTACACTATAAGTTCCTAGTAATGCCGTTTGGGTTGATTAATGCCCCAATCGCTTTCACGGACTTGATGAATTGAGTCTTTAAAGAATTCCTAGACAAGTTTATCATCGTATTCATCGATAATATCTTAGTTTACTCTCGAAGTAAGGAGGAGCATAGGGAGCATTTAAGAGACACCTTGCGGACACTAAGGGAGCGAGCAGTTATATGCCAAATTCAAGAAATGCGAATTTTAGCTAAAGCAAGTGGCTTTTAGAGGCCATGTGGTAACAAAGGAAGGCATAGCAAGTAGATCCAAAGAAAGTAGAGGCTATCCGGAGCCGACCTACCTTGAAAAACATGTCGAAGATACGAAGCTTCTTGGGGCTAGTCGATTATTATCGAAGATTTATAGAGGGCTTCTCCGAGATAGCTAAGCCTCTTACTAACTTGATGAAAAGAGTCTTAAATTACAATGGATGGATGCTTGTGAGGAGAGCTTCCAAGAGCTGAAATAACGGTTAGTCATGGCTTTAGTGCTGATCGTTCCGTCCAAGGCTGAAAAATTTATGGTGTATAGTGACACTTTTAAAAATGGGTTAGTATCGGTGTTGATACGTAATAGAAAGGTAGTAGCCTATGCATCATGACAACTAAAGGAATATGAATGAAATTATACAACATATGATTTGGAGTTAGCAGTAGTAGTCTTTGCCTTAAAAATCTAGAGACATTATTTATACGATGCAAAATGTGAGATATACATGGATCATAAGAGTTTACCGTATATCTTCACATAGAAGGAGCTGAACATGAGACAAAAAAGGTGATTGAAGTTAGCGAAGGACTATGACCGTATAATCAACTACCACCCGAGAAAGGCAAATCTTATTACCGACGCGTTAAGTAGAAAAATGGTAGCAATAATGTAGGTAATTCAACTGTCGATAGTGAAAGACCTACAAAAGCTAGAATTAGAGATAATTCCTAAAAGCCACGAAAGCATTTTATCGGCTTTATTAGTCCGATCGATCGTGCAAGAAAGAATTCAAACGAAGCAACAAATGAATAAAAGGCTAATGGAATGGAAGGAAAGTGTGACGGATGGGAAGGAGTCTAACTTTATCGTTGATGACAAAGGAGTAATTAGATTGAAAGGAAGGCTATGTGTTCCCTTGGTGGAGGATTTAAAAGAAGAAATACTAAAAGAAGTACACGCAACTCCCTATTCGATACACCCAAGAAGCACAAAGATGTACCGGGACCTGCGACAATGTTATTAGTGGCGTGGAATGAAGAAAGATGTAGCTAATTTTGTGGCAAGGTGTCAATTTTGTCAATAGGTAAAGGTGGAACATCAAAGACCCCGGGGAATGTTAAAACCATTGGCGATTCCGGAATGGAAGTGGGAGCATATAACTATGGATTTCATCATGGGATTACTAAGATCGAAAAGGGGGTTGGATGCCATTTGGGTGATCATTGATAGACCGACCAAATCAATGCACTTTCTTTCGATCAAAACCACCTATAATCCGAACTAGTACACCCAGTTGTATCTTGATGAAATTATAAGACTCAATGGGATCCCGGTCTCAATTGTGTTAGATCAAGGTCCTAGATTCATCTTAGCATTTTAGAAGTGTCCGCACAAGGTCATAGGTACAAAGCTAAACTTCAAGCACAACTTATCATTCACAAACCGAAGGACAGTTGGAATGAGTGATCTAGATTCTCGAGGATATGTTGCGCGCATGCATTCCGGTTTGGTTTAAAAAATGAGAGAGATATGTACACTTAGCTGAATTTATGTATAACAATAGCTATCAAGCTTCAATCGGGATAGCTCCCTATGAAGCTTTGTATGGAAGTTGATGTAGATCTCCCGTGTATTGGGATGAAATAGGAGAAAGGAAGTTGTTGGGACCGGAACCGGTGTAACAAATGATCGAAGTGGTGAATAACATCCGCCAATGATTAAAAATAGCTCAAAGCGGACGGAAGAGTTACGTCGACAAGAGGCGAAGGGATCTAGCATTCGAAGTCGGTGATTATGTATTCCTATGGGTATCACCGATGAAAGAAGTACTTTGATTTGGGAAGAAAGGAAAGCCGAGTCCGTGATACATCGGACCACTTGAGATACTCGGGTTGAGTAGGCGATAAGGCGTACCGCCCGTCGCTATTACTATCTTTAGCAGGAGTACAAAATGTATTCCATGTATCTATATTAAGAAAATGTATCGGGGAACCAAAGCAGATTTTAGAGACGGAGTCGTTGAACCTCGTCGCGGACTTAACATACGAGGAGAGACCGGTCCAAATCCCGGATAAACGAGTGAAACGACTCGGGAATAAGGAAATTGGTCTAGTTAAGATTCTCGGGAAAACTATAACCTCGAAGAATTGACTTCAAAACAAAAAGAAAAAATGAGAAAAAAATACCAAGAACTATTTGTATGAATCAATTTCGGGAATGAAATTTCTTTTAAGGAGGGGAGAATTATAACCTCCGTAAAAATCCTTAATCGTAAAGCAACACGTATTAGAATATTTATATATATGCATGTATTAAGTGTAAGTATAATTATCATTACACCATTAGAAATTAATGCTTGAAATGTGTGATTTATGTTAAATTAAAGTTATTGTGCTCGAGATTAATGATTTAATTATTTAACAAATCAAATATGCAAAATCGAGTGTGTTGAGGACTATATTTTGTCCGAATTTTATGTGATTTATTTATGGATCTTAGAGTGATTTCTAGGTAAAACTCAAAAAACAAAAGTTTTTTTTATCTATGTGTCTACTAGCTCTCTATAAATGTTCGTGATTTTTAGATCTATATATATATATATATATATAGTTATGGTTGATTTGGTACGTACCATTTTGATGTACCACTCGCTGGAATTTTTGGAAAAAGAATGGACAAGGAATTTTCGAGTTTTAAAAAAAGAAATTTTTGAAATTTCATGAAGGAAAATATGTTTAGTTATTTGAATCAAGTTAATTAGGGTTTTTAGTTAACCTAAATTTTTAGTTAGACAACTAAGCAATGCATTAAATGAATTAATAGCCAACTCACCCATTTTTTTTATCCAAAACCCGCCACCTCTCACATGACTCACCCATAACTTTAACACCTTATCCCATTAATTTTCAACACTTGTAATTTAATTCACTTAAAAGAAAAAGTAAGTATATATATATATATATAAAGTGTTAAGATGGTGAGAATTTTTAGCAAACCAAAACCACCAAATTGGGAGAAAAAACAAAGATAAGAAAGAGAGAAAGAAAAAGGAAAGGAAAGGAAAAGAAAGAAAGAAAATCTAAGGCAATTCATCCACATCTAAGCTTGTAAGTAGGTTTATTTATGCTTTTACATGTCCATTTTTATGTGTTTGAGTTATGTATTGGTTGAGTTGTTTGTTGTATTATTGAGCTTGGTTTGTGTTGGTGGTCGTTTGATGTCTTGGCTTGCTCCACTTGTAGATGTTGTGTAGGTGATGAATTGTGATGTTTATAATGCCTAGTGCATGTCCATGTGATGATGAGTCGGATTGGACTTGGATTGAAATTTAATTAGACTAAAACATGGTTAATGTGGGTTGGATCGAATGGTTAAATCGGTGTTATTAAGGATTAGTTATTTTCTATCCGAAATTGGTGTTGCCTGTTCAAGGACTTTAGGGTGCTTTTTGGGGGAACCTTAAAGAATAAAAGTTATTTATCTATGTCTTGAATAACTCTCTATAAAATATTATTATTATTAGGTTTATATAGGAAAACTTATGTTTGTTTTAATACAACCTGTGTCTGGATGAACTACTCGCTGACATGATTGAATCTTAAACTTCAAAATGATGTTATGAATTGTGTGTTTTCTATTTAAACCTAATTTTTGGATATTTTATACATCAATATGTCTAATTTATAATAAAAAAAGGATAGGATTTAATTACTCTTAGAAATTGGTACGTTGCCTACTTGATTAGAAGTCGCTCTATAATAAACCACAAATTGGAAATGAGGGCAAAATGAATTCCTAGGATTTCACTCAAGAACCCTTTTAGCCTAAGTAATAAAATGAATAATATTGGACCCATTTTATGTAATTAAGGGCATAGGACTCAAGTACAATTTAATTAGGTACACATTAGTAAGTTAGGATGAAAACGTAATCTTTGGCCACTTTATGGACCTATTCGGCTTAAACCCTAAACTCGTGGGGATTTGGATTCCAATTCTTCAATTTCATAATTAATGGTTTGAGTAAACCCTAATATGTATAAGAGGAAGTTTAGATAGAAAAAAAAATTTGCTAGGTAAACTAAAATTTTGATCTAAAACATTAAAAAGCC
Organism: Dovyalis caffra; assembly: GCA_963924115.1. NCBI lineage: Eukaryota > Viridiplantae > Streptophyta > Magnoliopsida > Malpighiales > Salicaceae > Dovyalis > Dovyalis caffra. The sequence goes on along the minus strand of CAWUPB010000233.1, from coordinate 193,205 downwards.
CAATTCATCCCAAAATGCCCTAATTTTGGTTTGGAGAGAAAATGTCACCTTAAGTGTGTTTTAAACTAGTTTAAAATGTTATTAATTACATACGTCAAGTGAAGAATGAATTGATAGTGTAGGTTCGGTACTCGTAATAAGTTAAACATGGTAACATGGCATCACGTGGATTGGTGGGGATGAATTGAGAAATAATCAAATGGTTGAAAAGTGATGTGTATGGATAGGAGTGGTAATATAATCGAAGAAAAAAGGGGTTAGCGGTCCAACCGTGTGTGTACTCTAAGCCGTGTGCCTCGCACCGTTAGGCGATGGATTCCTATCATCGGTGGATACAACGAGGGACAATTCCGTTGTTAGGATTCGGTGATTTGGTAATCATCTATAGAGTAAACCGCTAATACCTAGGGTACCCGAAATTTAAAATTAATGAGCATGGTGGGAAGTCGAAAAGCATTGCATATCAAGTGCATCACTCACTTACCGAGCTTTGGCTCACCTCATTGTTATTTGCATGTTATGACAAGTAACAATGACCGTAGTATCAATAAGGACGCCGTCTGGATCCTCCAAAAGGGCTTAGTGGGGACACAAACCTTAGGGGATTTCATTTTGATTGTAAATTTTGGGTTGAGGTATCGGTAGCCATTTTGATAGTATTGTAAATAAAATAAATTGTAATTTCTTTGGATGTGAATTTATTGTCATGTAAATTATATTGTACATATTTCAATATGTAATATGTTGTTATGGTGCCAGCATGTACGTAATAGGGTTTAAGTTGGTTGGACATGTTGGCGTGATGCGCTCCTCGCCTAGTTACTCTTATTTGGGTAATAGAGAGTGAACCGAGGTGGGGGCGTCACATGAATAGTACAAAAAAGGTTGAGGATAGTAAACTTTATTTAGTTTTATTAAATTAAAGATAAAAATTAAACATAATAAAATTTTAATGACTAAAATAAAAACATATCACAAAATACAACAAAAAAAACATAAATTTTTAATAAAAGTCAAGGAAAAAATATTTATTATAAGGATAAAAATCAAATATAATAAAATTTTAATATTTATTATAGGACCAAAAATCAAATATAATAAATTTTTAATGACCAAAATAAAAAAAAAATTACTAAACAAGGAAAAACAAATTCTCTAAAAGCTTGGCTAAGCAACCCGAAAAAGAAAAAGAGCAATCGAGAAAAAACTCGCTAATTAGAGAGTAAAAGGAACAATGATTGCACAATGAAAGTATCTTGTGTTTTAGAGTATTTGAAAAAATTAGTAATTATATACATATAGAGTATATGAAGGTGGAAAACACTCGTTCAATGAACAATAAAAGGAACAATAGAAGGCATAGTGAAAGTGCCTTCTATTTTTTAGTATTAGTAATTATCGGTTGCCTATGCTACGTCATGCTACATGCGGATCCAATAGATCCAAATTATTTTTTATCTACTTAATTTTTAAAATATTTTTTTATAAAAAAACATAAATCATTCTTTTTTATGGATTAATTTTTAAAATAAAAAATTATAATAATTTTAACTAAAATATTAATCAAGAATTAAAAAAAAACTTTAAAAATATAATTTTAGTAATATTGTATTCTAAAAAAATAAAGTTATAATTAATTGACAAACTTTTACAAAAATTAACAAATGAAAAAAAATTCTTATTTAATGTTGATGAGAAGATTATTTTTTGAAATAATATATACATGCAACGATACAAGTAAATAGAACAAAATCATTTCAAAATTTTATAATTTTTTATTTCATTTTAACTATTTATTTTGTGTTTTTTATAAAATTTCTACTTAAAAAACATGATTTATTCTTCTTTATTCAAGGATTTTTAAATAAAAAACTTGTAATAATTTAAACCTGAAATATTAATTAAGAATTCAAAAATGAATATTAATTTTTTTTTATAAGAATGTATCCAAAAAAATAAAGTTGCAATTAATGTATAGACTTGCATAAAAATTAACCAATGAAAAAATACAATTTTATTCCTATTTAATGTCGAGTAAGAAGATTTTTTTTTCAATTATAGGCATTTGATATATATATATATAATCAATAAAATTAGCATAGAAAGCTATATTTGAGGTATAACAAATTATTTTAATTATTTCAAATAAATTGGTTCTATAATGTTAAAAAAAATATTCATAATAAATAATTTGTATTATATTGGAATGTGTATAGTTAATTTTAATATAAAAATAAGAATAAAAATTAATTTGATATGAATTTTTATAATAAATTGAAAAGATCAATTTTAGAAAATAAGAATAGTATAAATTTATCCTAAAATTTAAAAACATATCATATATATTATATAATCGACGAGTTTACGTGAAAAAAATAATTATGTTGGAAGATGTATAGTTAATTTTTAATATAAAAATAAGAATAAAAGTTAACTTGATGTGAATTTTTATAATAAATTACAAAGATCAATTTTAAACAATAGGAATAGTATATATTTATTCTAAAATCTAAAAACATATCGTATATATTATATAATCGTCAGTTTATATAAAAAAGTAACAATTGATATTTTTTTTAAAAAATAATTATAATTAGCATAAAAAACTATATTTGAATAATTGATTGGTCCCTTTAAAACTTTATTTTAATTATTTTATTTCAAATAAATTGGTTCTATAGTGTTACAAAAATATTCATAGTAAATAATTTGTATTATGTTGGAAGATGTATAGTTAATTTTTAGTATAAAAATAAGAATTAAAATTAACTTGATGTGAATTATTATAATAAATTGAAAATATCAATTTTAAACAATAAGAATAGTATATATTCTTACCTTGTTTTTTAATCACTTTAGTATGTTGTTTCTCTTACCTTGTTTTTTTAATCATTTTAGTATGTTGTTTCCTTTACCTTTTTTTTTATAAAAAAATCATTTTAGTCTTTTTTTTTGTGATAATTATTTAATTTTAGATGTGTTAGAAAAATATAAAAATATTTAGGTTGTAAATTTTATCTTAATATGTGGATTTTCATTTGATTGTGATGTCGGACCAATGAGTCTCCTATTTATAGGGAAAGATGGTGGTCTTGATACATTTTATCCAATAATAAAAATTCTAAAAAAAAAGAATAATAAGGGCACATTTTCTTATTATATCAATTTTAAAAAAATTAAGTCAACCAAATGAGTCTCTTATTTAAATAGAGATTGATGTTACCCATAATTTAAAAAAAAAAAAAGAAATAAAAGAAAGAGAATTAGTTAGGATAAGTGTAAAATCAAAAACACCTTTAGTTTGACTAGGAAAAAGAACAAAATGAAAGAAGGTGTTTTAAGTTAATTTAACAAGTCTCATATCCGACAAGGATCAGTATTATTTATCGAATCAAATTAATCACTCATAGTAATTAGATCATTTTTTTGGCATTCTAGTTATGTCAAAACTTAAAATAGATCCGATATTGAATTAACAATACTCTCGATGATGGGGTCCAATGATCGGTTCAATATGATGCCATAAATAAAAATAATAAAATTAATTTGGCTTAAATGAAAAACTTGAAATTGATTCAAAAATAAATTGGCAAAAATAAAAATTTTTAGGAGATAATTTTTTAGGATGAAATCGGACATGGTATCTTTTCTCGAAAAGGGTGTCTTTAGGTGATTGATATCTTCCCAAAAGCATAATTAACTCCTTATCTTCAAATCTCCGAATCTAATGCCATTTTTAGGTTCATAGATCCTTTAATATTAGGTGGAGACTCCAAAATATTGGTTAACTCACATCCTCAATAAAATAAAAAATAAGTAAAACAATTCACATTTGTTGAGATTCTCTAAAGATCGAGTAGTGACAAGCATGACAACTCCATTGAAAATTCAGCGTTAGACCATCGGTTTAGTCTTTTTTTATTTTATTTATATATGTTATTCATTTTTTTTCATTTGCTTTCAAGTCATTTATTTTTTAAGTTCATTTATTTTCAATTCATTTATTTTTGTCGTTTATTTAATTCTAAGTTATTTATATTAGGTAATTTATAATTTTATATTTTAATTCTTGTATATATTTATTTCAATTCATTTATTTTCATGAATTTTAATTTCTATACATATTTATTATGAACTAGATTGGATATTTTTGCTTTGTATTGTTGCACACACTATATGAAAAGCCTCGCGAAGCTTTAGACCTAAGCTAAAACCTTATTAGGATTTAGATAGAGAGATTCGGAGGTAAGTATGATGAAAATCTACCGATGCTCATCTCGGACTCTCATTTGGATTAAAAATCACCATATGCATTAAAAATTATGAATTTACCTTCACACATCTTCCGGTGCATAAGATTAGAGGTCGGATTACCCAATTAGTAATCTAAATAGTCTAGAGACTTGAAAAAACTTCAAGATTAGACAAGAAAATTTTAGCTATCCTAAATTAGGTTAAATAGTTTTTGGTTTACCTAGGTTGTTAATTATTGGATTGCTTAACTATTGTTTTGAAGTTTAATATTGATTTGGTGACTATGTATTATGTTTTAAGATAATTTTATGCATAATAACTTTTGGCAATATTGACTTTTGTGGTTGAATTTTGATTCGTTGAAGTTATTTTGGCTTGTTGAATTATGCTTAATTAGATATTTTATGTTTGTGTGTTTTGGATTGGTTTTCTCTTCACATATCTAGTTTTAATTTCGTATCGTAGACTAGGTTGCTTTTGTGTATGTGTTCTTGATACTTGTAAAGATGTTGACCTTTGGATTTGATAATTTGTTTTGTTCCCGACTATGAGGAACAAGTTACCAATGATAGAGAACTAACTATTAGTAGTTCGAAGGGTTTGGAATGCAAAAGTAGCTCGAAAAAGAAGAAGAAAAGGATTGGTTAAGACATAGTATCTTCTATACTCATTGTATATTTCATGGAAAAGTATGTCAATTGATTATTGACAAGGGTGCTTGTGAGAATGTAGTATCCATTGACAACTATTGATCATTTGAACTCGAATACACTAATGTGGTTGTAGAAAGAGAATGAGTTACATATAACTAAGAAGTGTCCGGTATAGTTATCTAGTTATCTATTGAAAAGAAGTATGAAGATAAGGTATAGTGTGATGTAATCCTTATGTATGCTTGTCAAGTTTTGTTAGAGAGGCCGTGACAATTTGACATACAAGTTATACATGATGGGTTTAAGAATACATACTCATTAGTCTTTAAAAGAGAAAAGATTATCCTAATGCCTTTGAGGAGGGAAGTTTTAGCCAATAATAATGGTAGTCAAAAGAAACTTATTTCTGAATCTATGTTTTTGTAAAATATATAAGGGTTTGAGTTCGCTTGCGCACTTATAACGATGGAATAGAATGAGCAAAATAAGATAATTGAGGAGTTAAAGTCATTACTTTAGAAATTTGAGGATGTTATGCCTAAAGAGATTTTGAGGGGATTGCCTTCTATACAAGATATTTATCATGCACTCACTTTATCCCTAAGTTAATAATTCTACATAAACCTACTTACAAAATTAGTAGAAAAGGAATAAGAGTAGTTGTAGAGGTATGTGGCTGAATTAATGGAGAAAGGGTTAGTAAAGGATAGTATGGGTCCCCGTTCAGTTTCAACCTTATTAATACCTAAGAGGATGAATCATGGAGGATGCACATTGATAGCAAGATGGTTAATAAGATTACAATCGAGTATCGGTTTCTAATCTTGAGGCTTGATGATTTGCTAGATCAATTGTATGGTGCTACGAGCTTTTTGAAGATTGATATGATGAGTGGGTATAATCTGATTTGGACAAGGCTAGGTGATGAGTGAAAGACTACTTTTAAGACTTGAGATCTCTACGAATGGATGGTCATGCTATTTGGGTTATCAAAATGCACCTAGTGCTTTTATAAAGTTGATGAACTAGGTGTTTAGGTCATTCATTCACAAGTTTATTGTTGTTTATTTTGATGACATACTCATGCATAATTGACTACCCGATGAGAACTTGATCATTTGAGATAGGTCTTGAAGTTTTTGCAAGAGTCGAAAATGTATGCCAACCTTAAGAAGTGTCACTTTTACTCTACCAAAATTGTTGTTTTTTTTTTTTTTTTCATAGAAGGGAATTGAGATGGATGTTAGTTAAATGAAGGCTATTTTTAATAGGCCAATATATAGGATACTAAAAGAGGTGAGAAGTTTCCACGAGTTAGTGTCCTTTTATCTAAAAAAGGTTTAGCACTACAACCACACCTATCATTGAGTTACTAAAGAATGAAAAGTTTGTCTAGACACTTGGGGCTTAAGAGAGTTTTGACATATTGAAAAGTAGAGTGACCAAAGCTCTTATTCTATCATTGCTTGACTTTTTTTTTTAAAAAAGGGGGTTTAAGGCCTAATATATCCCTTTACTATTTCAAATCTCTTAATTATGTCCCTTTACTAAAATTTTCAACTATTCCTCTACTCTTAATTGCGTTTGCATTTCCCTCCGATCACTTTTTCAGGCAACAAAGACACATTTCATGTTTTGTTGTTTTTTTCTCCATTGCTTGAAAAAATGATCGGAGGGACCAAATGCAAATGCAATTAAGAGTAGAGGGACATGATAGTTAAAAAATTTAGTCGAGAGACACAACTAAGACATTTAAAATAGTGGAGGAATATCCCGAACCTTTAACCCGACTTTTTTATATAGTGTTTGAAGTTGAATGTGATGGTTTTATGTCAAAATTGGTGTCGTACATAGTCAAGAGGGCCAGCTTGTGGCATATTTAATAGAAGTTAAGTAAAGCCGAAGAAAATATTCCACTTATGATAAAGAGTTTTGTACTATTATCGGTGTATTAGATCATCGATGACACTATCTTCTAACCATAAAGTTTTTATGTTTTCAAATCATGAGGTGCTTAAGCATCTCTATAATCAACTCAAATTAAAAGGAAGATATGTATGATGAAGCGAGTTCTTGTTACCTTTCAACTATGTTCTAAAGCATAAGTCTACGGTCTTGAATAAGATGGCATATGCACTTAGTAGAAGGCATGCTTTACTTTCTACTTTAAAAGATTGTATTATGGGGTTTGAGGTGCTCAAGGACCTATATCAAGAGAATGGTAATTTTGAAAATATATGGAAGCATTGTGGTATATCCTCTTATAAATAATTTCATATTAATAGTGGTTATTTGTTCTATAAAAATTGTTTGTGTTTGGCTCAATATTATTTCCAAGAATCTATATTGGTCGAGTGTTATTATGAAGGACATATGGGTTAATGAGGTCGAGACATGACATTGGAGCTTGTAGTCAAAAGCTTATGTTGGCCACTAATGTCGAGGCTTATTGATAGTTATGTCAAGAAGTATAAGGTTGTTATATGGCGAATACTAGAGACCAAAAAACAAGTATATATACTCTATTACTTTTTTTTAGCATAAATGTGGGTTGATATAACCATGAAATTTGTGATTAGTCTTTCGAGAACATAGAGATCTAAAGATGTTGTGATGTTGATTGTGGGTAGATTTTCAAGATGGCACACTTCATTTTATATAGAAAGACAAATGATGCTACCTATACTACAAAATTGTATTTTCATGAGGTACTCATATTACATGGCATTCCTAATACTATTACTTCAAATAAAGAAGTTAAGTTCATAAGTCATTTTTGGAAGACCCTTTAGAGGAAAATAGAAACCAAGCTTTAGCTTAGTTTTGTAATACATCCATAAATAGATAGTCAAACCAAAGCAGTAAGTAGGAAGTTTTAGTGGTCTTAGGCCAAGTTTGCTAACAATCGATCACCTAGTCATACCATGAATATATAACAAAAACACTATCACCCTTATTAAACTCACTTCGAAGCCAACTATAACTAAGTATAGTGTTGATGGTTATGAAAGGGCTAAGGAGATCAAGAGTTTACATGAATAGGTTAGAGAGAGGATATGACACGTAATATGCAAAGATAAGCAAATCCAAAACAACATAAACACCAACAACCTTCAAGCTGAATTCAATAAGCAACTTTTCAACAAGAATCAATACTCAAGCACCCACGAATCAATTTATAAATATAACAAAGCCAAAAATAGAATCCAACAAACAAACCCTCACAAACCACAAGAAATTATCTTCAAAACCCTAATATGAAGTTAGCCAAAATTTCATACACAAAAAACCAAGCTAGCCAAACAACCCTAACTCCTTAAATTCAACTATGTTGTGACTTGTAGATGATAATTCAATGAAAAAAAACAAATCCAAATCACATTTAAAATAATGATAAGTTAAGACCTAACTATGTAGATGTCGAAACTTATGTATGATTCGCACATAAAACTTAATGATACAAATACACCACTTTAAGGATTTGACTTAATTGATCAAGTTAACACCTTGATTGATTAATTCAATGGTACATATCACACTCTTATGCCAAGCACAAGAAAGACGCAATGGACGAAAAATGTCACACAAAAGTTTATTCAAAATATCAAAGTCTTTGCCTTAAAAATTAGAAAAAAGAAGCTTCAATACTTAAGCTAGGCTTTCAGCTAGGGTTAAGAAACATTTGTCCAATTAGACTACAAAATCTTAAGCCCAATTTGAAATTAAAAGAAATAAAAATAGCTTTCTAATCCTAATTGGACTCAATGTGATCCATACTTAACAAAGACTAATTAACCTTAGTACAAGTTAAATATGAATCTGTAATGGAGTCCTAAAATACGTATGAATCCACAACAAATATGGATTCCAAACCTTTGCTGACCTAGGCCTATTCGGCCACCACTAAATAAAATATCAATCCACATGCCATAAGGACTAACTAAATTCGCCAAAGTCCGAAACATAAAAAAAATTCAAAATAATGCCAAAAAAAAAAAAAAATAGTAATCCACATCCAAGAAGGATGGAATAAAAATAATTAAACAAGAAATAATTAAATATAATTCAGCTGGATATTTCAGCCTGAAGCATGCTCCTCCATGCTTGAACATTAGTCCAAAATGGATAGAGACACTCAACCAAGGCTCAAAGACACTCCGGTATCAAACTCTCTGGGTTCAAGAAGATTCATTCTCGATATTTTGTTCTCCGTCTTTTTCGTCAAGATGAGGTGAAATTTCAGTGGAATTGAATGTAGCCGTGACACTGTAATCTCCAAAAAGCTCCACCCTATATACGTTCTCCCCAACTCTCTTCACCACGCGGCAAGGACCATCTATCTCCCTAAACTTGGCATAGCGATCCTTAAGAAACCTTCCTATGTGTAAGTGTACCCAAACCAAATCATTCTCCTTGAAAGTCGCAGGCTTCTTGAATCGACTAGCCCGTTTCCAAAGCTTTCCACTACTCTTCTCACTCAGTTTTTGTAATTTTGTAATTTTTTTTTTTTGTTAATAATAGTAATAATAATAGCAGGAAGTGGATAATGTTGTTTTGCTTAATCCGAATAAAAACATAGTCTTAGCTACATTTAAGGATCTGTGTCTTTCAGTTTTGTTTAGAATCACAAAGTTTATTATCTCAAGCCTTTACTTGATTGCTTTGACTTATTAGCTACTATTTTACTTGAAAACTTTAGCTTCATTTTCAAGGTTCTATTCCTGCTTTCAAGGTTTGAGATGCTCAAGATATCGAATCTGGTTATATATGTCAGGCCATACAATAAGTCAACAAAATACCTTTTTTTTTTTAAAAAAAAAAATCTCTATTTACTACCATACTCTGTCTTTTACCATATCTTCTAGATATCTTTTTTAAAGGTAAAATCTATAACTATCTATCAATGCAATATTTTTATATATCATATAACATTATGCACTGAGATCTATGGATCTTAATGCTAATTTTAAATCGCATTGCGTCCTTAGCACATGTTGGTTATCTATGATTTAAGTGACTTCATTAGAATATGCAGAAGAAGAGTGAAGTTTTTGTTATAGATTGAGCTGCATCTTGTGGGTCTAATGTTAGGAAATGGCTCAAGTGATTAAGCTTCAGCAATGGTCCCAGGAACTGCAAAAAATGATCCTGCTCAATCCCTTTCTATGTCTTTTTCTCCTCTTCTCCCTTCTATTTTTGCTGAGGCTAGCTAAAAGAGACAGATCAAATTTACCCCCATCGCCACCAAAGCTACCCATAATTGGAAATCTTCACCAGCTAGGCAGACTCCTTCATAGATCTCTCCAAAAGCTTTCTGCAAATTATGGCCCTTTAATGCTTCTACATTTTGGGAAAGCTCCAACTCTGATCGTTTCATCGGCAGAGGTGGCTCAAGAGGTCATGAAAAGTCATGATGTAGCTTTTGCCGGCAGACCTCAAACAAGAGCTGCCGATGCTCTCTTCTATGGATGCGTTGATGTTGCATTTTGTCCCTATGGTGAGTACTGGAGACAAGTGAAGAAGATTTGTGTTCTTGAACTTTTGAGCCAAAAAAGGGTTCAGGCATTTCAATTTGTGAGGAAGGAAGAAGTTGCAAACATGGTGGAGAAGGTGCGGCTATCATGTCTCAACGGAGCTGGAGTAGATCTTAGTGATTTGTTCCTTAATGTCTCGAACAACATAATATCTAGATCTGCTCTTGGTCGAGTATATGAAAATGTAGGCGACGATGAGAGTTTTGGAGGATTGTAGAGGAAGGCAATAGACTTTATAGCATCGTTTTGCTTCAAAGATATGTTTCACTTTTTGGGATGGTTGGATAACTTAACTGGCTTGGTTGCAGGTTTGAAACATACTTCCAAAGCCTTACATGATTTCCTTGATCAAGTGATTGAAGAACATGAGAATTTAGTGAGGAATAATGAATCTGATAAGAAAGACATTGTGGACATTCTTCTTGATCTGCAAAATAATGGCATGCTTGACATAGATCTTACTCGAGAGAACCTCAAAGCAATCCTAATGGTCTCCCTCTCATTCTCTTAACCATTCTTTTGTGTTTGTTTTCGCGCATATGCGTCCGTTAATAGCTCTATTTTCTTGTTACAGGACATGTTTGTTGGAGGAACTGATACAACAGCAGCAGCTATGGAATGGGCAATGGCAGAGCTTGTGAAAAATCCTAGTATAATTGAGAAAGCCCAAGAAGAGGTAAGAAGAGTGGTAGGAGAGGAGTCAAAGCTTTCTGAAGATAATATCAATGAAATGGCCTACCTAAAATGTGTTCTCAAAGAAAGCTTAAGGTTACATGCTCCTGCAATGATAGCTCGAGAAACATCTGAAGCTGTTAAACTAGAGGGTTACGATATCCCTCCAAAAACAAGAGTGTTGATTAATGCATGGGCAATTCAAAGAGACCCCAAACAATGGGACAGGCCTGAAGAGTTTATCCCTGAGAGATTTGCCAACATTTCAGTGGACTTTAAGAGTCAACACAGCCATTTCATGCCATTTGGTGGGGGAAGAAGGCTTTGTCCCGGTCTGTCATTTGCAGTTATAGAAGCTGAAATGGTGCTGGCCAACCTTTTATTCTGGTTTGATTGGAAAATACCAAATGGTGGCAATCCAGAAGACCTGGACATGGATGAGTCTAATGCACTAATTGTTCATAAGAAAACACCCCTTGTACTTGTTCCAGTAATGCACTCTCCTTAATGTTTAAGAAATCATTATTTGTGCTCTGGCATAGATATTCCTATTCTGTAAACTCATTATTTCTGCTTGTCCTTACAAATATATTACTTCTCCATTTTTTAAAATCAATCTAATTGTTAAGAGATGGAACAACGAAAGACGAACGAATGATGGATGCCTTTTGTATTCCGTTTAACTAACCGTCTATTAGAAATTAAACGTTTGCAGATATCTTTCATGAATTTGACCATTGAACTAATCTTTTGGCAAGTTGTGGCGATTAAGTGAAATAATTTGTCATGAAGCATCTAATTCAATATAATTGACGTGTGAGCCACATTTAAGAATGCGCATTTTTCACAGAGTTGTTTACTGTAATTGTCATTATTTGCATCTGCAAGGTCTGGTTTGCGCAACGAATATTATTTTTTAGCTTAGTACTTTCAAGAGATTTCAGTTCCAGCTGTCTGCCGAGCAATAAACTATGCCATGAAGAAGTTGTTAAGTTTAGTTGTCAATTTTAAATCCTCTCCGCTCTTTCATAATATATTCAAACCCAATTTTCTATAAGCACAGGATTCCATCTGGATCGATCTATCAACCATTCTTGTCAAGGAATTAACTATTGATCCAAAGTCAAATACAAACATGACATTATACTTAATAATGTCAACCTGTTTTAGTGTTATAGTAATGAACAGGAAAATGAAGGATGGTGAACAATGCATGAACAATAATTATTATTATTTTTTTATTTTTTTTTATTTTTTTATTTTATTTTTTTTTAACAATGATCTTAGCTTTTAACTTCTTTGATATTTATATATCAAAACTTATTAAAGTTTTTCACATACATTTCTAGATATCATTATTCTCACTATTTTAATGATGTATTTGCAATACCGTAAAAAAATTTCTTTAAATATTCAATCCAATAAAATACTAAAATAAAATTTATGAAATAATTTTAAATAATTCAATATGCAAAATTAAATTATAAATCAAAACAAAATACATAAATTCAAAAATATAAAACATGAAAGATTAATATTTTAAACCAAATTCGTATAATAAGATAATGAATAACCCTAAATATGTACCAATTTTTTTTAAAAAAATTCTATTTTGGGAAACGATATAAAGTTATCTCATTAATTAACACAGACTTTAAATCATGTTAATTATGGCAATATTTAATCTCTATTAAAAAAATTATTTTTAAAAAAATATATTTCAAATTAATCATATATTGTTTAGGATCATTTTAAAAATAATTTGAATTAATAAAAAAATTTAGATTCTATTTTGGGTAATCATATGAAGTTATCTTATTAACTAACACAATTTTAGATCATGTTAACTATTGCAATATCCACTCTCTATTAAAAAATATTTAATTTTTATTAAATACATTTCAACTTAATCATATATATAGTTTAGGATCATTTTAAACATTTTGAAATCCAATAAACCAAATAAAAACATACTTTTAATGTAAGGACCAAAACAAAAAAAGTAAAAATAACTAAACTCACAATATACGTATTCCAAAGAAAAAAAAATTTTGCAAGCAAAAGATCATGATTGAGCATTAATTGCTTTGTCCAAGTAAGGAGCAAATTACAAAAAAAAGGATAAAAAACGAAAAGGTAAAAAAGAAAAGTAAGGGTAAGAACGTAACTTGGCATCATCACTAAATGGTACAATAGCAATTAAGCAAGTAGTATAAGGATGTTAAATTGACAATCAAGAGAAAAAGGATGGACTTTCGCAACAATATTGGAAACCAACGAAGGAGATAAAACAAAGCGAGAAAATGAACGACTAAAATGTATGGAAAAAGGCAACACGAGTAACATTGAGTCTTTGTCCACGAGTAAATTTAGAGTGAGTGAACGAGTTTATGAACGAGAAAAATCCCACTTGTTTTAGTGTATTAGTAATTGTTATTAGTAGTTGGCCTAATGGCCTATGATTGGTTATTGATATTTGTTTTGAATCCATGTTTGTTTAGAAGTCCGTAATTGTGAATGATTCATATTTAATTAGGAGTCCATAATTATTTGGGTACTAGGATTGGATGTGTTCTTGTTGATTTAGGGAAGGGGTTGGCCGAATATTCTTCTAATTTTTTAGAGGTGTTGCCACTTTTTTTTTTTATGTTATAGTTAGTCGGCTCCTCGCTTATGTATTTAAGTGTACTTGTGTAATTTAGAAAGATAGCTTTTGTTGAACTTTGAAATAAACTATGGGAGAGTTTTTCTCTAAAATTGCATCTTCCTTGTGGTTTACTTATGAGCATGCTACTGTATTTTTAACTTGATCAATCGAGTGGTGTTAAGAATCAACTACATCAAACATTATGCTTGCTTAGATTTGCATATTTATCCTTATAGCTGGAGTTTTAGTAGAGTCTTTGACTTATGCCAAAATCAATGAAGGCTAGTTTAATTATGCTTATAAGTTTCAATTTTAACATAGTTTGGCTTAAACATTTTTTTCTTATTGTATTGGGGATTGGGACTTGATCTAACTTGGTCATAAGTTAATTGAAGTTTTGATAACTGGAGTAAATTGGACATAAGGTTTCGACCTAGTCTAAAATTAGGTTTTGGAAGATTGTTTGTTTGGATTTGAGGTTTGTGGCTTGTTATTGTTCGATTATTGATTTTGGCTATATTGATTTATGGGCGATTGAGTTTCAATTGCTCGTTGAATTTATAGTTATTGGTTTTGGAAGGATTTTGTAATTATGTGTTTCAACTTTGAACTATCTTTACATGACTGGTTGTAATAATAATAATAATAATAAAGTTAAACATATATTTCTAGAGAATATGTCTCGGTCCTAATGGATAAAGGATTGGTAACAATCCTAATACTACAAAGTTTCTAATGCTAGTCAAAACCAATCCTCATTAACAAGTCGTTATAAAATTAGGATTAGAATTCATTTAACATCATAACAAGGTATAATTTGTATTATAGGAAAATGTGAAATCACAAGAGACTACATTTTCAATAACTTGTGTCTACTTTGAAGGTGTCTAGATTATTTATATGCAACTCGTACACCAAAATAAGAAATAGAATCATAATCCGTTAATTAATAGGAACGCCAACAACAATCCCTTGAATTGAGACTCAAATCCATCCTATGATTATTATACAATATTCTAATACATTATAACGAGTGCTCGTGATGAGACTTTCCAAATGATCTAAAATTTATTAGTATTATAGATTTTTTTTTTCAATCAATACAACAATTTTAATTTAGTAATTGGAACATGTATCACTTGTATGTATCACTTGTATGTATTGTCCTCGCTTTTACAAGCCTTAAACCCTTGGTCGCTTACAATGTTAGTGAAATAGAAACCAACAAACTGCAAGGATGGTCGGAATTTGTTTCCATTGTAAAAGCCTGCGAAATCCACAACCTAGCAGTTATATTGGCACTGGATCTATAAGCAACGCCGCAACATTGGTTTTCATCACTTTTCCAACATGGGTATAGCCATCTTCCTCCTTGTAAATGACATCTATGACTCTCGAAAGATTGAGAATCCGTTCAAGCAGAGGCATTGGTACAGCGGTAGGTTTGAGACACTCTTCATTTATATCCTTCCACGCATTGACGACTTGCATGTGAAACTCTTTATGCACTTCTTGTTCCGAGACACCATATTCCTTTATGTAACATTCAACTCCTGAGGCAGCGTGCCCTCTCTCTTGTTCAAACTGAAGAGTATACATTATAAGATTAAAATGAAGCTCAAATTATCTAAACTTCAACATCTATTCCTTTCAAGAAATTTGCAGCCATCTTTTACTTTAATGTTTTTCAACAAAAAGAAGTCCATACCTTATGAGATTTTACATCATCCATGAGTCTGCCAATTGTTTCTGAGGCTCTAATAATTTTAGGGTGATTGAATACCCAGTCAAAAGCTTGCTTGGTTACTATGTCGCCCATGCCAATAAAAGATACGGTTGTGAGCATGAAATAACCAGAGGTTACTAGAGCCACCTGCATATACTCTTCCATTGTTGGGACGCGATTTTCATGGAAGCATTGGGTTTCGTCAAAGTAGGCGTGGACTAAACCTTTCATCTGTATACATCGTAGATTGAAGTTACACATAATAGATTAATTTCCACAAGGTAAATTAACAACACAGTATATATGTTAGCATTTGATTTCAAGGAAAGAGACTAGATCGGGTGGTGCATACTGCTTCTTTTCCATAGTGGACTCTGTAGGACCATCCTTTCTTCAACATTTTTTCCTTAATTTCAGCATAAACATTCAATAATGCCTCGTAACATATTTGCATGTATTCTGGAAGTTGGTCCATGCTTTTAATGTCCCACCTGAAAATTAAGCATCCAAGTTTTTATTGCATTCTGAATGTTATTTGTCTCTTAATTATTACTTAAAAAAAAAAAAAAACACACACATAATGGAGCTGTTTTCTTGCATCAGACCTGTCAATTGCTTCTGTAAAAAGTTTCAGTTCTTCAAGGGTGCCATAAACATCATAGATGTCATCTACAATCGATGTCATGGCTATTACTTTGGTGAGTATTTTCCTAGCAAGGGAGTAATGAGGCTCAAAATATACGCCTACTATCCAAAAGTAGCACTCGACCACTCTGTCCCTTGCGAAAGGTAGCTTTCTGGCAAAGTCCAAACCCTTCCACCACCTGAAACAATTAATATATTGAGTGATACTCCTACCTGGACAAATAAATAGCTCGACGTACGAGTAAAATCCTTAACAAAAAAACGGAAAACAGAAACTTTGTACAAGATATGGCTAGGGATATTGACAGGGCAAATCCCGCAGACTACAAGACAAAATAAACATTAAAAAAAGAAGAAGTCATAAATGAACATCAGAAATAGGATTACGCAACTTGCAGAAATACG
Source organism: Dovyalis caffra (assembly GCA_963924115.1). NCBI lineage: Eukaryota > Viridiplantae > Streptophyta > Magnoliopsida > Malpighiales > Salicaceae > Dovyalis > Dovyalis caffra. The sequence continues at coordinate 176,669 of CAWUPB010000233.1, read as the reverse complement.
AAAGCTAAAGAGGATCAACAGTAGGCATCTCCCAAAAGAAAAGCACAGACATCAACGGACAAACAGCAGTATTTTCCCAAGATTTTCTTTTTACATAAATATTTGGATACAAGTAATTAATCACCTTGTAATTTCTGCAAGCTCCTCCTTATGTAATTCTTGCACGAGATTGAAATTCAACTTTGCAAGCCTTAGTAACGTTTTGTTACATGAAGGTTCATCCTGATAGAAAGAGATGTAGCGCCTGCTCTCTAGTCTTGGAACGCCTCTTTGGATGGGCTGCTTTAGGGCATGAGAAACTTGTGCCGATAGTGGACATTTAGACAAGCTGTCATGCAGGGACTTGAGGTAGTTGGTTGTGAAAACAAGGGCCTCATCTAGAATATCTTCTCCATGCACCGCTAGATGTGCTGCTTCGTAGAGGCATAGGATGCCTCGAACGTCAATGGATTGCTTGAAACAACCTTTGTCATCTTTGAACTTCTTGAATGTATCTGAAAACCATCAAAGAAATGAACCTCCAAACTTTTATGATGATTGCGTTATGCGCCTTTGTTATAACAAGTAGCCGTATAGTAATTACCACATGAAACATTGTAGCCATGTTGTCTTAGCAGTCGAAAACGAAGAGCAATGTTGTAAAGGTTATCATCTTCCGTATCGATATGATTATTGTGTATATGATGTAGTGCTTCTTCTATCTCAGTTTCGAAGTGGTAAGCCACACCAAGGCGCTGGATTGCATCTATAAGGTCCAGCCGTTGTGATGAATAACTAGCAGTGGCCAAGAGTTCCCTCTTAATTTGTTCCCTCAGCTTTTCAATCTCTGGCAGTTCAAGTGCTTTATACACCTGCATTAATTCACACAATAAACAAATGAGCTACTGGAAAAAAAAAAAAAAAGTTACATATATATATGTATTCATAGTATTGTGTTTTGCATGCAATGACCTTGTCTTTGGGGATGTAGGAAATGTATTGATTGCCCCAAATGCTTGGATGAAAATTGGCTGTCCGGCGAATAATGTCATGATGAGCTTTGGGAGTCTTGGTTACAACAGCTTCAGAGACATTAGTAGACATGTTGCTTTGGCAAGGACGGTCAATAGATTCGAAATTTTTTTATCGGTTAAGGAAATGAAGCAGTGCACAACAGCTGCATAGATCAGATGTATTTATAGGCAGCTGAATATTAATGCATGTGGAAATATGTAATGCCAATTGAGTCAAATCTTCCTTTAAAATTGAAACTAAAAACGGGATGGTCCATTATTTTTGACCAGATAGCCAGCATCCTTTCTTAAAAAAAAAATAATAATTGAGAAATGAAACCGTGTGCTAAACATGATTGTTGTTGTATTATGGACAGGGGCTAGCCATTGAACATTGTCTTTACAAAAAAGAAAAACCATAAGTATGGAATTTTAATAAAGCTATTGAATATAATACAAGGCTTACTAGCTTTCAAAAGTTGACACCCAAAATATTATAATTAATTACTCCTAGAGAGAAAACCATAAGTATGTAAATAACAACTGTTTTCTACAATCTTTACATAAACGTCTGTTTTACGACAGAGAAAACCGTAATTGGATTCCTCTAAATATACAGTAAATCAAAAGTAAATAACAGTGTTTTTTTTATTTTTCTTTTAAAAAAGAAAACCCACCTAGAAGAAGGCACCAAACCTAAGGATGTTTTGTTTTTTACTGTATGTCGGTAAATTATAGCATTCGCGAGGCAATGCAGACAAATCCTTCAAAATGAAAATCACATGAAAAGTATGGAACTGAGAAAGCAAAGACAAAATCTTTAGTTGACGATGAAGGTAGCTTGATCTGAAATAATTGTGGGCGCCCAACTTGGATAAGCCCAACAAAAAAACTGGCTGAGATCCCTACTGGAGTATCTTGTTTTTACATTTATAACCACGGCCGTCTTTGCTAAAGATTGAAAAAATGAAAAAGAAAGTGGATTATGGCTATCAAGCAAAAGACTACCACAGTTTAAATTCTCCACAAGCGTCAAAACTTGTTCTTCCCATTTGTGTAATCCAACAGAACAGTCTGCTCAATATTATGTTTGAAGAATGTCACGAACGTTTTTTTTTTCCTCAAAGAATATCATAGATCAACAAATCACAACGGAACGTGAAATTTTTATGATGATTGAGGAGGAATAAATGAGCGAACATAGTTAAAGCAAATAAAATATGAATGATATGATAATCTTTTAATATATTACCAAAATTATAATAATTTATATAATTGTTTGAAAATAGAAAAATAACTATTTTAATTAGAAATTATCAAATTTATATAAATTATTGAAATTTCAAATATCAAATATTTAATGTAATTCAATTAATATTTGAATTTGTTCTTTTTATAGGATTAAAAAAATTTATTAATAAAAGATATTAAATAGATAGTTGAATTATATAAACACGATTGATAAAAAAAAAACAATATGTCCCTTGTATTTTTCCCCTTTTTATAAAATAGTTTTCTCTCTCGTTCTTGATTCTGTCCTCCATTTTGTTTTTCCTTTTTACTTGTACCTTGTGTTCGTAATCCAAGACTATTTAATATAGTAATGCATATGGGCTTAGGGGTGAAATGGAGAGGTTAGATTACTTAGTGGATTTCTACCATGAGTTTGCACAAGTAAACATGCTTTGAGTGTTTTTTTTCTTTTGTTTTAGTTAGATCTCTTCTTGAATTGATTCGGTTTCTAAGCTGAATTCGTGTGTAGACAAGATTAATCTGAGTGCTGAAGCTTGAAAATACATAAACATAGCTTTGCATTTTTGTAATTTGATTGGCTTTCTAGGGCATTTACAAGTTCAGTTTTGATACATGTTCATTTTGTTCTTTGTTGTTTGCACAAATTAATTATCAAGCCTCATACTTGAATTATGTCACATTTCAACACCTAGCCATAGAGAGAGGAGACATGATGTAGGAGAGAGAAAACCCCAACAAGCTTCATTTTAGCCGCAAAATCACCCATCTTGGTGTCAATATGTTGGTTTGGCAATGAGAGTTGCTTGGTGGTGGTGTGAAGCAATAAAATTATCCATTGAGATCCAAAATATAATTAAGTTTTTTTAATTTCATTTGACTTTTTTATGTTTTTAGGATGCATTAAAATATGTTTTGAGGTTAAAATGATTTTCAAACGTTGTTAGAACAATTTTGATATGTTTGAGAGCAAAAATAATAATAATAATAATAATAATAATAATAATAATAATAAGAAAAAAAATTGTACTTTAGGGCCAAAACTAACAACCCATATTCTGGTCATTAGAAATTGCAAGGCCGAATAAACACATGTTCAACAACAATGTGTTTTTTTTTTTTTTTTTTTTTTTAACATATTAAAAGACTAGACATAGATTTAGTTGGACTTGAAAAGACCAAACATGCTCAGCCTAGTGCTTGGCAAACTCAAACATATTTGGATTATTTGATTATTATTACCAAAATATAATCTAACTTTTCAAAAAAATGGAATAAATAGAGAAACTTTTCCAAAAATTATTTTGTTGGACAAAAAAATCAGAAAATGGATTTGGAAGAATATCACAAAAGTAATGTAATTTTTTGTCTTCCAAATTCATTAAGGGATTTTTTTTTTTTTTTTTTTGGCATTTAGGGTGAGGGAAATCATAAACATTATAGAGCTTTTTTATTTGATAATTTGAACGTGTCGAGCTTATTACTCTTTGTTAGGTTTTTAGTTTAATAAAATAAAATATTAACAACATATACTATCAATAATTACAGTTAAAATGAAACTTATTAATAATAGCAAATATTTGAAAATCAATGTTTTGGGTAAAAAAATCGATATTATGAGTAAAAATAAACAAATTTGTCGATCTTTCAATACTCCTAAAAACTTACAATAGATTTTTTTTTTTTAAAAAAAAAGCTCTAGATAATATAGGTTTTTTGTGAGTTATGATTGATCATTCAATCTATTTATTTTACATATATCAATATTTCTAGAACGTAATCTAGATTTAATTAAAAAAAAATTAAAATAGTAGCTGCAGAGTTGGCTTGTACATATGTCCGAATTTGTAAATTGCAAGGAACCAACGAGTGAGAGAAGATGCCCAATCCTTTTGTAGAACGGACAAACTTGTCGGGCAATTAAGATATGATCTTCACCATTTTTTGGTAATTTTTTATTTAATTAATTTAATGGGCCCTTTCGTTTTTATTTTTTAATTATCTTGTTGACTTTTGATTGCTAAGTATCGAGCCACTGCGTACCTAATTAAAATTATCATCTTGAATCATGTACCATATATAATTAAGGACTATACAATATATATAAATTTGCAAGTGTGCATGTCTATATACTTCTCGATTGCTTAATTATTTTCTTAAAGTTGATGGTGGCAAGTGGCATTAAGATATGAGAGAATCTCCATTACATATTTTTTCGGTACTTAATTATAATTAATAAGATGTTTTTCTTTTTATGTATTTTGGTTTATTGAAACTTGATAATTCTATTAGTTTTTTAAACCATACATAATGGGAATAGACTTCTTTTATTACATAATTTACAAGGTGCTAATAATTAAGATTAGGTCGATAAAATATTTTGTAATCGATTAATGCATGAAGTGTGAATTATACAATACATGTTACTATTACCATCTTTATGTCAATTTTTAGCGTATAGGAGAAGCATGTGAACATCTCGGAATCCGAGAGTACTATTTTCCGATCAATTATATTTGAAGAGCTAGATATTGTATTGCAAATTTTATGCGAAGGAAGAATGAATTTGGATAGAACAACCTTGTTGATCGTCCTGGTTTTTTCATTTCGACACATATTCTAGTCATCGAAAATTGTAGGGGTGAACATACATGTGTTCTATTTTTTTTTTTTAACATATTAAAAGATAAGACGCATAGTTTTAGCTAGGCTTGAAAGCCCAAACATGCTCAACCTAGGCTTGGCAAGCCCAATCATGTTTACAATATTTGATTATTATTGTTAAACTATAATCAAATTCTTTTTTTTAATTCACACACCTAAAGTTCCTAGCAAAACGAATTTGTTAGAAACTTTTCCAAAATTTATTTTATTAGAAAAAAAATCAAAAAATTGATTTGTAACCTATCATGACAAAAAAAGACAATTAGCAACAGATTGATCCATCGCTAATTGCTAATATTCTGTCGCTAAAAGCGGTTAGCGACGGAATATCAACGAAAATTACGTCCGTTGCTATTTAGCTTGTCACTACTTTTTTACCATGGAAACTCGCTTCTCTTTCTCCCACTATCTCTTCCTCTCTTTCCTAACCTCCCTCTTATACTAAAACTTTTCAAGGCCCATTTTCTTTTGGTCAATCTTTGAATTGAATAAAACCAATTGAAATGGGAAAAGTTTTTTGACAATTTTTTATTATTTTTAAATTATCAATATTGTATTTAATAATTAATATTATATTTAATAATTAACAATTACAAGTAATAATGCATAGATGAAAAATAAAATAATATTAACAATAACATTTTAGAGTGCGTTCCATTAAAAAAAAAGTGACTAAATGCAATGTTCTATCACTCATCTTGCTCGTCTAATCTTATATCTTGCTCCCGACACTCGTGTGGAGGGCTTGGTGGTAGGATCGGCTAGAGGCTGAACGAGGAGGCCGAGTGGAAGGAATGCTAGATGTTGACTAGCCAATGGATCTACGAGCACCTCGGTTGTTTGTGTTTGCCTTATTACTAAGGATGCCATCGATTCGTTACGAAATATCGGACTATATATAGTCGTGTGTCTGCTATGAGATCTAATTTTGGAGCTTATGTTATATCACTTACATCCCTTTCATCGCTTCCTTCGTAACCTCGTATTCCCTCCGAAACTCTTCATTAGCCAAGTCGGTGGTGCAATAGAACAACATAAAGGAAGAGCTGCTCGCCACTTGAATAGGACGGATAGTGCATCTTCTCGTGTGCCTACACTATAAAACCTTTTCTTGTTCTCCTTGATAGCGTCAAGGTATATGACTTTCTTGTCAACTTCGGCTCTATGATTCCTGCTGCCGTTTGAGTCCCAACTACCTCTTGGGTGAGTTGTTCCACATGGTCCTGTGTAATTAAAATAATGATATCATCATTATAGGATTAAAATAAATTTTAGATTATCTTTTGATATTTAATATTTAAAATTGAAAAACACTTACCATTATCTATCGGGAGTGCGGATCGATGAATGAACCATCTTGTCGCTTGTGAGTCCTCTAGAACACTTAAAACTTGTTGGCTTGTGGGCCAATTTTACCTCCCGAAAAAAATCCATTACGTAAAATATGAGAAAAAAATTGAAATGTTCTAAAGCATCTAATTAATAATAAAGAGTGTTTAATTTATGAAGTGATAGGCATGCCCTTCTATAAATATGGAGCCCTTTGTTTGCTCGGAAAGACCCATACCGGGATTATCGATCTTTGACAATCGATCTTGCGATGCTTGCTCTAAATGAGCCACATGAGTAGGTCTTCGTAAATCTTCTCGCCACGCATCCCGAGCTCCTAACTAATATAAATAGGTTGCTCATTCATCAAACTGCACTTATAGATGAAGTCGGGATAGCACTTTCTAGCCATAGCCTTCCATATGTTAGTGTTGGTGCCCAAGATCTAATCATGTTTGGATGAACTCATTTCAATGTGTTATTGCATTATTTATTTTAATAATAACAAAAAAATCATTCTATTAATTCTTATGTTTACATGTTAATAAATTCGAGTAGAATTAGATAGAAGTTCTTATGATATGTATTTGCAATAGTGATTGATCGAAAGACGTGAGAGAAACACTAATACATATAAATGATATCATTAAACGTCCCAAGTCATAGCATTATCAAGAATGGACATTAAAAATATGCGAATAGACTTGTGAGTGCTATACTCATGTTATATGATAGCAATAGGAGATCTCATACATATTGGCATGGTAATGCCAAAGCAAGCATTTAGGTGATTTATGTTAGAGAATATATCACTCGGACTTGACTCACCATGAGAACCCATTTGTTTTTAGTCTATGGGAATCTCATACGAGATGGGTACATACGGTTTTTAGACTTGAAGTCATCATGGTTGTCTCATTAGAGGACATATAAACTTTGACACTCATTTGATGGATCCATTAATGGGTTACATATAGTCGATTCATTAGGTATACTAAGAATCAATAGAGGTAGGTGTATGAATAAGATAGGATATATCATTCCTTGTATTCTAAAGGAGTTATCACATTGCACTTCGATAAATGTTTACTCGAGAAATCTAAGGCCACGGTAGAAGTACACCAATATAGTATATTTGGTTTACTTTAAGAACTAAGACATTTAAGAATCGAAGAAAATTTATGTAATCATAATCGAACAAGACTTATAACCAAGTTCTAGATCCCACTATATAAGTTGACATGGGGACTAAATTGTATGGTAACCATGCTTGTGAAAGGTAATAACGGATTAACTAATCCTCCAAGAGAATTAGATAGTCATGATGTCTTACTAAAGGCCAATTTTGATTTATGTATTAAGAGATAAAAGAGGAGTCTTTTGTTATTGATACATTGCCAACATATCTATGAGCTTATTGAGTCACACATATAAGTTTAGGTATTCACATTATAAATGAGAAGAAAAGATATTAGAAAAAGGTTTTCAAGTATGAAAGTTTTTTTGTTTTGGAAAGGATTTCCAAAATGGAAAGTTTCCTTAATTGGAAAGTTTCTTAAAATGAAAAGTTTCCTATTTTAGAAATCAGTTTCCTAATTTAGAAGTCAGTTTCAAATTTGAAAATAAAGAACCTAAAAGGAAAGGAGTTTCCTAATTTAGGTTAAAGGATATTTTAGAAAATTATTTCCTAATGTAGACCTCACCAAAATAATCTAAGAATATTTATTTAGATTGTCCAAATAAATTAATTGGGATAAAATAGTTTTGGCCCATTAGGTTTAATTAAAAAAGACTTAAAATATTTTAGTGAGAGGATAAACATCAACCTTATAAGATAAGGATGAATGTTTTAAGGATAATGATCAAAAGTCCACATGTAAATAACTCTTTATCATTAGAGGATAAAAAAACAACAACTTAGAGTCCTTTATGGACTCATTACTCGTCCCTTTCTTTATCCTTACAAGACAAGGAAACTCACGCCCTATATATAGGAGGGGAGGTGCGGCATGGAGAAAAAGAATGACCAAAAAAGTTATTTTCGACCAAGCAAAATTAAGAGAGCAACTTTCGGTCAAAGAAAAATAAAGGGAGCAAAGTTTCGACCAACCCTAAAATTAAATAGGGCATAAAACCAAGAGAGAAAAATAAGAAGAAAATAGTTTTCTCCTAAACCCTAGCAAACTATACACATTCCTTCTATTTTAAGGTTGTTGTAAAATTGCTCGAGATTGATAGCTATAAAAATACTAAATTAGAAAAGATGGAGCGAGCACCTCACCGATTTTGAGTGCTTCTTTGTGGATACTCGGACTACGTGAATCATTAATAGAGGTCGAACACTCGAACAACTATAAGAGTTCATCCTTTATTTATAGCTTTATATTCATATATGTATAGTTAGTAGATTCAACAAGTACGATCTTGAGCCTTTAGATGGAGAAATTGTTTTACTTATTCTACCTCTCCATAAGATGCATGATCCTTTACCATGCCGTTCTAACAAGCGCCTCAATGGTAAAATCCCAAGCAAAATATTTCTACATAAAGAAAAAAATATTAACAACTTTACTTGATAAAATTTTTATTTTAATTATAAAAAAATTGATAATACATCACCTAAAATTCATCGAAGTAGAAGTTTTTAATTACGTTGGTGACGAGTCTTTTAGGATGATCCACTAATGACTACCCGTTCCTTAAAAATTGAAGAGATCTTCGTGGAATAATCTCTACTAGGCAAAGTTAAACTATTAAACACAAAAAAAAAAAAAAGAAATATTAAAAAATTATAAGAATGATTGAAATTATATATTAAAGTAAAAAAATGATTACATACTATCCTCAAGCAACAAAAATATATCGCCGACCTGGAGGAGCGATGGAAGCTTTTTGAAATATCAAACATGTGAGCGGAAGGTCCACTCTCGCAGGTCGGTGGTGGAACCTCGGATGCCGATGCGAGAACACCTATCACTCGTAAATGTGCTATCTCCATGATCGCTAGAGCTATGAGACCCATGTAAAAGGCCTATAGTCGGAGATCCATGAACCATACCGGTAGGGGATCCTAATAAACTACCATCAAATAATCATGCTCTTCGACGATTATCAAAACATGATCCAATACCGACTATGGGGGAACGCTCGCTAACCACATTTATCACAAAGTTATTCTCGTATGATTTAATGTTAAACAAATAAGCATAACATAACAAATATATTATTAGAGTAAATTAATAAGTAATTAAATGAAAAAACATCATTTTCTATAGATACAAAACAATCAAAACACACAATGAGCATTTAGTAGAGGTATGAAAATTGATATTATTTACTCGCATGTAACAAATTAATAAAGAGACAAGAATTACATCATTTCTTACTAGTACAACAAATAAAATATAAATTTAATTAGAACTATCTTAATCACTATTTAAGTTATCATCTCCATCATTTGATGTATTTTCACACTTATTATCATCGTCTTCATCAACCACACTTACTTCTATATCTAAAACGACCCATTTGGATAATTCAACAAAGTGACGTCCTTGATTTCCTCTATCAATTCTTGTCAAATTTCTGAATCATTTTGCAAAAATGGTTTAGTGTTTTGTTGGACGATAGTTGATGAATTAGGAAAATCACATATAGACCTAGCTTTGATCTTACACACGACCCACTAATCATGGTTCTTGCACCTTAAACTAGGGTACTCCATATAATACACTTGAGCCAACCATGATACTAGGACAAATGATTTGTAATTGTTTAAGATTCTCTTATAGTTAACATCCACAAGTTTGTACTGTGTATGAACCCTTGTTCTTTACTCGTGTAGGATTGAACCAATAATAGTTAAAAAATGCTATTCTCTTGATTGGTAATTTAGGATACTTTACTTCAAGAATTTTTATCGGTATCCCGTAATAGTCACTCTCGGTTGTACTCGTAATTGCTTCCTTTAATGCGGACACCACTATTAAAAGGTCTTATTTTCGAAGATCCCTCAAGTGAGCGGAACCTATAACTATTAACAAAATAACCACTCGTACGATCTTATAGTAAGCAAAGGGCCTTAGACGAGATCTTTCAAGAGCCGATCGTTCATGAAAATTACTTATGCATTTTACTTATGCATTTTATGTCTATAAATAAACATAAAATCCCCTATAGGTTAGTTATCCTTCAATTAATGCTATCAATAAACTAAGCACATATAAAATGTAATACTTACCATTAATTAAATCAGGAGGCAAACTCATTTTTAATTAGAGCATCGGCCTCATTCTCGAACATGAAGGGATTTTTCAGTCGTATTTTGAGAAAAAAATCCACTAAAGAGAAGAAAATTAACAAAAAATGTGAGTTAGTATCTACTCGTGTTGCTAATATTATTATATGTAATAAAATAGGTATGATATAGAATTTAAATTTTGATAAACTCACTTAATGTAGGTTTTACTTCTTTACAATTCAACAATGTATATTGGTGGGTCGTTTTATATTTGAGTTGTGTCAATTTTCGTATTATGTATCGACCAATTGATCGACCTAGTTATTTGAATACGGATAACATCCCTTCAATGTGGTCGCTTTTTTCTCTTTCGGAGTAGTTAACATTACGCGGCACTTTTTGATGCATAGTATGCACATAAGGCTTGAAATAATACGAGCAAAATAAAAAGACTATTTCGATCAAATATGCATTGCATATTAATCCTTCCACTTTAGCCTTATTCTTAACATTGTTTTTTAACTTCCATAGATACCTATAATATGAACTATTTTAACTTTCGAAAGCTAGAAATTTATTTAATTTTACATTTAAATTTAAATACCTTTCAAATAGATATATCCATCGATATTGCACGAGTCCTACAATAGGTGTCTCATATAACGGATGGATTGGAAAATGTTTCGTGGAGTCAAAAAAGCTAAGTGGAAATATATGCTCTAGTTTGTAAAAAATGATAGGTATCTCATCATTAAGTCATAGCATATCTTCTTCCTTTATCACTATAGAAGTCAATTGCCTAAAGAACAAATTCAACTCGTAAGTGCTTACTAAACATTTCCTAACAAAAACTCCCAAAATGCAATTAGAAGTAACCATTGCATGAAGACGTGACAAGTAATGACTTTCCATACCATAAAGTTTATCATGCCGCATATCAACACATCTAGCTAGATTGAACACATATCCATAGGAAAACCCGAATTGTTTTATCCATTCAAGCAATTTTTTTTTTTTGTTATTTAGATAGAGTAAATGCAGCTTTAGGATACTTTCTAGATGCATAATTCTTTACTAATTCTAGCCTTTTACAAAAAATTTTCAAGTTTTTCTTTGTTCCGGCATTGTCTTTAGTCTTACTCGACACATTCATGATTGTGTTAAAAATATTATCAAATATATTTTGCTTAATATGCATGACATCTAAATTATGTCAAATGAGATTTGTACTCTAATAAGGTAAATCCTAGAAAATACTTCGTTTCCTCTATCTACACATTTAAGAGATTCTACTATTATGATCATCTCGCATCATCTTTTTGGCACCTTCAAGCAACCCTCATCGTTCCATCGGATGTAACATTTCGCTCCGAGATCGGATTGGAGAATGGCCGGATTTAACAACTTTTTTTATGGTGAATGCTTTTTGTTTCTTCTATATGGATGATCATGAGGAAGAAACTTTTAGTGGTTATCTAACTAGCAAGTCTTCCTTTAATTAGGAAGGAAGAAAGCATCCGATTTTTTCATACAAGTAAGGACAAGCTTATTTTCCTACAATACTCTAACCAAACAAGCATTGAATGTGCAAGAAAGTCACCGATAGTCCATATGCTATAGCTTCGAATAAAAAATTATGCTTATGATACACATCGTAGGTCACTACATCCACTTTCCATAATTGGATAAGCTTAGATATGAAAGGCTGCAATTAAATGTCCAACTTACGTTTTGGATTTATTGGACCTAGAACAATCAATCGTTAGGAGCATATATTCCTCCTTCACACACATCCATGATGGCAAATTGTATAGAGTCACAATGACCAATCGGGAGAAATATTACGCACCGAATTGACCAAATAGTTAAAACCCATCGGTGCAACTCCTTATCTAACATTCCTTCTTTCAGCCTACAAAAGAAATATAATCTAATTAAAAATTTGTCATGCAATAGAATCGGAGGGATGATGCATTACTCCCGTATCATCTCCACCATGTTCGACATGTCATCTCATATGCTCATCTCGTTGTATTTGATGCATACAATTGCTCGTAGATGTGGGGTTAGAGGGAAGTAGCACATTTTCTTAATTGGAATAAGTTTTCCTCTTCTTGATCCTTAATGAGAACTTCAATATAGAGGATGTTAACGTAACTTGCATTTATCAAATTCATTGTCTTCCTTCCAATAAATCATACTACTATTATGACAACAAAAAAACTTTTTCCATTAGTAAACTCATCCCCTTAACCAGACTTCTTTGTTTTATAAAAATTTTTGTCATACGGTTATTAGTCGGCATAAACTCCATTTAATAATTCATATAAATCATCAAAACACTTCTCTAGAAAATGATATTCAGCTTTTAGATTCAACATTCGAGCAATTGTTGACAATTGCGAGTCCTCATCACAACCAGAGCCAAATCCCTCTATGTGATGCATTCAACATATCATAAAAGTGCTTGGCGTCGGGATTAGGAACCTCCTCCGTGTTAGACGGATCAAAGGATGGATCGGTTGTATCCATTACCATATTTTGATATGAGTTTTGGGGTTCATTAGAACCGCCTTCGTCCTACATAATAATTTTCAAAAACATACCGACTCCTAGAATTTTCGGATGCCATTTAGGATTCAAATTCACCATGATGTACCTAATCATAATATCCCGACACGAAACCCTTATAGCACAAATGATATTTTAACATTTCAATCTTTTCATAATTTATATTTTGATACTTACCGAAATTATAAGGGCCTCTAATTTTGATTTCGTCCATACATTCACGATGCTCAATAGCAAAAGCTAAAAATTATGCTACACCTCTAACAAAGTCATCATTCAACGACCCATTAACTAACCTAAAATTCATCCATTGTCGATCAGATCTCCTTTTTGTAATTACTACAAAAATGACACAACCAATGAAAACAAGCACTTATCATCATTTCGATGAATTTTAAATAAAAATTAAGTGTGTATATATATATTAGTTGTGTAATTGTCTCTAATTAATTATGAATTTTATTTATAAAAATTTGACTTTATATTTAAATAATGATTATTTTTTTTATTCTTAAATACTTAATTTTATAATATTCAATAATTTCTTGTGTAAGTTTATATTTGTAAATTTTTCTACCCGAGGTTGAATAGTAACCGTAACTTAAACCAAACTATTTCTTTCAATTTCAACACCAATTTTTCATATAATTTCAATCAATTATACATAAACTAACTTAATCGGGCATTCATTGATCAATTACATGCATAAACTACAAATTGGGCCTTATTGGGCCTAAAACCTAATTTAAGTAATTTAAGCCAATTTTTTAATTTCAATGTAATTTCTCATTCTAAATCATCTAATTATATTATTCTAAGTATAAATTAATTAATTAAAGTATTAATTAGAAGTCGATTATACCTAAAACATAATTTATTCCTAATTTGGGCCGAATGTGGGCCTAAGATATTTAGATAAAATTCTTCAATTTTTGTGAAATTTTTCACTTTCATTCATCAATTAACACTTAACTAACTCCTAATTAACCAATAGTTCATTAAATAAGCAATGAAATCAAACCCTAATTTTACCAACATTGGGCCGGATGGCTTCCTAATTAAGGGATTAAGTGAAAATTTATCATTTTCTCAAAAATTACATGAAATTTTATCTATATTCAAGCTAAAAATGTTTATTTTTATTAAATTTATCTAATTAATTTAACAATAAATTTAACTAAATTTAATTTAATTAATCCTATATAAAATGTTTATTAAATTCTATTAATTAATAAAATGTTCATTAATTTTTAACTTTTATGTTTACTTTCAAATTACATTTTTATTCCTTTTTTTTTTTTTGGGAACAATTAAATTGTTATGCATGTTATCTTCTTTCAATTTTAATAATTAAACTATAACAATCACTTCTATAATTTGTATTTGGAATAATCATAAATCAAATCAATTACATTAAATTAATTTCAACTAATTAAGATAGTAATTAACTCAAACAAAGCACAATATCCCAAACTAACAATAAATTAATTAAAAAAAATTAACCAAACAATAAATTAAAAATATCTTAAGAAATAATCAACAAAATTTAACTAAAGTACGTAAAAAATAACATAATTTAAAAATCAAGTTAAAAAAAATAACTAACAAAATTCACCTAATAATTAAAACAAATACATAATTAATTAATTAAAAAATTTAAAAGAAAAATTATAGATTAAATAATTAAATCTTAACTTAAAAATAAAAAAATTATAAATTAACAATAAATCAACCTTAACTAAATTACATTAATAAAATTAAACCTAAATAATTAACATAATTAAAAAATTTTAGGTTTGCATTAACACAAAAATTAGCTGAAAAAATTAACATAACTAAAATGTAATAATTAACAAAACTAATCTAATAGTTAAGAAAATTAAGTAAACAAAGAAAAAATTTACACTAATGATTAACGTACAACTTAACCTAATTGCAAATTAATATAACAACAAAATTAGCAACATTCAAACATTTAATCAACTAAAAAAGAACAAAGTTAACCTAAAAAATTATAATATTTATTTAATTTTAAAAAAAGATTTAGACAGAAAAAGTTTTACCCGAGAGATCAAAGAGAGAAACAAAGATCTAGTCAAATTTTGAGAGAGAAAGATGCACCGCACTTTGTTAAACGATTTGGAGAGTCACTTGGTGGCGTGGGGTGGTGGTTTTGTGGCTAGCGGTGCTATTTTTTATGGAGGAGATGGGGAACCGAATGTAGGAAGAAGAGGAGGAAGGGGTATTTAAAGGGATACAAATTAGTGATGGATGTGATTACGTGGCTAATTCATCACTAATTAGCAATGGAAACTCATTTTCGTCACTAATCCGAAACTCAAAAGGCGCTAAAGTTTCCCAATTTTTCAAAAAAAAAAAAAAAAGATAAAATAACTAGGAATTAGCTATGAATTTCAAAATTCGTCTCTAATTTGAATTTCAAAATAGTGATGAAATGTATTCCATCTCTAATTTAAACCACTTTGTATGAAATTTAAAAATGGGGGAGCCAAAATAGTGAGGGATTGACAAATCCGTTGCTAATTTGAATAGCATTTCCAAAAAACTATTCAAAATAGCGACGGGATTTGAAATTCTATCGCTATTTTGGCTTTCAAATTAGCAATGGTCATTTTTCTAGTGCTAATTTAAACCTTAGAGGGAGCCACGTTATATTTTAGTTAGAGATGAAATAAATCTGTCGCTATTTACCTACTAATAGTAATGGATTTATATAAGTCACTAAATTAGTGAAGAAAATCCATCGCTAAACCCGGTGCTTTTTTTTATTCGTGTTAATTTATAATGAAATTAAATTTTTTACCGAGTTTCCCTCACTATTCTATCACTAATCACTTGCAAAAATTTCCTTTTTCTCATCCATCGTTAATCTGTCTCTAATTAGAGACGGAATTGTATCATCACTAATTGCTAACTTTCTTATAGCGTGTGGTCTAGGGTAGCTTTATTCTTTACATGGATGCTTGTAAGATAGCTATACGGTAGCTTTATGGTTTAGAGGTAGTATTAATGCAAAAGGGAAAGGTTATAGCCTATGCCTCGAGACAATTGAAAACTATGAGAGGAATTATCCTACACATGATTTAGAGTAAGCAGTAGTGGTATTTGCTTTTAAAATTTAGAGATGCTATTTATACGGGGTGAGATGTGAGATTTATATCGATCAAAAGAGTCTTAAGTGCTCCTTGACTTAGAAAGAGTTAAACATAAGGTAAATGAGATGGTTAGAGGTTATGATCTCATATTATATTATCGGCTAAGAAAGGCAAATGTAGTAACTAATTTCTTATGTAAAAAAATATAGGTAACAATGGAAGTAGTGCAAACGAGTATTTTGAGGGACTTAGATAAGTATAGTCTAGAGGTAGTGTCGAAGAAAGACGAGTGTAGGGGTATCAACTTTAGTAATAGAGCTAGATTTGAGGTCTAGAATAAAAAATGGATACTTAACTAATGATGAATTGGTTAAGGTGAAGAAAGAAGTAGAGGAAGGAAAAGGACTATATTTTTATAGTTAATGGTGACAAGATAATAAGGTATTAGGATAGGTTATGTGTACCAAAGTATAATAATTTAAGAGAAGAAGTTCTAAGTGAGGCGCATTCTATGTTTTATTCAATACATCAAGGTCGTACTAAGATGTGCCATGATTTGAAATCAATGTATTGGTAGAGAGGAATGAAGAAAAATATAACGGATAATGTAGCTAAATGCTTAACCTATCGGTAAGTTAAAATCGAGCATCAAAGACCATTAGGTTTACTATGACCTTTGGCAATGCCTGGATGGAAGTGGCTGCATGAAGTGAGAGTACATAACTATGGATTTTCTAGTTATTATCGAGGTCGAAAAGGGATCTAATGCCATATAGGTCATTATGGACAAGATAATGAAGTTGGCTCATTTTCTACCGGTAAAGATGACTTTTAGTATGATTTACTAGTAAAGATGACTTTTAGTATGACTTAGAATCCAGAATTGTATATGAGAAAGATAATGAGATTACATAGAGTACAAATATCTATCGTATCCGATAGAGATTCGAGGTTCACATCAAACTTTCGAAAGAATTTACATGAAGTAATGGATATTATGTTAAATGTTAGTATCGTTTTCCACCCCTAGAGTGATAGGCAGTTAGAAAGAGTGATACAAGTGTTAGAGGATATGTTGAGGGCTTATGTACTTGATCGATCGGATAGATAGAAAAAATATTTGTTATTGATAAAATTTGCCTATAATTATAATTACTAAACAAGTATAAGGATGTCTGTCCTATGAGGCATTATAGGAAAGGAGGTATAGATCAACGGTTCATTAAGATGATATAAGTGAGAGAAAATTATTAGGACCGAGAGATAGTTCAATAAATAATCGAGGTGATAAAAAAGATAAGGTTAAAAATAAAAACGACTTAAAATTAATGGAAGAGCTATGTCAATCAAAGAAGAAAGGATTTGAAGTTTGAGGTTGATGACAATGTATTTTTAAAGGTAGCACCAATGAAGGGTGTAATAAGGTTTGGAAAGGGAGGAAAGTTATGAGATTCCTAATAGGATGGGTGACTAAAAATACAAATTAGCACTCCCTTCATATCTATCGAGAGTCTATAACGTTTATCATGTATCGATGCTAAAGAAGTTTATGAATAACCCAAATTATGTATTATCGATAGAACTAGTGGAGTTAGCTTTAGATTTGACCTATAAAGAAAGGTTGGCTAAAATTTTAGATCAAGAAATTTAGAAGCTAAGGAACAAAGAGATTACCTTAGTGAAGTGTTGTCTAGGAATCATGATAAGGAAGAAGCTACAAAGAAAAGGGAAGAAGAGATTTGGACTGAGTATCTAGGACTTTTTGATGAGTAATTTCAAGGACAAAATTTTTATAAGAAGGGGAGGATTATAACCGCCAATTTTTTCTTTTACATACTATGCATGTGTATGTTGTGGATGTGTTTTAATTTTATTCTTGTTTTATACATGTGATTGATGCTTTTTATTATTTTTATTAGGTGAGGTGTTTTAGATTAATTTTTTTTAGATTAAGAAAAAATAGGTAACTAGAGTTAGTTAAGTTTGATTAAATTTACTAAAAAAGAAAATTGATCAAAGTAAAAAATTTTTTAAGTTTTAAATGGAAGTGCATAAATGAGGATGAAGTGAATTTTGAGATGAATTAATGTATTAAAAAATTAAAAAATAAAATAAAATAAAATTTGGCAACCTATTAAAAAAATGGGACAACCACCATTTTCCCCATTTACCTCATTCCCTCTCCCTCTCTTCTCCTTCCTTTCTTAAACCTTAACCTTCTCAATTTAATTTCATTAGCTCTCATCCATTTTTAAATAATTCCACCACCAAAAAAAATAGATTATGTTAGTTTTTTATTATATAAGTTGAAACTAAGCAATATTGGAGCTTGAAGAGTTAGTGTTCTTGAGCTTGATATCCGTATCACAAAAAAAAAAAAAAGATTTCTTCTTTGATTCTCATTTATTTGATGAATTGTTATATGATTATTAATATTGATTATGAGGTTGGATTGTGATGAGTTTGTCATTTGAGCTAAAAATGATGAAGTTAGGATTTTGAAATCCATTTGATAAAAGTATGATTAAAGTGATTTTAATAAGTTAGAATATGATTAATTGGTTGAGGTTAATAATTTATGAAGCTAATTTGGAATTTAGTTAGTTAAATTTATTATATGAATTACTTTAAGATATAATGGAATAAATTGAGATTTTATATTTGTAGGATATTGTAGAGCTTAGATTGAGCTAAAAATTCAATATATAGTTTATGAAAATGTTCTTGTGATGATAAAGTATTTTGGGTGGTTTATGAAAATGTTCTTGAATTGATAAAAAATATTTTTTGAAAGGTTAAAGAGGATGAATAATGAAATACAAAATTTTGAGAAAAAAATTAGGTTATATGAATACAATTAAATATGAATGAAATGAGAGTTGAATAAATTGGAATAGAATTCATGATTTAATTAAGAATTGATGATGAAATTAGAGTTCAATTGATGACAATGATAATGGTGCATGAAATTGAATGTTAATTAATGATGAAACATAATTAGGTAAGAGAAAAATTACAATCAGCACTAGTCTTAAACAAATCGGATAAATATAACTCAACTACACTATGAACGTAAATACTATGTGTTTAATGTGAATAATGTGTTGTGATAGTCTTGAAGTACATTTATATGCATACACATATTTTACATGTTGATCTGTGATGAAATGAAATGTTTTAAGAAAATGGAAGATATGGGTATGTAAATAATGTGTTATGAGAAAAAATGTTTTGAATGCATGTTGACATTTGAATGTTAACTGTAAAGGTTAACTTTTGATATTTTAAATATTTTGGTGGCCTATTAAGGCTTAAATGTTGGGGCTTAAAGATTAAGAATATGACGGTTAAATATTATGGTTAATGTGACTACATGTTTTTAGTGAACTAGACCCTACTAGCCTAGTGGCTATAGTGAAGCAACTCACCTATAGAGGGAAAGTCAAACTTAAGGGCTATGGTGCACAAGGTTGGCATCTTCTAGTTGGCTCAAATAAGGAAAATAATTTTAAAAGTCATTCATGTAAAGAAATGTTTTAATGTAAAATCATGTATGTTGCATTTGTTGAGATATTTATATCTTCCATCCATTTTATGGTATAGGTATCGATGAAAATGTTAAGAATATTGATGCTACTTTTGGTATCTAATGACTCCATGTACTTGCCTTGATTGTACTCTAAGACATGAAGAATGTGTTGTATTTTAATGAATGACTATGCATTTATGTATGAATATTTAAGGTTTATGAATGGTCTTATGAATATTATATGTAAGAATATTGAATTTCTAAATGTTAAGAATTATTGTTTAATAACTAAGTGTGAATAACGAGTTGAGATTATTTATTAATAGTGAGCAATGATGAAGGATCTTTATTTAGAATTTAAGAATGAATTGTGGTAATAATATTGAGATAAAGTATGGATGAAAGTTTAACAAAATGCTTTCGTTGTATCAATGAGATGATCATATGGTTATATTATTGGTGACAAGTTTTAATTTCTATGTTTAATGATTAATGGGATTAGATTTAGAAACAAGGTTTAAGGATAATGAAAAAATATAGGTTTTTGTAGTGAACCATCCATCCATGACCCTTGAGATAAGGCATCTCGGGATATCATGATGTAACATCCATCGATCGAGACGCCTTACTTGAAGGGTCATAGACAAACGAGTCACTACAAAAACCTATATCATTTCATTATCCTTAGATTTTTTTCCTAATTTAATTTCATTTATCATTAAATATATCAATTAAAACCTATGATCAATAATATAACCACATAATTATCTCATTGACATAGCAAAAATATTTTATTAAAATTTCTTTCATACTCTATCTCAACATTATTACCACAATTAATCCTTAAATTCTAAAAGACTATCCATCATATCATTCAATATTCATGTATAACATCAACCTACCGTTCATACTTAGTTACTAAATAATAATTTCTAACATTCAAACAAATCAATATTCTTACATCTAATATTCATAAAACTTAAACATTCATACGTGAACTTATACTCATTTAATAAAATATAACATATTCTTCATTCCTTTAGAGACACTCGGGGTAAGCACATGAATCACTAAACACTAGAACCAACATCAACATCCTCATTACATACGTCGATACCTACACTATAGAACGGACATGAGATACGAATATCTCAATAAGTGTACCATGCTTAATTTTACATTAAAAATTTTCATTACATAAATGTCTTTTAAAAATATTTTTCTTATTTAGGACATCGCTAGAAGATGTCAACCTAGTGCACCATAGCTCTTAAGTTTGACTTTCCTTACATAGGTGAGTCGGGTCACTATGACTATTAGGCTAGTAGAGTCTAGTCTCAATCAAAACATAGTGTCACATTAACCTCAATATTTAACTATCAATCTTCAACTTATAAACCTACATATTTAAGCCTTAATAGACAACCTCAAAATTTAAAAACTCAATATTAAACATCAATAGTTAACCTTAATTATTAATCTTTACCTTTAAAATTAAAACCTCACCATGCATTCAAAATATTTTCTATCATAAAACATTATTTACATAGTGACCTAACTCACCCACGTATGAAAAGTCAAACTTAAGATGTATGGTAGACTAGGTTGACATCTTCTAGTGGGCCTAAGTAAGAAAAATTTCTTTAAAAGATATTCATGTAATTAAAGTTTTTAATGCAAAATTATGCCTATTACACTTATTGAGATATGTGTATCTCACGTATGTTCTATGGTGGAGGTATCGATATAAATATTGATGATGTTGATGTCGTTTCTTGTATTTGGTGACTCATGTAGGGAAACTCGAACTTAAGAGCTATGACACACTAGGTTGACATCATCTAACGGACCCAAATAAGAAAAATATCTTTACAAGACATTCATGTAATGAATGTTTTTTTAAAACAATATCTTTAAAATACCTAGGTAAAGTTTGAATTTCCCTACGTGGGTGAGTCGATCGGGTCACTATGATCGCTAGGCTAGTAGGGTCTAGCATCGGTGAAAACATGCGGTCACATTAACGTTAATATTTTACCGTCAATCTTCAACTTGTAAACCTAAATATTTAAGCCTTATTAGGCAATGCCAAAATTTAAAACCTTAATATTAAACATCAATAGTTAACCTTAATGATTAATCTTTACCTTTAAAATTAAAGCCTAACATGCATTTAAAATATTTTCTATCATAAAACATTATTTCCATATGCACATCATTCATTTTCTTAAAACATTTCATTTATTTACGATTAACATGCAAAATATGTATTTGTTTATGAATGAACTTAAAAACATTATTCACATTAAACACATAACGTTTACGTCTATGGTGTAAGTCAATTACACTTACCTTATTCATTTAAGACTAGTGCTGATCATAATCTCTCTCTCTAAAGTTAGTATGTTGACTTAATTTAATATCTTAAATATAAAAATCATATTACATAAGAAATTTCAATTTGTCATATAACTCTAACGTTTTATTTTATTAGGCACATGACAAAGTGGAGTGGAACTTTATCATTAGTGTTTTAAGAAAGTTTGGATTTTCAAACAGATTGGTGTGATTTGATATTTCGATGCCCGAGTAATTGCTTGTACTTGCTATGCTTTAATTCATTCACTTTTGGCTTTTTTAAATCACAACGAGTTGTTAGGCAAGGAGATCCATTATCTCATACTCTATTTATCTTGGCGTAAGATGCTTTCAATTGTCGGCTCAATGAGTAGATAGACAGAGGTATGGTTAAGCCTTACTATACTTGGATGTAAAACCCCAATTGTATCTCATCTTCTCTTTGTGGATGACATGCTTCATTTTTGCAATGGAAAAAAAAAATTGATAAGATCTTATTATTGATTAGCAAATATGCTTGCATTTAGTGGTTAGTCTGGTTAATCATAGGAAGAGCTCGGTACTATGCAACAACAGAGTTATCTCTCAATACGAAAAATCTACTAACCACATGGATAGGTTTCCATACAATAGAGATAGTTAAGTACCTAGATATACCTTTTTTAAAGGAAAGTGTCGCATCTAATACTTAACCAATATGGAAACAAAAATTAGAGACAAGTTAGCGAGATGGAAGGGGAAAGTGCTATGGACAGGTGGGAAAGTAACGTTAATTCAGAGTGCTTTATAATCTATTCCAATATACTCTATGGGAGTTCAAATAATTATAAAAACCACCATTTCTAGGCTCTAAGGTTACATATCTAACTTCTTTTGGAATAATGAAGGAGAAAGCAGGCATCATTGGGCCAACTGGCATAAGATGTCTTTGTTTGTGGAAAAAGAGGTCTAGCTATAAAAACTCTAAAAGAAATGATAAAGGATATGAAAGGGAAATTTGCTTGGGCATATTTATCAAGCTTATCCTTATGGAGTTGTTTCATGCGAGACAAATATGGTTAGCTCGATGGGATTTCACTACTCGGACAATAGCAAAGGCTCACTCATTTGGAGATCACTCTTATCACATATTAAAGCATTAATGTATAGGTCAATGTGGCTAGTAGGGGCAAGCAACATTCGACTATGGAAGGACCGGTGGACATACTAGGATCTCTCTAGTCTTAACCCGATTAGCTTTAAACACGAAGTTCACATTATTACAAGCCAAAGCTAATTCCGAGTATACATGCTTGTTCTTCATCCTTTAATCAGAGGTGCGAGTTGGATTGCATTGTTGAGGATACTTTTTTCCACATAAAGGCTAAATTAGGTAGATTTAGTGCAAAAGTTTATCATGAGGAGAATAGAGTAACTAGTCCTAAATTTTAGTGGTGGACGAGTTTATGGAAAAAATGGATCACAAAAAAGGTTGGAATCTTGGTTTGGGAATTTATGAATAATGCTTTAAGAGTGGATGAAAGATTGAAATGTGTGGAATCCCTCTTCTATCTTAGTGTAAATGCTATAGTTGTCCACAAGAAGAGTCGCGGGAACATCTTTTCATTCATAGTGAGGTTTCGGATATTTATAGAGTTGCTTTGGTGACATTTTAGACATAATTCCAAGGGTAGCATCGGTTAGACAACTAATAGTTAGATGGTTGTCCGTAAGAAGGCCCTTCTCTTAAAAAGCATTCTCTCGCCTAGTGATTTTCAACTTGGTTATTTGGGAAATTTGGCTAGCACAAAATAAAGCATTTTTTTAAGGTGAGGTAATGAACAACACAGGTATTAAACTCAAGGTGATTCATTAGTTGGTTGAGCTTAATAAACTTTTCCTATCGAAGGCCTCTCCTTCCTTCCATGATAGCATTTGCCTCAAAGTCCCGGGAGTTAAAACTCATACTCCTCTCACAGTTAAAGCATAATGGGTAAGATGGACACCTCCATCTCTAGGCTCCCTAAAGTTAAACGTATATGGAGCTTTAAGGGGAAATTTCTGCAGTGGGGGAGGAGTTCTTCGTGATGCCCATGGTAAGATGTTGATGGCATTTTCAATTTTGTTTGAAGATGGAACCAATAACAAAGGTGAGATTCTAGCCATTTAGGAGGGGCTTAGGCTATGCAATCTTCACAAATTACATCCCTCAATTATAGAGGTGGATTCCTCTCTTGCACTAAATGGCTTGGTTCGCTCACATAATCTTCATCGGCATCTTACTTATTATTTACAGGAGTGTTGGGAACTCATATGTTTAGGTACTACCTTTAACCATGTATTTCGAGAAGGGAATAATGTAGTCGATAAGCTAGCAAGCATGAGCCTTCCAACACTTATTCATGTGAGTTACTTTCATGTTATCCGAAATTCCTAGCACTTGTGTCTAAGCTATAAAGGAAGATGCCCGGGGTAGCTATTCTTTTACAAGTCCAAGTACATCGTGAGTAAGAGATTATAGGGTGTTGAAGTAAGAGATGATAAGCTTTGGGTGTGGATCACTTCATGCTTCAATCGAAGTTTCTTCAAGCTCGAATTTGCTATAGGTTAGGCCTCACATTGGTTCGTAGCTATTTCCAATAGGTATATTCTCTAAATTAGAGATTGGTAATGTCACTACAAGGTTTTTTCATACGGACTCATGCAAGTGCAATTACTTAGTTATTCCCAAATTGGTTTTGGTTAATTAGAAATATGATTTACTTATATATATAAAATTCATAGCTACTCTCGGATTGACTTTAGTTAGTTGGGCCCTTGCCTATTAATCTCCCAAGTGTATAGGCTTTCTTGCCCTCCTAGTATGTTGGGCTAGGCTATATTGAAACCCCTTGTATTCATTGTTTTTTATTCAATAAACTTTTAGGGTACCAACACTATTTCCTAAAAAAAAAAAAAGAATTCTTAGGCTTTCTCATAATTTTTTTTTCTTGTGATATTTGGTATGATCATTGCCCACTAATTACTTGCATCTACTTACCTAATTATGCTTCATCATCAACTAACATTAAATTTCATGCCTTATTATCAATTTTATCAATTGAACTCTAATTTCATCATCAATTCTCAATTAAATAATCAATAATCATCTAAGAATTCATCAAATAAAGAAAAATCATTGAAGAAGTCATACCTTTCTTTATGGTACCAATTTTAAGATCAAGAACTAACATAATCTAATTTTTTTGGTGGAGGAATAAGTTAGAAATGGGTGAGAGATGATGAAATTGAAGTGGGAATGTTAAGGTGTGATAAAGGAAGGAGAAGAGAAAGAGATAAAATGAAGCAATTTTATGGTTGTCCTATTTTTTTATAACTTGCTGCAATTTTTTTTTTTTTTACTTTAAAAATCGTTTTTGCAATTCTATTTAAGACTAAAAAATTCCATTACTTTGATTTATTTTTATTGATAAATTTAATTAAATTTAACAAACTCTGATTGCCCTATTCATCTTTAATCCCAAAATACATTTAATCTAAAACACTTCACATGATAAAAACAATAAAAAAAATATCAATCACATAAACAAGAATAAAATTAAGACGCCCACAAGCATACATATGCATAATATGTAGAAAATTTTGGAGATTACAATCCTCTCCTCCGTATAAAAATTTTTTCCTTAAAATTTTCTCATCAAAAAATCCTAGATACTTAGTCCTCATCTTTTCTTCCTTTTCTCGTGTAGCTTCTTTCACACTATGATTCCTCCATAACATCTTCACCAAGGTAATCTCTCTGTTCCTTAGCTTCTTAATTTCCTAATCCAAAATTTCAACCAATCTTTCTTCATAGGTCAAATCTAAAGTTAACTCCACCATTTCCACCACCAATGCATGAGAAAGGTCATTTACATACGTCTTTAGAATTAATACATGAAAGACATTATGGAGTCTCAACGAAACAGAGATGGAGGGTAAGCCAATCTATATGCTTGATCATTATGTCAAGTTTAGGGACGTTATTGGTCATTTTCACATTGGGGAGGGAGTTGGAGAAAACAATTAGAAAGTAGTGCTTCTTAGAGACTACATAGTTTTGGCTACCTTAAATGTAGCTAATCTTTAACCTTAATCTCGGGGATGAATTCAAAACATCAAGAATGAGTCTTCTTTAACTTGAAGAGCTTGACACGAAGTATTTGCCCAAGATCATCGAGGCCGAGAGTTTGGATGTGTATTTAGACCGAGTGGTTCAAGATTCATGGAGGCCGAATATTCAAGATGGAATTGTATGGTTTAGGTCGAATTGGTGAAATCTAATTTTGGGTCGAATTGTTCAATTATTTATTTCTTATTTTAGTTCTTTTTTATTTTATCCTAATTGCATAAGAGTTTATGTTACGTTTGGAGTTATTTTTAATCTTTTCATGTTTTAGACTTTGGCTAAATTAAAAGTCCTTATTGGATTCGAATTAGACTAGTCGATTGCCCGAGCTATGTCACGGGTCCTACGTAACAAAATCATTTTAAAATTTTTTTAATTATAACAATTTTTTAATTAATTAATTTAATTTTTTTAATAAATTTTCTTTTTTTAAAAAAAACATAAATCATTCTTCTATATAGATTAATTTTAAAATAAAAAATTATAATAATTTTAACTAAAATATTAATTGAGAATTAAAAAAACATTAAAAATATAATTTTCGTAATATTTTATTTCAAAAAATAAATTTATAATTAATGGATAAAATTTTCCAAAAATTAACAAGTGAAAAAAAATTCTAATTTAATGCTGATAAGAAAATTAATTTTTGAAATTATCCGCGCAACGCTACGGGTAGATAGAATAAAATCATTTTAAAATTTTATAATATTTTCATTAATTTTTTATTTAATTATTACTATTTTTTATGTGTGTTTTTCATAAAATTTATACCTAAAAAAATATGATTTATTGTTCTTTATTTAGGGATTGTTGAATAAAAACTTGTAATAATTTAAACATGTAATATTAATTAAGAATTAAAAATATATATATTTTAAAATGATATATTTTTTTATAAGAATGTATTCAAAAAAATTAAAGTTACAATTAATGTATAGACTTGTATAAAACTCAACCAATGAAAAATTAAAATTTTATTCTTATTTAATGTCGGTGTGAAGATTATTTTTTTCAAGTATATGCATTTGATTTGTATATATTTATTTGTAACATACTAAATAAAATTAGCATAAAAACTATATTTGAATAATTGGATGGATCTTTTAAAAAATTATTTTAATTGTTTTATTTAAAATGAATTGGTTCTATAATGTTAAAAAATATTCATAATAAATAATTTATATTATGTTACAGTATGTAAAGTTAATTTTTAATAAAATCAACAATCCGATAGTTTTTTTATACGTTTTGACCATACTTAGTGAACTACGATAAATTATTTAAAATATACCTTTAAATTTTTAGAATAAAATAATTATATATTTATACATATACCACTATCATTTGAAAATTATAAGAATTCATGATATTTATTATACCATTTTTTAAAATCATGTTTTAAAATTTTATTCTAAAATTCAAACATAGGAAAAAATAATTTATATTTATCAATAAATAAAATTTTATATAAAAAATGATAAATTCAAGGAATGAAATTTAAATAACAAAAGTAATATAAGCTGAAGTATATATGTTAATTTTAAAATATAAAAAACTAATATATATATATATATATATATATATATATATATATATATATATATATATATATATATATATATATATATATATATAAGAATAAATATTAACTTCATGAGAATTTTTATTGGAAAGCTCAATTTTAAACAATAAGACTAGTATATTTATTCTAAAATCTAAAAGCATATCGGATATATATTATATAATTGTTAGCTTGTATAGAAAAAAATAAAAATTAATTTTTCAAAATTTTAATATCCAAATAAATAAATAAATAAATAAAATTTTAACTTCTTTGATGTTTATATATCAAAACCTATTAAAGTTTCTCACATACATTTCTAGATATAATTATTCTCACTAATTTAATGCTTTATTTGCAATACCTTAAAAATTTTCTTTAAATATTCAATCCAATAAAATAATAAAATAAAATTTATGAAATAATTTTAAATAATTCAATATGTAAAATTAAATTATAAATCAAAACAAAATACATAAATTAAAAAATATAAAACATGAAAGATGAATATTTTAAACCAAATTCTTATAATAAAATAATGAATACCCCTAAATATGTACCAAAATTTTTTTAAAAATAAATCTATTTTGGGTAACCATATAAAATTATCTCATTAATTAACACAACTTTAAATCATGTTAATTATTGTAATATTTAATGTCTATTAAAAAAATTAATTTTTTTTCAATATATTTCAAATCAATCATATACAATTTAGGATCATTTTAAATATTTTTAATTAATAAAAAAATTTAGATTCTATTTTGGGTAGTCATATGAACTTATCTCATTAAGTAACACAATTTTAGATCATGTTAACTATTGCAATATCCATTATCTATTAAAAAATATTTAATTATTGTTAAATATATTTCAAATTAATCATATATATAGTTTAAGATCATTTTAAACATTTTGAAATCCAATAAACCAAATAAAAAAAAACTTTTAATGTAAGGACCAAAAAAAAAAAGAGTAAAAATAACTAAACTCACAATATACGTATTCCAAAGGAAAAAAAAAAAAAGTCGCTAGACAAAAGATCATGATTGAGCATTAATTGCTCTGTCCAAGTAAGGAGCAAATTACAAAAAAAGGATAAAAAACGAAAAGGTAAAAAAGAAAAGGGTAAGAACATAACTTAGAGCTACCACTAAACGGCACAATAGCAATTAAGCAAGCAATATAAGGGTGTTAAATTGAAAATTGAGAGAAAAAGAATAGACTTTTGCAATAGCATTGGAAACCAACGAAGGAGATGAAACAAAGTAGAAAATGAATGACTCAAATGCGTGGAAAAAGGCAGCATAGTAACATTAAGTCTTGGTCTATAGTAAATTTAGAGTGAGTGAATAGTTTCGAACAAGAAAAACCCTACCGGTTTTAGTGTATTAGTAATTATTTTTAGTAGTTGGCCTAATGCCCTATGATTGGTTATCCATATTTGTTTTAGATCCATGTTTGTTTAGAAGTCCATAATTGTGAATGATTCATATTTAATTAGGAGTCCATATATATTTGGGACTAGGATTGAATGTGTTTTTGTTGATTTAGGAAAGGGGTTGGCCGAATATTCTTCTAATTTTTTGGAGGTGTTGCCATTTTTTATTATTATTTATTATTATTTTGATGTTGTAGGTAGTCGATTCCCCGCTTGTGTATTTAAGTGTCCTTGTGTATCTAAGAAAGACAACTTTTGTTGAATTTTGAAATAAACTTTGTGAGAGTTTTTCTCCAAAATTGCATCTCCCTTGTGGTTTGCTTATGAGCATGCTACCGTATTTTTAACTTGATCAATCGAGTGGTGTTAAGAATCAACTACATCAAATATTATGCTTGCTTAGATTTGCATATTTATCCTTATAGCTAGAGTTTTAGTAGAGCCTTTAACTTATGCCAAAATTAATGAAGGCTAGTTTAATTATCCTTATAAGTTTCAGTTTTAACATAGCTTGGCTTAAACCATTTTTTTATTATTGTATTGTGGATTGGGACTTGATCTAACTTGGTCATAAGTTAATTGAAGTTTCGATAACTTGAGTAAATTCGACATAAGGTTTCGACCTAGTCTAAAATTAGGTTTTGGAAGATTGTTTGTTTGGATTTGATGCTTGTGACTTGTTATTGTTCAATTATTGATTTTGGCTATATTGATTCGTGGGCGCTAGAGTTTCAATTGTTGTTGAATTTTTAGTTATTGGTTTTGGGAGGATTTTGTAATTATGTGTTTCAACTTTGAACTATCTTCGGATGACTAGTTGTAAAAATAATAATAATGATAAAGTTAAACATATATTTGTAGAGAATATATCTCTGTCCTAATGGATAAAGGATTGGTGACAATCCTAATCCTAATAAGGTTCTAATGCAAGTCAAAACCAATCCTCATTAACAAGTCCTTATAAAATTAGGATTAGAATTCATGTAACATCATAACAAGGTATAATTTGTATTATAGGAAAATATGAAATCACAAGAGACTACATTTTCAATAACTTGTGTCTACCCCGAAGGTGTCTAGATTATTTATACACAACCCGTACACCAAAATAAGAAATAGAATCATAATCCGTTAATTAATAGGAAGGACAACAACAATCCCTTGAATTGACACTCAAATCCATCCTATGATTATTATACAATATTCTAATACATTATAACGATTGCTCGTGATGAGACTTTCCAAATGATCTAAAATTTATTAGTACTATAGATTTTTTTTTTCAATCAATACAACAATATTAATTTAGTAATTGGAACATGTATCAGTTGTATGTATTCTCCTCGCTTTTACATATATATATATATATGTATTCATAGTATTGTGTTTTGCATGCAATGACCTTGTCTTTGGGGATGTAGGAAATGAATTGATCGCCCCAAATGCTTGGATGAAAATTGGCTGTCCGGCGAATAATGTCATGATGAGCTTTGGGAGTCTTGGTTACAACAGCTTGAGAGACATTGGTAGACATGTTGCTTTGGCAAGGACGGTCAATAGATTCGAAATTTTTTTATCGGTTAAGGAAATGAAGATCAGATGTATTTATAGGCAGCTGAATATTAATGCCCGTGGAAATATGTAATGCCAATTGAGTCAAATCTTCCTTTAAAATTGAAAATAAAAACGGGATGGTCCATTATTTTTGACCAGATAGCCAACATCCTTTCTTAAAAAAAAAATAATAATAATTGAGAAATGAAACCGTGTGTTAAACATGATTGTTGTTGTTGTATGGACAGGGGCTAGCCATTGAACATTGTCTTTACAAAAAAGAAAAACGATAAGTATGGAATTTTAATAAAGCTATTGAATATAATACAAGGCTTACTAGCTTTCAAAAGTTGACACCCAAAATATTATAATTAATTACTCCTACATTGTGGTGGTTAGGAGGGCAAAAAGATGAACATGTCCCTTGTATTTTTCCCCTTTTTATAAAATAGTTTTCTCTCTCGTTCTTGATTCTGTCCTCCATTTTGTTTTTCCTTTTTACTTGCACCTTGTGTTCGTAATCCAAGACTATTTAATATAGTAATGCATATGGGCTTAGGGGTGAAATGGAGAGGTTAGATTACTTAGTGGATTTCTACCGTGAGTTTGCACAACTAAACATGCTTTGAGTGTTCTTTTGTTTTGTTTTAGTTAGATCTCTTCTTGAATTGATTGGGTTTCTAAGCTGAATTCGTGTGTAGACAAGATTAATCTGAGTGCTGAAGCTTGAAAATACATAAACATAGCAAAGACTATCTCTGGTGGCATTTTTGTAATTTGATTGGCTTTCTAGGGCATTTACAAGTTCAGTTTTCATACATGTTCATTTTGTTCTTTGTTGTTTGTGCAAATTAATTATCAAGCCTCCTACTTGAATTATGTCACATTTCAACACCTAGCCATAGAGAGAGGAGACATGATGTAGGAGAGAGAAAACCCCAACAAACTCTATTTTAGCCACAAAATCACCCATCTTGGTGTCAATATGTCGGTTTGGCAATGAGAGTTGCTTGGTGGTGGTATGAAGCAATAAAATTATTTGAAAAAGGAGATTGAGATCCAAAATATAATTAAGCTTTTTAATTTCATTTGACTTTTTTATGTTTTTAGGATGAATTAAAATATGTTTTGAGGTTAAACCGATTTTCAAAAGTTTTTAGAACAATTTTGATGCGTTTGAGAGCAATTTTTTTTTTAAAAAAAAATTGTACTTTAAGGCCAAAACTCGACAACCCATATTTTGGTCATTAGAAATTGCGAAGCTGAATAAACACATGTTCAACAACCATGTGTTTTTTTTTATAACATATTAAATGACTAGACACATAGATTTAGCTAAACTTGGAAAGATCGGACATGCTCGACTCAGGCTTGGAAAGCTCAAGCATATTTGGATTATTTAATTATTATTACTAAAATATAATCTAACTCTTCAAAAAATGGAATAAATAGAAAAAATTTTCCAAAAAATATTTTGTTGGACAAAAAAAATCAGAAAATTGATTTGGAAGAATATCACAAAAGTAATGTAATTTTTTGTCTTCTAAATTCATTAAGAGAATTTTTTTTTCAGCATTTAGGGTGAGGGAAATCATAAAAATTATAGAGCTTTTTTATTTGACAATTTGAACATATCGAGCTTATTACTCTTTGCTAGGTTTTTAGTAAAATAAAATAAAATATTAACAACATATACTATCGATAATTACGGTTAAAATGGAACTTATTAATAATAGAAAATATTTGAAAATCAATGTTTTGGGTAAAAAAAAAAGATATTATGAGTAAATAAGTTTTTAAAAATATATATAATTAAAAATAAACAGATTTGTCAATCTTTCAATACTCCTAAAAACTTACAATAGATTTTTTTTTTTTAAAAAAAGCTCCGGATACTATAGGTTTTTTTGTGAGTTATGATTGATCATTCAATCTATTTATTTTACATATATCAATATTTCTAGAACATAATCTAGATTTAATTAAAAAAAATTAAAATAGTAGTCGCGGGTTGGCTTGTACATATGTCCGAATTTGTAAATTGTAAGGAACCAACAGGTGAAAGAAGATGCCCGATCTTTTCGCGGATCAAACAAACTTGCCGACGATCTTCACTCGTTTTTTTGTAATTTATTTAATTTAATTAATTTAATGGGCCCTTTCGTTTTTCTTTTTTAATTATCTTGTTGACTTTTGATTGCTAAGTACCAAGCGATCGCGTACCTAATTAAAATTATCATCTTGAATCATGTGCCACATATAATTAAGGACTATACAATATATATAAATTTGCAAGTGTGCATGTCTATATACTTCTCGGTTTCTTAATTATTTTCTTAAAGTTGATGGTGGCAAGTGGCAAGTGGCAAGTGGCATTAAGATAGGAGAGAATCTCCATTACATATTTTTCCATACTTAATGATAATTAATAAGATGTTTTTCTTTTTATGTATTTTGGTTTATTGAAACTTGATTGTTCTATTAGTTTTTTAAACCATACATAATGGAAATAGACTTCTTCTATTACATAATTTACAAGATGCTAATAATTAAGATTATGTTGGTAAAATATTTTGTAATCGGATTAATGCATCAAGTGTGAATTATACAATACATGTTACTATTACCATCTTTATGTCAATTTTTAGCGTATAGGAGAAGCATGTGAACATCTCGGAATTCGAGAGTACTATTTTCCGATCAATTATATTTGAAGAGCTAGCTACCGTATTGCAAATTTTATGCGAAGGAAGAATGGATTTGGATAAAACAACCTTGTTGATCGTCCTGGTTTTTTCATTTCGACGCATATTCTAGTCATCGAAAATTGTAGGGGCGAACATACATGTGTTCTATTTTTTTTAAAAAAATCATATTAAAAGATAAGACGCATAGTTTTAGCTAGGCTTGAAAGCCCGGACATGCTCAACCTAGGCTTGGCAAGCCCAAGCATGTTTGGAATATTTGATTATTACTCGTTAAACTATAATCAAATTCTTTTTTTTTTTTTAATTCACACACCTAAAGTTCCTAGCAAAACAAATTTGTTAGAAACTTTTCCAAAAGTTATTTTATTAGAAAAAAATCAAAAAATTGATTTGTAGCCTATCATGACAAAAAAAAAAAAGACAATTAGTGACAGATTGATCCATCGCTAATTGCTAATATTCTGTCGCTAAAAGCGGTTAGCGACGGAATAGCAACGAAAATGACGTCCATTGCTATTTAGCTTGTCACTACTTTTTTACCATGGAAACTCGCTTCTCTCTCTCCCACTATCTCTTCCTCTTTTTCCTAACCTCCCTCTTATACTAAAACTTTTCAAGGCCCACTTTCTTTTGGTCAATCTTTGAATTGAATAAAATCGATCGAAATGGGAAAAATTTTTTGACAATTTTTTATTATTTTTAA
This sequence comes from Dovyalis caffra, assembly GCA_963924115.1. NCBI lineage: Eukaryota > Viridiplantae > Streptophyta > Magnoliopsida > Malpighiales > Salicaceae > Dovyalis > Dovyalis caffra. Next base: position 142,502 of record CAWUPB010000233.1, on the reverse strand, counting down.
ATTATCAATATTGTATTTAATAATTAATAATTAATATTATATTTAATAATTAACAATTACAAGTAATAATGCATAGATTAAAAATAAAATAATATTAATAATAACATTTTAGAGTGCATTCCATTTTAAAAAAAAAGTGACTAAATGCAATGTTCTATCACTCATCATGTTCGTCTACTCATATATCTTGCTCTTGACACTATGTGGAAGGCTTGGCGGTAGGATCGGCTAAAGGATGAATGGGGAGGCCGAGTGGAAGGAATGGTAGATGTTGACTAGCCAATGGATCTACGAGCACCTCGGTTATTTGTGTTTGCCTCGGTACTAAGGATGCCATCGATTCATTATGAAATTTCGGACTATATATAGTCGTGTGTCTGCTCCGAGATCTAATTTTGGAGCTCGTGTTATATCATTTACATCCCCTTCATCACTTCCTTCATAGCCTCGTATTCCTCCGAAACTCTTCATTAGCCAAGTCGGTGGTGCAATACAACGACGCAAAGGAAGAGCTTCGCCACTCGAATAGGACGGATAGTGCATCTACTCGTGTGGCTACACTATAAAACCTTTTCTTGTTCTCCTTGATAGCGTCAAGGTATATGGCTTTCTTCTCAACTTCGGCTCCATGATTCCTACTCGCCGTTTGAGTCCCAACTCGCCTCTTGGATAAGTTGTTCCACATGATCTTGCGTAATCAAAATAATGATATCATCATTATAGTATTAAAATAAATTTTAGATTATCTTTTGATATTTAATATTTAAAATTAAAAAACACTTACCATTGTCTGTCGGGAGTGCGGATCGATGAATGAACCATCTTGTAACTTGTAAGTCATCTAGAACATTTAAAACTTGTTGGCTCATGGGCCAATTTTACCTCCCGAAAAAAATCCATTATAGACAATATGAGAAAAAAATTGAAATGTTCTAAAACATCTAATTAATAATAAAGAGTGTTTAATTTACGAAGTGATAGGCATGCCCTTCTCCGGATATGGAGCCCTTTGTCCGTCCGGAAGGACCCATACCGGGACTATCCGGCTTTGACAATCGATTTTGCAATGCTTGCTCTAAATGAGCCACATGAGTAGGTCTTCAAAAATCTTCTCACCACGCATCCCGGACCTCCTAACTAATATAAATAGGTTGCTCATTCATCAAACTCGCACTTATAGATGAAGTCGGCGTAGCGCTTTCTAGCCACGACCTTCCATATGTTAGTGTTGGTACCCAAAATCTAATCATGTTTGGATGTACTCATGTCAATGTATTATTGCATTATTTATTTTAATAATAACAAAAAAAAATCATTCTATTAATTCTTATGTTTATATGTTAATTAATTCGGTAGAATTAAATAGAAGTTCTTATGATATGTAGTTGCAATAGTGATTGATTGAAAGACGTAAGAGAAACACTAATGCATATAAATGATATCATTAAACGTCCCAAGTCATAGCATTATCAAGAATAGACATTAAAAATATACGAATAAACTTGTGAGTGCTATACTCATGTTATATGATAGCAATAGGAGATCTCACACATATTGGTATGGTGATGCCAAAGCAAGCATTTAGTTGATTTATGTTAGAGAATATTTCACTAGACTTGACTCACCATGAGAACATATTTGTTTTTAGTCTATGGGAATCTCATACGAGATGGGTACAAATGGTTTTTAGACTTGAAGTCATCACGGTTGTCTCATTAGAGGACATATAAACTTTGACACTCATTTCGATGGATCCATTAATGGGTTGCATAAGACCAAGAGAGAAAAATAAGAAGAAAATAGTTTTCTCCTAAACCCTAGCAAACTATACACATTCCTTCTTTTTTATGGTTGTTGTAAAATTGCTCGAGATTGATAACTATAAAAATACTAAATTAGAAAAGATAGAGCGAGCACCCCACTGATTTTGAGTGCTTCTTTGTGGATACTCGAACTACGTGGATCATTAATAGAGGTCGAACACTCAAACAACTATAAGAGTTCATCCTTTATTTATAACTTTATATTCATATATGTATAGTTAGTAGATTTAATAATATGATCTTGGGCCTTTAGATGAAATTTTTTATTTATTTATTCTACATCTCCATAAGATGCATGATCCTTCACCATACCGTTCTAACAAGCACCTCAATGGTAAAATCCCAAGAAAAATATTTCTACATGAAGAAAAAAAAATTAACAACTTTAATTGATAAAAATTTTTTATTTTAATTATAAAAAAATTAATAATACATCACCTAAAATTCACTCGAAGTATAAGTTTTTAATTATGTTGGTGATAGTCTTTTACGATGATCCACTAACGACTACCCGTTCCTTAAAAATTGAAGAGATCTTCATGGAATAATCTCTACTAGGCGAAGTTAAACTATTAAACACAAAAAAAATATTAAAAAAATTATAAGAATTATTGAAATTATATATTAAAGTAAAAAAATGATTACATATTATCCTCGAAGCAATTGAAATATATCACCGATCTGGAGGAGCTATGGAAGCTTTTTGAAATATCATACATGTGAGTGGAGGGGCCACTCTCCGAGGTTGGTGGTGGAACCTCGGATGCGTGCGATGAACACCCGTCACTCGTAAATATGCTATCTCCATGATCGCCGTAGCTATAGGACCCATGTAAAAGGCCTATAGTCGGAGATCCATGACCCATACCGGTAGGGGATCCTAATAGACTACCATCAAATAATCATGCTCTTTGACGATTATCAAAACATGATCCGATACCGACTATGGGGGAACGACGCTAACCACATTTATCATGAAGTCATTCGTTGTATTATTTAATGTTAAATAAATAAGCATAATATAACAAATATATTATCGGACTAAATGAATACGTAATTAAATTAAAAAAAAAACATCATTTTTTATGGATACAAAGCAATCAAAACACACAATGAGCATTTAATAGAGGTATGAAAATTGATATTATTTACTGCATGTAACAAATTAATAAAGTGACAAGAATTACATCATTTCTTACTAGTAAAACAAATAAAATATAAATTTAATTAGAACTATCATAATCACTATTTAAGTTATCATCTCCATCATTCGATGTATTTTCACACTTATTATCATTGTCTTCATCAACCACACTTACTTCTATATCTAAAATGACCCATTTGGATAATTCAACAAAGTGACGTCCTTGACTTCCTCTATCAATTCTTGCCAAATTTCTAAATCATTTTGCAAAAATGGTTTAGTGTTTTGTTGGATGATAGTTGATGAATTAGGGAAATCACATATAGACCTAGCTTTGATCTTACACACGACTCACTAATCTTGATTCTCGCACTTTAAACTAAGGTACTCCATATAATACACTTGAGCCAACCATGATACTAGGACAAATGATTTGTAATTATTTAAGATTCTCTTATAGTTAACATCTACAAGTTTGTACTATGTATGAACCTTTGTTCTTTACGAGTGTAGGATCGAACCAATCATAGTTGAAAAATGCTATTCTCTTAATTGGTAATTTAGGATACCGTACCTCAAGAATTTTTTCGGTATCCCGTAATAGTCACTCTCGGTTATACCGTAATTGCTTCCTTTAATGCAAACTCCACTATTAAAAGGTCTTATTTTTTAAGATCCCTCAAGTGAGCGGAACCTATAACTATTAACAAAATAACCACCGTACGATCTTATAGTAAGCAAAGGGCCTTATACAAGATCTTTCAAGAACTGATCGTTCATGAAAATTACTTATGCATTTTATATCCGTAAGTAAACATAAAATCCCCTATAGTTTAGTTATCTTTCAATTAATGCTATCAATAAACTAAGCACATATAAAATGATAATACTTACCATTAATTAAATCGGGAGGCAAACTCATTTTTAATTAGAGCATTGGCCTCATTCTCGAACATGAAGGGATTTTTCAGTCATATTTTAAGAAAAAATCCACTAAAGAGAAGAAAATTAACAAAAAATGTGAGTTAGTATCTACCGCATTGCTAATATTATTATATGTAATAAAATAGGTATGATATAGAATTTAAATTTTGATAAACTCACTTAATGTAGGTTAAATTAACAAAAAATGTGAGTTAGTATCTATTGCGTTGCTAATATTATTATATGTAATAAAATAGGTATGATATAGAATTTAAATTTTGATAAACTCACTTAATGTAGGTTTTACTTCTTTACAATTCATCAATGTATATTGGTAGGTCGCTTTGTATTTGAGTTGTGTCAATTTTCGTATTATGTATCGACTAATTGATCGACCTAGTTATTTGAATACGGATAACATCCGTTCAATGTGGTCACTTTTTTCTCTGTCGGAGTAGTCAACACTACATAGCACTTTTTGATGCTTAGTATGCATATAAGGCTTGAAATAATACAAGCAAAATAAAAAGACTATTTTGATCAAATATGCATTGCATATTAATCCTTCCACTTTAACCTTATTCTTAACATTGTTTTTTAACTTCCATAGATACCTATAACATGAACTATTTTAACTTTCAAAAGCTAGAAATTTATTTAATTTTATATTTAAATTTAAATACCTTTCAAATAGATACATCCATTGATATTGCACAGGTCTCGCAATAGGTGTCTCATATAATAGATGGATTGGAAAATGTTTGAGGGAGTAAAAAAGCCGAGTGAAAATATATGCTTTAGTTTGCAAAATATGATAGGTATCTCATCATTAAGCCGTAGCATATCTTCCGCCTTTATCACTATAGAAGTCAATTGCCTAAAGAACAAATTCAACTCTGTAAGTGCTTGCTAAACATTTCCCGACAAAAACTCCCAAAATGCAATTAGAACTATTACATGAAGACGTGACGAGTCATGACTTTTCATACCATAAAGTTTATCATGCTACATATCAACACATCTAGCTAGATTGAACACATATCCATAGGAAAACCCGAATTGTTTTTTTTTTTTTTTATTTAGATAGAGTAAATGCAGCTTTAGGATACTTTCTAGATGCATAATCCTTTACTAATTCTAGCCTTTTACAAAAGAGTTTTAAGTTTTTCTTTGAGCTGGCATTGTCTTTAGTCTTACCCGACACATTCATGATTGTGTTAAAAATATTATCAAATATATTTTGCTCAATATGCATGACATCTAAATTATGTCAAATGAGATTTGTACTCTAGTAAGGTAAATCCTAGAAAATACTTCGTTTCCTCTATCTACACATTTAAGAAATTCTACTATTACGATCATCCGCACCATCTTTTGTCACCTTCGATAACCCTTATTATTCTATCGGATGTAACATCTCTCGCTCTAGATCGGATTGGAGTATGGCCAGATTTAACAATTTTTTTATGGTAAATGCTTTTTGTTTCTTCTATATGGATGATCATGAGGAAGAAACTTTCGGTGGTTATCTAACTAGCAAGTCTTCCTTTAATTAGGAAGGAAGAAAGCATCTAATTTTTTCATACGAGTAAGGATAAGCTTGTTTTCCTACGAGTACTCTAACCAAACAGCATCGAATGTGCAAGAAAGTCACCGATAGTCCATATACTATAGCTCTCAATAAAAAATTTTGCTTATGATACACATCATAGGTCACTACATCCACTTTCCATAATTGGATAAGCTTAGATATGAAAGGCTGCAATTAAATGTCCAACTTATGTTTTGGATTTATTGGACCTAGAACAATCACTATTAGGAACATATATTCCTCCTTCACACACATCCATGATGGCAAATTGTATAGAGTCACAATGACCAATCACGAGAAATATTACGCACTCGTATTGACCAAATAGTTAAAACCTATCAATGCAACTCCTTATCTAACATTCCTTCTTTTAGCTACAAATGAAATATAATCTAATTAAAATTTTCCATGCAATAGAATTAGAGTGATGATGCATTACTCCCGTATCATCTCCCCCATGTTCGACATGTCATATCATATGCTCATTTGTTGTATTTGATGCATACAATTGCTCGTAGATGTGAGGTTAGAGGGAAGTAGCACATTTTCTTAATTGGAATAAGTTTTCCTCTTCTTGATCCTTAATGAGAACTTTAATGTAGAGGATGTTAACGGAACTTGCATTTATCATATTCATTGTCTTTCTTCCAATAAATCATGCTACCGTTATGACAACAAAAAACTTTTTCCACTAGTAAACCCATCCCCTTAACCAGACTTCTTTGTTTTATAAAAATTGTTTGTCATACGGTTATTAGCCGGCATAAACTCCATTTAATAATTCATATAACTGATCAAAACCCTTCTCTAGAAAATGATATTCAGCTTTTAGATTCAATATTTGAGCAATTGTTGACAATTGCGAGTCCTCATCGAACCGAGCCAAATCCCTCTATGTGATGCATTCAACATATCATAAAAGTGCTTGGCGTCGGGATTAGGAACCTCCTTCGTGTTAGACGGATCAAAGGATGGATCGGTTGTATCCATTACCATATTTTGATATGAGTTTTGGGGTTCATTAGAACTGCCTTCGTCCTACATAATAATTTTTAGAAACATGCCGACTCCTAGAATTTTCGGATGCCATTTAGGATTCAAATTCGCCATGATGTACCTAATCATAATATCCCAACACAAAACTCTTATAGCACAAATGATATTTTACCATTTCAATAGTTTCATAATTTCTATTTTGATACTTACCGAAATTACAAGGGCCCCTAATTTTGATTTTGTCTATACATTCACGATGCTCAATCGCAAAAGCTAAAAATTATGCTACACCTCTGACAAAGTCATCATTTAACAACCCGTTAACTAACCTAAAATTCATCCATTATCGATCAGATCTCCTTTTTGTAATTACTAAAAAAATGACACAACCAATGCAAACAAGCACTTATCATCATTTCGATGAATTTTAAATAAAAATTAAGTGTATATATATTAGTTGTGTAATTGTCTCTAATTAATTATGAATTTTATTTATAAAAATTTGATGTTATATTTAAATAATGATTAATTTTTTTTATTCTTAAATACTTAATTTTATAATATTCAATAATTTATTATATTTGTACATTTTTCTACCCGAGGTTGAATGGTAACCGTAACTTAAACCAAACTATTTCTTTCAATTTCAACACCAATTTTTCATATAATTTTAATCAATTATACATAAACTAACTCAATCGAGGCATTCATTGATCAATTACATCCATAAACCGCAAATTGGGCCTTATTGGGCCTAAAACCTAATTTAAGTAATTTAAGCCAATTTTTTAATTTCAATGTAATTTCTCATTCTAACTCATCTAATTACATTATTATAAGTATAAATAAATTAATTAAAGTATTAATTAGAAGTCGATTATACCTAAACCATAATTTATTCCTAATTTGGGCCGAATGTGGGCCTAAGATATTTAGATAAAATTCTTTAAGTTTTTTGAAATTTTTCACTTTCATTCATCAATTAACACTTAACTAACTCCTAATTAACCAATAGTTCATTAAATAAGCAAAGAAATCAAACCCTAATTTTACCAACATTGGGTCGGATGGCTTCCTAATTAAGGGATTAAGTGAAAATTTATCATTTTCTCAAAAAGTACATGAAATTTTATCTATATTAAAGCTAAAAATGTTTATTTTTATTAAATTTATCTAATTAATTTAACAATAAATTTAAATAAATTTAATTTAATAAATCCTAAATGAAATTTTTATTAAATTCTATTAATTAATAAAATGTTCATTAATTTTTAACTTTTATGTTTACTTTCAAATTACATTTTTATTCCTTTTTTTTTTTGTGAACAATTAAATTGTTGTGCATGTTATCTTCTTCTAATTTTAATAATTAAACTATAACAATCACTTCTATAATTTATATTTGGAATAATCATAAATCAAATTAATTACCTTAAATTAATTTCAACTAATTAAGATAGTAATTAACTCAAACAAAGCACAATATCCCAAACTAACAACAAATTAATTAAAAAAAATTAACCAACCAATAAATTAAAAATATCTTAAGAAATAATCAACAAAATTTAACTAAAGTACGTAAAAAATAACATAATTTAAAAATTAAGTTAAATAAAAACAACTAACAAAATTCACCTAATAATTAACACAAATACATAATTAATTAATTAAAAAATTTAAAAGAAAAATTATAGATTAAATAATTAAGTCTTAACTTAAAAATAAAGAATTTATAAATTAACAATAAATCAACCTTAACTAAATTACATAAAAAAAATTACATTAATAAAATTAAACCTGAATAATTAACATAATTAAAAAATTTTAGGTTTACATTAACATAAAAATTAACCAAAAAAATTAACATAACTAAAATGTAATAATTAACAAAACTAATCTAATAGTTATGAAAATTAAGTAAACAATGAAAAAATTTACACTAATAATTAACGTACAACTTAATCTAATTGCAAATTAATATAACAACAAAATTAGCAACATTCAAACAATTAATCAACTAAAAAAGAACAAAATTAGCCTAAAAAATTATAATATTTATTCAAAATTACCCGAGAGATCAAAGAGAGAAACATAGATCTAGTCGAATTTTTAGGGAGAAAGATGCACCTCACTTTGTTAAACGATTTAGAGAGTCACTTGATGGCGTAGGGTGGTGGTTTTGTGGCCATCGGTGCTATTTTTTATGGAGGAGATGGGGAACCGAATGTAGGAAGAAGAGGAGGAAGGGGTATTTAAAGGGATACGGATTAATGATGGATGCGATTCTGTGGCTAATTTATCACTAATTAGCAATGAAAACTCATTTTGGTCACTAATCTAAAACTCAAAAGGCGCTAAAAGTTTCCCAATTTTTCAAAAAAAAAAAAAAAAAAGCTAAAATAGCTAGGAATTAGCTATGAATTTCAAAATTCGTCTCTAATTTGAATTTCAAAATAGTGATGAAATGTATCCCATCTCTAATTTAAACTGCTTTGTATGAAATTTAAAACTGGGGGAGCCAAAATAGTGAGGGATTGATAAATCCGTTGCTAATTTGAATAGCATTTCCAAAAACAAATTCAAAATAGCGACGGGATTTGAAATTCTATCGCTATTTTGGCTTTCAAATTAGCAATGGTCATTGTTCTAGCGCTAATTTAAACGTTAGAGGGAGCCATGTTATATTTTAGTTAGCGATGAAATAAATTTTTCGCTATTTACCTACTAATAGTGATGGATTTATATAAGTCACTAAATTAGTGAAGAAAATCCATCGCTAAACACTGGTGCTTTTTTTTATTTGTGTTAATTTATAATGAAATTAAATTCGTCATCGAGTTTCTCTCACTATTCCATCGCTAATCACTTGCAAAAATTTCCTTTTTCTCATCCATCGTTAATCTGTCTCTAATTAGAGACGGAAGTGTATCATCGCTAATTGCCAACTTTCTTATAACGTGTGGTCTAGGGTAGCTTTATGCTTTACATGGATGCTTGTAAGATAGCTATATGGTAGCTTTATGGTTTAGAGGCAGTATTAATGCAAAAGGGAAAGGTTATAGCCTATGCCTCGAGACAGATTGAAAACTATGAGAGGAATTATCCTACACATGATTTAGAGTAAGTAGTAGTGGTATTTGCTTTTAAAATTTAGAGATGCTATTTATACGGGGTGAGATGTGAGATTTATATCGATCAAAAGAGTCTTAAGTGCTCCTTGACTTAGAAACGAGTTAAACATAAGGTAAATGAGATGGATAGAGGTGTTAGAGGTTATGATCTCGTATTATATTATCGACTAAGAAAGGCAAATGTAGTAACTAATTTCTTATGTAAAAAAATATAGGTAACAATGGAAATAGTGCAAACGAGTATTTTGAGGGACTTAGATAAGTATAGTCTAGAGGTGGTGTCGAAGAAAGACGAGTGTAGGGGTATCAACTTTAGTAATAGAGCTAGATTTGAGGTCTAGAATAAAAAATGGATACTTAACTAATGATGAATTGGTTAAGGTGAAGAAAAAAGTAGAGGAAGGAAAAGGACTATATTTTTATAGTTAATGGTGATAAGATAATAAGGTATTAGGATAGGTTATGTGTACCAAAGTATAAGAATTTAAGAGAATAAGTTCTAAGTGAGGTGCATTCTATGTTTTATTCAATATATCAAGGTCGTACTAAGATGTACCATGATTTGAAATCAATGTATTGGTAGAGAGGAATGCAGAAAGATATAACGGATCATGTAGCTAAATGCTTAACTCTGTCGGTAAGTTAAAATCAAGCATCAAAGACCATTAGGTTTACTATGACCTTTGGCAATGCTCGGATGGAAGTGGCTACATGAAGTGGTAGTACATAACTATGGATTTTCTAGTTATTATCGAGGTCGGAAAAGGGATCTAATGCCATATAGGTCATTATGGACAAGATGATGAAGTTGGCTCATTTTCTACTCGGTAAAGATGACTTTTAGTATGACTTAGAATCCAGAATTGTATATGAGAAAGATAATGAGATTACATAGAGTACAAATATCTATCGTATCCGATAGAGATTTGAGGTTCACATCAAACTTTTGAAAGAATTTACATGAAGTGATGGATATTATGTTAAATGTTAGTATCGTTTTCCACCCCTAGAGTGATAGGCGAGTTAGAGAGAGTGATACAAGTGTTAGAGGATATGTTGAGGGCTTATGTACTTGGTGATCGGATAGATGGAAAAAATATTTGTTATTGATATAATTTGCCTATAATTATAATTACTAAACAAGTATAAGGATGCCGTCCTATGAGGCATTATAGGAAAGAAGGTATAGATCAACGGTTCGTTAAGATGATATAAGTGAGAGAAAATTATTAGGACTAGAGATAGTTCAATAAATAAGCGAGGTGATAAAAAAGATAAGGTTAAAAATAAAAACAACTTAAAATTGATAGAAGAGCTATGTCAATCAAAGAAGAAAGGATTTGAAGTTTGAGGTTGATGATAATGTATTTTTAAAGGTAGCATTAATGAAGGGTGTAATAAGGTTTGGAAAGGGAGGAAAGTTATGAGATTCCTAATAGGATGGGTGACTAAAAATATAAATTAGCACTCCTTTCATATCTATCGAGAGTATATAACGTTTATCATGTATCGATGCTAAAGAAGTTTATGAATAACCCAAATTATGTATTATCGATAGAACCGGTGGAGTTAGCTTTAGATTTGACCTATAAAGAAAGGTTGGCTAAAATTTTAGATCAAGAAATTTAGAAGCTAAGGAACAAAGAGATTACCTTAGTGAAGTGTTGTCTAGGAATCATGATAAGGAAGAAGCTACAAGGAAAAGGGACGAAGAGATTTGGACTAAGTATCTAGGACTTTTTGATGATTAATTTCAAGGACAACATTTTTATAAGAGGGAGGATTATAACAACCATTTTTTTCTTTTGCATACTATGCATGTGTATGTTGTGGATGTGTTTTAATTTTATTCTTGTTTTATACATGCGATTGATGTTTTTTATTATTTTTATTAGGTGAGGTGTTTTAGATTAATTTTTTTCTTAGGTTAAGAAAAAATAGGATAACTAGAGTTAGTTAAGTTTGATTAAATTTACTAAAAAAGAAAATTGATCAAAGTAAAAAAAATTTTAAGTTTTAAATGGAAGTGCATAAATGAGGATGAAATGAATTTTGAGATGAATTAATGTATTAAAAAATTAAAAAATAAAATAAAATAAAATTTGGCAACCTATTAAAAAAATGGGACAGCCACCATTTTCCCCATTTACCTCATTCCCTCTCCCTCTCTTCTCCTTCCTTTCTTAAACCTTAACCTTCTCAATTCAATTTCATTAGCTCTCATCCATTTTTAAATAATTCCACCACCAAAAAATATAGATTATGTTAGTTTTTGATTATATAAGTTGAAACTAAGCAATATTGGACCTTGAAGAGTTATTGTTCTTGAGCTTGAAATCCGTATCACAAAAAAAAATGATTTCTTCTATGGTTCTCATTTATTTAATGAATTGTTATATGATTATTAATATTGATTATGAGGTTGGATTGTGATGAGTTTGTCATTTGAGCTAAAATTGATGAAGTTAGGATTTTGAAATCCATTTGATAAAAGTATGATTAAAGTGATTTTAATAAGTTAGAATATGATTAATTGTTTGAGGTTAATAATTTATGAAGCTAATTTGTAATTTAGTTAGTTAAATTTATTATATGAATTACTTTAAGATATAATGGAATAAATTGAGATTTTGTATTTGTAGGATATTGTAGAGCTTAGATTGAGCTAAAAATTCAATATGTAGTTTATGAAAGTGTTCTTGTGATGATAAAGTATTTTGGGTGGTTTATGAAAATGTTCTTGAATTGATAAAAAATATTTTTTGAAAGGTTAAAGAGGATGAATAATGAAATATGAAATTTTGAGAAAATAATTAGGTTATATGAATACAATTAAATATGAATGAAATGAGAGCTGAATAAATTGGAATAGAATTCATGATTTAATTAAGAATTGATGATGAAATTAGAGTTCAATTGATGAAAATGATAATGGTGCATGAAATTGAATGTTAATTGATGATGAAACATAATTAGGTAAGAGAAAAATTACAATCAGCACTAGTCTTAAACAAATCAGATAAATATAACTCAACTACCCTATGAACGTAAATACTATGTGTTTAATGTGAATAATGTGTTGTGATAGTCTTGAAGTACATTTATATGCATACACATATTTTACATGTTGATCTGTGATGAAATGAAATGTTTTAAGAAAATGGAAGATATGGTTATGTAAATAATGTTTTATGAGAAAAAATGTTTTGAATGCATGTTGACATTTTAATGTTAACTGTAAAGGTTAACTTTTGATATTTTAAATATTTTGGTTGCCTATTAAGGCTTAAATGTTGGGGTTTAAAGATTAAGAATATGACGGTTAAATATTATGGTTAATGTGACTACAAGTTGTTAGTGAACTAGACCCTACTAGCCTAGTGGCTATAGTGAAGCAACTCACCTATAGAGGGAAAGTCAAACTTAAGGGCTATGGTGCACAAGGTTGGCATCTTCTAGTTGGCTCAAGTAAGGAAAATAATTTTAAAAGTCATTCATGTAAAGAAATTTTTTAATGTAAAATCATGTATATTGCATTTGTTGAGATATTTATATCTTACATCCATTTTATGGTATAGGTATCGATGAAAATGTTAAGAATATTGATGCTACTTTTGGTATCTAATGACTCCATGTACTTGCCTTGATTGTCCCTAAGACATGAAGAATGTGTTGTATTTTAATGAATGACTATGCGTTTATGTATGAATATTTAAGGTTTATAAATGGTCTTATGAATATTATATGTAAGAATATTGAATTTCTAAATATTAAGAATTATTGTTTAATAACTAAGTGTGAATAACAAGTTGAGGTTATTTATTAATAGTGAGGAATGATGAAGGATCTTTATTTAGAATTTAAGAATGCATTATGGTAATAATATTGAGATAAAGTATCGATGAAAGTTTAACAAAATGCTTTTGTTGTATCAATGAGATGATCATATGGTTATATTATTGGTGACATGTTTTAATTTCTATGTTAATGATTAATGGGATTAAATTAGAAATAAGGTTTAAGGATAATGAAAAAATATAGGTTTTTGTAGTGAACCATCCACCTATGACCCTTGAGATAAGGCATATCGAGGATATCATGATGTAACATCCATCGATCGAGACACCTTACTTGAAGGGTCATAGACAAACGAGTCACTACAAAAACCTATATCATTTCATTATCCTTAAATTTTTTTCCTAATTTAATTTCATTTATCATTAAATATATCAATTAAAACCTATGATCAATAATATAACCACATAATTATCTCATTGACATGCAAAAATATTTTATTAAAATTTCTTTCATACTCTATCTCAACATTATTACCACATTGATCCTTAAATTCTGAAAGACTATCCATCATATCATTCAATATTTATGTATAACATCAACCTACCGTTCATACTTAGTTACTAAATAATAATTTTTAACATTCAAAAAAATCAATATTCTTACATCTAATATTCATAAAACTTAAAAATTCATATGTGAACTTATACTCATTTAATAAAATATAACACATTCTTCATTCCCTTAGGGACACTCGGGGCAAGCACATGAATCACTAAACACTAGAACCAGACTTCAACATCCTCATTACATACATCGATACCTACACTATAAAACGGACATGACATACGAATATCTCAATAAGTGTACCATGCATAATTTTACATTAAAACTTTTCATTACATAAAATGTCTTTTAAAATATTTTTCTTATTTGGACATCGCTAGAAGATGTCAACCTAGTGCACTATAGCTCTTAAGTTTGACTTTCCTTACATAGGTGAGTCGAGTCACTATGACTATTAGGCTAGTGGAGTCTAGCCTCAGTGAAAACATAGTGTCACATTAACCTCAATATTTAACTGTCAATCTTCAACTTATAAACCTACATATTTAAGCCTTAATAGACAACCTCAAAATTTAAAAACTCAATATTAAACATCAATAGTTAACCTTAATTATTAATCTTTACCTTTAAAATTAAAACCTCACCATGCATTCAAAATATTTTCTATCATAAAACATTATTTACATAGTGACCTAACTCACCCACGTATGAAAAGTCAAACTTAAGAGCTATGGTAGACTAGGTTGACATCTTCTAGTGGGCCTAAATAAGAAAAATATCTTTAAAAGATATTCATGTAATTAAAGTTTTTAATGCAAAATTATGCATGTTACACTTATTAAGATATGTGTATCTCACGTATGTTCTATGGTGGAGGTATCGATATAAATATTGATGATGTTGATGTTGCTTCTTGTATTTGGTGACTCATGTAAGGAAACTCGAACTTAAGAGCTATGGCACACTAGGTTGACATCATCTAACAAACCCAAATAAGAAAAATTATCGTTACAAGACATTCATGTCATGAAAGTTTTTTAAAACAATATCTTTAAAATACCTAGGTAAAGTTTGAATTTCCCTACGTGGGTGAGTCGATTGGGTCACTATGACCACTAGGCTAGTAGGGTCTAGCATTAGTGAAAACATGCAGTCACATTAACGTTAATATTTTATCGTCAATCTTCAACTTGTAAACCTAAATATTTAAGCCTTAATTGGCAACGTCAAAATTTAAAACCTTAATATTAAACATCAATAGTTAACCTTAATGATTAATCTTTACCTTTAAAATTAAAGCCTAACATGCATTTAAAATATTTTCTATCATAAAACATTATTTCCATATGCATATCATTCATTTTCTTAAAACATTTCATTTATTTACAATCAACATGCAAAATATGTATTTGTATATGAATGGACTTAAAAAAATCATTCACATTAAACACATAACATTTACATCTATGGTGTAAGTCAATTACACTTACCCGATTCATTTAAGACCAGTGTTGATCTAATCTTTCTATCTAAAGTTAGTATCTTGACTTAATTCAATATCTTAAATATAAAAATCATATTACATAAGAAATTTCAATTTTTCATATAACTCTAACGTTTTATTTTATTAGGCACATGACAAAGTGGAGTGGAACTTTATCATTAGTGTTTTAAGAAAGTTTGGATTTTCAAACAATTGGTGTGATTTGATATTTTGATGCCCGAGTAATTGTTGGTACTCGCGATGCTTTAATTCATTCACTTTTGGCTTTTTTAAATCACAACGAGTAGTTAGGCAAGGAGATCCATTATCTCATACTCTATTTATCTTGGCGTAAGATGCTTTCAATCATCAACTCATTGAATAGATAGACGGAGGTATGATTAAGCCTTACTATGCTAGATGTAAAACCCCAATTATATCTCATCTTCTTTTTATGGATGACATGCTTCATTTTTGCAATGGAAAAAAAAACAATTGATAATATCTTATTATTGATTAGCAAATATGTTGCATTTAGTGGTTAGTCTGGTTAATCATAGGAAGAGCTCGATACTATGCAACAATAGGTTATCTCTCAATAGGAAAAATCTACTAACCACATGGACAGGTTTCCATACAATAGAGATAGTTAAGTACCTAGATATACCTTTGTTTAAAGGAACATGTCGCATCTAATACTTAACCTATATGGAAACAAAAATTAGAGACAAGTTAGCGAGTTGGAAGGGGAAAGTGCTATGGACAGGTGGGAAAGTAACATTGATTCAGAGTGCTTTATAATCTATTCCAATATACTCTATGGGAGTTCAAATAATTATAAAAACCACCATTTCTAGGCTCTAAGGTTACATATCTAACTTCTTTTGGAATAATGAAGGAGAAAGCAAGCATCATTTGGCCAATCGGCATAAGATGTCTTTATCTATGGAAAAAAGAGGTTTAGCTATCAAAAATCTAAAAGAAATGATGAAGGCTATGAAAGGGAAATTTGCTTGGGCATATTTATAAAGCTTATCCTTATGGAGCTATTTCGTGCGAGACAAATATGGTTAGCTCGATGGGATTTCACTACTCGGACAATAGCAAAGGCTCACTCATTTAGAGATTACTCTTGTCACATATTAAAGCATTAATGGATAGCTCAATATGGCTAGTAGAGGCAAGCAACATTCGACTATGGAAGGATCGGTGGACGGACTAGGATCTCTCAGTCTCAACCCAGCTTAGCTCTAAACACGAAGTTCACATTATTACAAGCCAAAGCTAATTCCGAGTATACATGCTTGTTCTTCATTCTTTAATCGGAGGTGCAGTTGGATTGCAATGTTGAGGGTACTTTTTGCCACATAAAGGCTAAGTCGGGTAGATTTAGTGCAAATGTTTATCATGAGGAGAATAGAGTAACTAGTCCTAAATTTTAGTGGTGGAGGAGTTTATGGAATAAATGGATCACAAAAAAGGTTGGAATCTTGGTTTGGAAATTTATGAATAATGCTTTAGCGAGTGGATGACAAGATTGAAATGTGTGGAATCCCTCTTCTATCTTAGTGTAAATGCTACAGCTATCCACAAAAAGAGTCACAAGAACATCTTTTCATTCATAGTGAGGTTTCGGATATTTATAGAGTTACTTTGGTGACATTTTTGACATAATTCCGGGGTAGCATCGGTTAGACAACTAATAGTTAGATGGTTGTCCAGAAGAAGGCCCTTCTCTTAAAAAGCATTCTCTCTACTAGTGATTTTCAACTTGGTTATTTGGGAACTTTGGCTAGCACAAAATAAAGCAGTTTTCTAAGGTGAGGCAATGAACAACATAGGTAATAAACTCAAGGTGATTCATTGGTTAGTTAAGCTTAATAAAATTTTCCTATCGAAGGCCTTTCCTTCCTTCCATGATAGCATTTGCCTCAAATTCCTAGGAGTTAAAACTCATACTACTCTCATAGTTAAAGCATAATGGGTAAAATGGACACCTCCATCTCTACGCTCCCCGAAGCTAAACATATATGGAGCTTTAAGGGGAAATTTCTGCAGTGGGAGAGGAGTTCTTTGTGATGCCCATGGTAAGATGTTGATGGCATTTTCAATTTTGTTTAGAGATGGAACCAATAACAAAGGTGAGATTCTAGCCATTTGGGAGGGCTATAGGCTATGCAATCTTCACAAATTACATCCCTCAATTATAAAGGTGGATTCCTCTCTTACACTAAATGGCTTGGTTCGCTCACATAATCTTCCTCGGCATCTTACCTATTATTTACAGGAGTGTTGGGCACTCATATGTTTAGGTACTCGCCTTTAAACATGTATTTCGAGAAGGGAATAATGTGGCCGATAAGTCGGCAGCATGGGCCTTCCAACACTAATTAATGGGAGTTACTTTCATGTTATCCGAAATTCCTAGCACTTATGTCTAAACTATAAAGGAAGATGCCTGTGGTAGCTATTCTTTTACAAGTCCAAGACATCGTGACTAAGAGATTATAGGGTGTTGAAGTAAGAGATGATAAGCTTTGGGTGTGGATCACTTCATGCTTCAGTCGAAGTTTCTTCAGGCTCGCATTTGCTACAGAGTTAGGCCTCACACTCGGTTCGTAGCTATTTCCAATAGTTATATTCTCTAAGTTAGAGATTGGTAATGTCACCGCATGGTTTTTTCATGCGGACTCATGCAAGTGCAATTACTTAGTTATTTCTATATTGATTTTGGTTAATTAGGAACATGATTTACTTCTCTATATAAAATTCATAGCTACTCTCAAATTGACTTTAGTTAGTTGGGCCCTTGCCTATTAATCTCCCAAGTGTATAGGCTTTCTTGCCCTCCTAGTATGTTGGGCCAGGCTATATTGAAACCCCTTGTATTCATTTTTTTTATTCAATAAACTTTTAGGGTATCGACACTATTTCCCAAAAGAAAAAAAAAGAAAAGAATTCTTGGGCTTTCTCATAATTTTTTTTCTTGTTATATTTGGTACGATCATTGCCCACTAATTTCTTGCATCTACTTACCTAATTATGCTTCATCATCAACTAACATTAAATTTCATGCCTTATTATCAATTTTATCAATTGAACTCTAATTTCATCATCAATTCTCAATTAAATAATCAATAATCATCTAAGAATTCATCAAATAAAGAAAAATCATCGAAGAAGTCATACCTTTCTTTATGGTACCAATTTTAACATCAAGAACTAACATAATCTAATTTTTTGGTGGAGGAATAAGTTAGAAATGGGTGAGAGATGATGAAATTGAAGTGGGAATGTTAAGGTGTGAGAAAGGAAGGAGAAGAGAAAGAGATAAAATGAAGGAATTTTATGGTTGTCCTATTTTTTTATAACTTGCTGCAAATTTTTTTTTTTTTTACTTTAAAAATCATTTCTACAATTCTATTTAAGACTAAAAAATTCCATTACTTTGATTTATTTTTATTAATAAATTTAATTAAATTTAACAAACTCTGATTGCTCTATTCGTCTTTATACCCAAAATACATTTAATTTAAAACACTTCACATGATAAAAACAATAAAAACAAAATATCAATCACATAAACAAGAATAAAATTAAGACACCCACAAGCATACATATGCATAATATGTAGAAAATTTTGAAGATTACAATCCTCTCATTATAAAAATTTTTTCCTTAAAATTTACTCGTCCCATTTCCACCACCAATGCATGAGAAAGGTCATTTACATATGTGTTTATAATTAATACATGAAAGACATTATGGACTCTCAACAGAGATGGATGGTAAGCCAATCTATATGCTTGATCATTATGTCAAGTTTAGGGATGTTATTGGTCATTTTCACATTGGGGAGGGAGTTGGAGAAAACAACTAGAAAGTAGTGCTTCTTAGAGACTACATAGTTTTGGCTACCTTAAATGTAGCTAATCTTTAACCTTAATCCGGGGATGAATTCAAAACATCAAGAATGAGTCTTCTTTAACTTGAAGAGCTTGACATGGAAGTATTTGCCCAAGATCATGAAGCTGAAAGTTCGTGCCAATTGGATTTAATGAGGCCGAGAGTTTGGATGTGTATTTAGACCGAGTGGTTCAAGATTCATAGAGGCTGAATATTCAAAATGGAATTGTATGGTTTAGGTCGAATTGGTGAAATCTAATTTTGGGTCGAATTGTTCAATTATTTGTCTTATTTTAGTTCTTTTTTATTTTATCCTACTTGCATAAGAGTTTATGTTATGTTTGGAGTTATTTTTAATCTTTTCATGTTTTAGACTTTGGCTAAATTAACAATCCTTATTGGATTCGGATTAGACTAGTCGATTGCCCAAGCTACGCCGTGGGTCCTACGTAACAAAATCATTTTAAAATTTTTTTAATTAATTAATTTAATTTTTTTAATAAATTTTCTTTTTTTAATAAAAAAACATAAATCATTCTTCTATATGGATTAATTTTAAAATAAAAAATTATAATAATTTTAACTAAAATATTAATTGAGAATTAAAAAAACATTAAAAATATAATTCTCGTAATATTTTATTTCAAAAAATAAATTTATAATTAATGGATAAAATTTTTCAAAAATTAACAAGTGAAAAAAAATTCTAATTTAATGCTGATAAGAAAATTAATTTTTTAAATTATCCATGCAACGCTACGTGTAGATAGAATAAAATCATGTTAAAATTTTATAATATTTTCATTAATTTTTTATTTAATTATTACTATTTTTTATGTTTGTTTTTCATAAAATTTATACCTAAAAAAATACGATTTATTTTTCTTTATTTAGGGATTGTTGAATAAAAACTTATAATAATTTAAACATGTAATATTAATTAAGAATTAAAAAAAATATATTTTAAAATTATATACTTTTTTATAAAAATGTATTCAAAAAATAAAGTTACAATTAATGTATAGACTTGTATAAAAATCAACCAATGAAAGATGAAAATTTTATTCTTATTTAATGTCGGTGTGAAGATTATTTTTTTCAAGTATATGCATTTGATTTGTATATATTTATTTGTAACATAATAAATACAATTAGCATAAAAAATATATTTGAATAATTGGTTGGATCTTTTAAAAAATTATTTTAGTTGTTTTATTTAAAATGAATTTGTTCTATAATGTTAAAAAATATTCATCATAAATAATTTATATTATGTTAGAAGATGTAAAGTTAATTTTTAATAAAATCAGTGATCCAATATTTTTTTTATACGTTTTGACCACACTTAGTGAACTACGATAAATTATTTAAAATATACCTTTAAAGTTTTAGAATAAAATAATTATATATTTATACATATACCACTATCATTTAAAAATTATAAGAATTCATGATATTTATTATACCATTTTTTTAAAATCATGTTTTAAAATTTTATTGTAAAATTCAAACATAGGGAAAAATAATTTATATTTATCAATAAATAAAATTTTATATAAAAAATATTAATTGGATGACATTTTTTTTTATAAAAAATGATAAATTCAAAGAATGAAATTTAAATAACAAAAGTAATATAAGCTGAAGTATATATGTTAATTTTAAAATATAAAAAACTAGTGTGTGTGTGTGTGTGTGTGTATATATATATATATATATATAAGAATAAATATTAACTTCATGAGAATTTTTATTGGAAAGCTCAATTTTAAACAATAAGACTAGTATATTTATTCTAAAATCTAAAAACATATCGGATATATATTATATAATTGTTAGCTTGTATTGAAAAAAATAATAATTAATTTTTCAAAATTTTAATACCCAAATAAATAAATAAATAAAAAGAACATAAATTGATGAACAAAAAAAAAAAAGCAAAGGAAAAAAAAAGGTATGTATAGTGCATTAGTTAAGGGATTAAAATTTTTATTTTAAAATCATCAATTTATGTGAAAAAAAGTAATGATTGATTTTTCAAAATTTTAAGAACCAATTAAAAAAAAAGAAAAAAAAAACATAAATTAGTGGAAAAAAAAAAAGCAAAGAAAAAAAAAGGCATGTGTAGTGCATCGCTTAGGGGATTATTTATTTATTTTTTTTCACAAAACTTTGTGAACCAAAATAAAAAACTTGAAAATTACAAAGAAAAAATAACTAAGCTACAATAATAAATAGTAGTTTGTGAGGTGGTGAAAAGTTTTTTTTTTTTTTAAAAAAAATAATGTTCCTTAGCTTTTAACTTCTTTGATATTTATATATCAAAACTTATTAAAGTTTCTCACATACATTTCTAGATATAATTATTCTCACTATTTTAATGCTTTATTTGCAATACCTTAAAAATTTTCTTTAAATATTCAATCCAATAAAATAATAAAATAAAATTTATGAAATAATTTTAAATAATTCAATACGTAAAATTAAATTATAAATCAAAACAAAATACATAAATTAAAAAATATAAAACATGAAAGATGAATATTTTAAACCAAATTCTTATAATAAAATAATGAATACCCCTAAATATGTACCAAAATTTAAAAAAAAATTCTATTTTGGGTAACCATATAAAGTTATCTCATTAATTAACACAACTTTAAATCATGTTAATTATTGTAATATTTAATGTCTATTAAAAAAATTAATTTTTGTTAAATATATTTCGAAACATGCAATTAATAATAAAGAGTGTGTAATTTATGAAGCGACATACATGCCACTCTACGGATATGGAGCCCTTTGTCTAGCTAGAAAGACCTGTTCCGGGACCACCAATCTTTGACAATCGATTTTGCGATGCTTGCTCTAAACGAGCCACATGAGCATGTCTTGAGAAATCTGCTCGCCACATATCCCGGACCTTCTAACTAATATAAATAGGTCGCTCGTTCATTAAACCGCACTTGTAGATGAAGTCGGTGTAGCATTTTCCGGCCACAACCTTCCATATGTTAGTGTTGGTGCCCAAGATCTAATCATGTTTGGATGAACTCATGTCAATGTATTATTGCATTATTTATTTTAATAATAAAAAAAATTATTCTATTAATTCTTATGTTTACATGTTGATAAATTCAAGTAGAATTAGATAGAAGTCATTTTGATATGTATTTACAATAGTGATTGATTGAAAGATGTGAGAGAAACACTAATGCATATAAATGATATCATTAAACGTCCTAAGTCATAGCATTATCAAGAATGGACATTGATAATATGCAAATAGACTTGTCGTTGCTATGCTCATACTATATGATAGCAATAAGAGATCTCACACATATTGACATGGTGATGCCAAAGCAAGCATTTAGGTGATTTATGTTAGAGAACATATTACCGAACTTGACTCGCCATGAGAACCCATTTATTTTTAGTCTATGGGAATCTTATACGAAATGGGTACAAATGGTCTTTAGACTTGAAGTCATCACGGTTGTCTCATTGGAGGACTTATACACTTTGACACTCATTTGAATGGATCCATTGATGGCTTGCACATGGTTGATTCGTTGGGTGCACTAGGAATCCAATGGAGGTATGTGTATAACTAAGATAGGCTATATCATTCCTTGTATGCTAAACGAGTTATCACATTGCACTTCGATAAATGTCTACTCGAGAAATCCGAGGCCATAGTAGAAGTACACCAATAGAGCATAATTGGTTTACTCTAAGAACTAAGACATTTGAGAATCGAAAAAAATTTGTATGATCATAATCAAACAAGATTTATAACCAAGTTCGAGATCACACTATATAAGTTGACATGAGGACCGAATTGTATGGTAACCATGCTCATGAAAGGTAATAATGCATTAACTAATCCTCCAAGAGAATTGGATATTCATGATGCCTTACTAGAGGTCAATCTTGATTTATGTATTAAGAGATAAAAGAGGAGTCTTTTGTTCTTGATATATTGTCAACATATCTATGAGCTTATTCGAGTCATATGCATAAGTTTAGGTATTCACATTATAAATAAGAAGCAAAGATATTGAAAAAAGGTTTTCAAGTATGAAAGTTTTCTCGTTTTGGAAAGGATTTCCAAAATGGAAAGTTTTCTTAATTGGAAAGTTTCCTAAAATGGAAAGTTTTATATTTTAGAAATAGATTTCTTAATTTAGAAGTCAGTTTCAAATTTGGAAATAAAGAACCTAAAAGGAAGGGAGTTTCCTAATTTAGGTTAAAAGGTATTTTAGAAAATGATTACCTAATGTGGACCCCGCTAAAATAATCTAAGAATATTTATTTAGATTGTCCAAAATAAATTAATCGGGCTAAAATAGTTTTTGGTCCATTAGGTTTAATTAAAAAAAAACTTAAGATATTTTAGTGGGAGGATAAATATCAACCTTTTTGGATAAGGTTGAATGTTTTAAAGATAAACATCAACCTTATAAGATAAGGATGAATGTTTTAAGGATAATGATCAAAATTCCACATGTAATATAACTCTTCATCCTTAAAAGATAAAAAAAAAAAAAAAACAACTTAGAGTCTTTTATGGACTCATTGCCGTCCCTCTCCTTGTCTTTAGAGGATAAGGAAACTCTCGCCCTATATATAGGAGGGGAGGTGCAGCATGGAGAAAAAGAATGAACAAAAAAAGTATTTTCGACCCGGGAAAATTAAGAGAGCAATTTTCAACCAAAGAAAAATAAAAGGAGTAAAGTTTCAACCAACCCTAAAATTAAATAGGGCACAAGACTAAGAGAGAAAAATAAAAAGAAAATAGTTTTCTCCTAAACCCTAGCAAATTATACACTTTCCTTCTCTTTTGAGGTTGTCATAAAATTGCTCAAGATTGATATTTATAAAAAATACTAAATTAGAAAAGATGGAGCTAACACCCTACCGATTTTGAGTGCTTCTTTGTGGATACTCGGAGTATGTGGATGATTAATAGAGGTCGAACACTTGGATCGGCTTTATTGAAAATGAATTAAAATCAGTGCTACAGGAGGTAATCCTTTCTTTATAGCTTTATATTCATTTATATATAGTTAGTAGATTCAACGGTATGATCTTGGGCCTTTAGATGGAGAAATTTTTTCATTTATTTCACACCTCCATAAGATACATGATCATTCACCATGTCGTTCTAACAAGCGCCTCGATAGTAAAATCCAAGTCAAAATATTTTTGCATGAAGAAAAAAATATTAACTTTATTTGCTAAAAAATTTATTTTAATTATCAAAAAATTGATAAATCATCACCCAAAGTTCACCGAAGTAGAAGTTTTTAATTATGTAGGTGACGAGTCTTTTAGGATGATCCACTAATGACTACCCATTCCTTAAAAATTGGCGAGATCTTCGTGGAATAATCTCTACTAGACAGAGTTAAACTATTGAACAAAAAAAAATATTAAAAACAATATAGGAATTATTGAAATTATATATTAAAGTAAAAAAATGATTACATACTATCCTCGAGCAATAGAAATATATTGCCAACTCGGAGGAGCTATGGAAACTTTTTGAAATATCAAACACGTGAGCAGGGGCCACTCTTGGAGGACAACAAGTGGAACCTCGGATGTTGATTCAAGAACACCCGTCGGTGTAAATGTGCTATCTCTATGACTGCAAGAGTTGTAAGACCCATGTAAAAGGCCTATAGTCGGAGATCCATGATCGATACTAATAGGGGATCCTAGTAGACTACCATACGACAATCATGCTCTTCCACGATTATCAAAACATGATCCGATACCGACTATGTGAGAACGACGCTAACCACATTTATCACGAGTCATTGTTGTATGATTTAATGTTAAACGAATAAGCATAATATAACAAATTTATCATCGCAGTAAATTAATAAGTAATTAAACAAAAATACATCATTTGCTATGGATACAAAATAATCAAAACACACAATGAGCATTTAGTGGAGATATGAAAATTGATAATATTTACTACATGTAACAAATTAATAAAAGAACAAGAATTATATCATTTCTTACTAATACAATAAATGAAATATAAATTTAATTAGAACTATCATAATCACTATTTAGGTTATCATCTTCATCATTCGATGTATTTTCACACTTCTTAATATCGTCTTCGTCAACCACACCTACTTTTATATCTACAAACGACCCATTTGAATAATTCAACAAAGTGACATCCTTGACTTCCTCTATCAATTCTTGTTAGATTTCTAAATCATTTTGCAAAAATGGTTTAGCATTTTGTTGGACGGTAGTTGATGAATTAGGAAAATCACATACGTACCTAGCTTTGATCTTATACATAGCCCACTAATCTCGGTTCTCACACCTTAAACTAGGGTACTCATATAATACACTTGAGCCAACCATTTTACTAGGACAAATGATTTTTAATTGTTTAAGGTTCTCTTATAGTTAACATCCATAAGTTTGTACTCGTGTATGAACCCTTGTTCTTTATGGTGTAGGATCGAACCAATCACATTTGAACAATGCTATTCTATTGATTGGTAATGTAGGATACTCTACTTCAAGAATTTTTATCGGTATCCCATAATAGTCACTCTCGGTTGTACCGTAATTGCTTCATTTAATGCGGACATCACTATTAAAAGGTCTTGTTTTCGAAGATCCCTCAAGTGAGCGAGAACCTATAACCATTAACAAAATAACCACTCTTACAAGTAAGAAAAGGGCCTTATGTGAGATCTTTCAAGAACCGAACATTGATGAAAATTACTTATGCATTTTATAACCGTAAATAAACATAAAATCCTCTATAAGTTTAGTTATCTTTCAATTAATGCTATCAACAAACTAAACACATATAAAATGATAATACTTACCATTAATTAAATCGAGAGTCAAAATCATTTTTAATTAGAGCATCGGCCTCATTCTCGGATGTGAAGGGATTGTTCAGTCGTATTTTGAGAAAAAATCCACTAAAGAGAAGAGAATTAACAAAAAATGTAAGTTAGTCTCTACTACGTTGCTAATATTATTATATGTAATAAAATAGGTATGATATAGAATTTGAATTTTGATAAACTCACTCAATGTAAGGTTTTACTTCACAATTCAACAATGTAAATTGGTGGGTTGCTTTGTATTTGAGTTGTGTCAATTTTCATATTATATATCGACCAATTGATCGACCTTGTTATTTGAATACGGATAACATCCCTTCAATGTGGTCGCTTTTTTCTCTATCACAATAGTCAACATTACACGACACTTTTTGATGCCTAGTATGCACATAAGGTTCAAAATAATAAGAGCAAAATAAAAAGGCTATTTTGATCAAATATGCATTGCATATTAATCTTGTCATTTGAGTCTTATTCTTAACATTATTTTTTAACTTCCATAGATACCTATAATATGAATTATTTTAACATTCGAAAGCTAGAAATTAATTTAATGTTACATTTAAATTTAAATACCTTTCAAATAGATATATTCATCGATATTACACATGTCCCGCAATAGATGTCTCATATAGCAGATGGATTGAAAAATGTTTTAGGGAGGAAAAAAGCGAGGTGAAAATATACGCTTTAGTTTGCAAAAAATGATGGGTATCTCATCATTAAGCCATAGCATATCTTCTTTTCTTATTAGTATAGAAGTCAATTGCCTAAAGAACAAATTCAACTCTGTAAGTGCTTGCTAAAAATTTCCCGACAAAAACTACTAAAATGCAATTAGAAGTAACTTATGCATGAAGACGTGACGATCATGACTTTTCATCCCATAAAGTTTATCATGCTGCATGTCAACACATCTAGCGAGATTGAACACATATCCATAGGAAAACCTGAATTGTTTTATCCATTCAAGCAATTTTGTTTTTTGTTATTTAGATAGAGTAAATGCAGCTTTAGGATACTTTCTAGATGCATCATCCTTTACTAATTCGGCCTTTTACAAAAAATTTTCAAGTTTTTCTTTGAGTTGGCATTGTCTTTAGTCTTATCCGACACATTCATGATTGTGTTAAAAATATTATCAAACATATTTTTCTCAATATGCATGACATCTAAATTGTGTCAAATGAAATTTGTACTCTAGTAAGGTAAATCTTAGAAAACACTTCGTTTCCTCCATCTATACATTTAAGAGATTCTACTATTATGATCATCCGCACCATTTTTTATCACCTTCAACAACCCTCACTATTCCATCGGATGTAACATCTCTACTCCAAATCGGATTGAAGAATGGCTAGATTTAACAATTTTTTTATGGTGAATGCTTTTTGTTTCTTCTATATGGATGATCATGAGGAAAAAATATTTAGTGGTTGTCTAACTAGTAGGTCTTCCTTTTATTAGGAAGGAAGAAAGCATCCGATTTTTTCATATAGTAAGGACAAGCTTGTTTTCCTACGAGTACTCTAACCAAACAGCATTAAATATGCAAAAAAGTCAATGATAGTCCATATAACTATAGCTCTCAATAAAAAATTCTACTTATGGTACACATCGTAGGTCACTGCATCCATTTTTGATAATTGGATAAGCTCGGATATGAAAGGTCTGCAAGTAAATGTCCAACTTATGTTTTTAATTTATTGGACCTAGAACAATCATTATTAGGAACATATATTCCTCCTTCACACACATCTATGATGAAAAATTGTATGGAGTCACAATGATCGATTATGAGAAATATTATGCACCGGATTGACCAAATGGTTAAAATCCATCGATACAACTCCTAATATAACATTCCTTCTTTCAACTATAAAAGAAAGATTAATCTAATTAAAAATTTTCCATGCAATAAAATCGGAGGGATGACACATTACTCCCGTATCATCTCTCCTATGTTTGACATTTCACATCATGTGATCATCTGTTGTATTTGATGCATACAATCACCGTAGATGTGGGGTTAGAGGAAGTTATACAGTTTCTTAATTGGAACAAGTTTTCCTTTTATTGACCCTTAATGAGAACTTCAATATAGATGATGTTAACAGAACTTGCATTTATCAAATTCATTATCTTTCTTCCAATAAATCATACAACCGTTATGATAACAAAAAAAAAAAAAATCCACCAATAAACCCACCCCCTTAACTAGCTTCTTTATTTTAGAAAATGTTTTTGTCATATAGTTATTAGCCGGCATCAATTCCTTTAACAATTCACATAACTAGTCAAAACACTTCTCTAGAAAATGATATTCCTCTTTTAGATTCAACATTCGAGCAATTGTTGACAATTGCGAGTCCTCATCACAACCGAGCCAACTCCCTCTATTTGATGCGATCAACATATCATAAAAGTGATGGGTGTCAAGATTAGGAACCTCCTCGGTGTTAGATGGATCAAAGGATGGATCGATTGTATCCATTACCATATTTTAATATGAGTTTTGGGGTTCACTAGAACTTTCCTTCGCCCTACATAATAATTTTCAAAAATATACTCGACTCCTAGAATTTTCAAATGCCATATAAGATTCAAATTCGCCATGATTTACCCAATCATAACATCCCAACACAAAACCCTTATAAGCACAAATGATATTTTACCATTTCAACCTTCTCATAATTTGTGTTTTGATACGTACCGAAATTACAAGGACACCTAATTTTGGTTTCATCCATACATTCGGGATGTTCAACGACGAAAAGCTAAAACTTATTCTATACCTCTAACAAACCCATCATCATTTAACAACTCGTTAACTAACCTAAAATTTGTCCATTGTCGATCGGATCTCATTTTTGTAATTACTACAAAAATAACACAACCGATGCAAATAAGTACTTATCATCATTTCAATGAATTTTAAATAAAATTAAGTATTCTTACATCTAATATTCATAAGAGTGTTCATAAAACTTAAACGTCCATACATGAACTTATGCTCATTTAATAAACTATAACACATTCTTCATTCCTTTAGGGACACTCATGGCAAACACATGAATCACTAAACCCTAGAAGTAGCGTCAACATCCTCATTATATACATTGATACCTACACCATAGAACGGACACGAGATATGAATATCTCAATAAGTGTAACATGCATAATTTTACATTAAAAAATTTCATTACATAAATATATTTTAAAGATATTTTTCTTATTTGAGCTCTGCTAGAAGATGCCAACCTAGTGCACCATAGCTCTTAAGTTTGACTTTCCTTACATGGGTGAGTCGAGTCACTATGACCACTAGGCTAGTAGAGTCATATCATAAAACATTATTTCCGTATGCACATCATTCATTTTCTTAAAAAATTTCATTTATTTATAGTCCAAATGCAGAATATGTATTTGCATATGAATGCACTTCAAAACATCATTCACATTAAACACATAACGTTTACGTCTATGATGTAAGTGAATTATACTTACCCGATTCATTTAAGACCGATGTAGATCATAATCTCTCTCTAAGAGTTAGTATCTTGGCTCAATTCAATATCTTAAATATACAAATCATATTACATAAGAAATTTCAATTTGTCATATAACTCTAACGTTTTATTTTATTAGACATCCGAAAGAATGGATTGGAACTTTAGTGTTTTAAGAAAGTTTGGACTTTCAAACAACTAGTGTGATTTGATATTTCAATCCCCGAGTAATTGCTTGGTACTCATTATGTTTTAATTCATGCACATTTGGCTTTTTTAAATCACAATGGGGAGTTAGGAAAGGAGATTCGTTATCTCCTACTCTATTTATCTTGGTGCAAGATGCTTTCGATAGTCGGTTCAATGCATGGATAGACGAAGTATGATTAAGCCTTACTATACTCGGATGTAAAACCCCAATTATATCTCATCTTCTCTTTATAGATGACATGCTTCTTTTTTGCAATGGGGAAAAAAATTGATAAGATCTTATTATTGATTAGAAAATATGCCGCATATAATGGTCACTGGTTAATCATAGAAAAAGCTTGGTACTATGCAACAATAGGTTATATCTCAATAGGAAAATCTACAAGCCACATGGATAGGTTTCCATACAACGGAGATAGTTAAGTAACTAGATATACCTCTGTTCAAAGGAAGATGTCGCATCTAGTACTTAAACTATGTGGAAACAAAAATTAGAAACAAGTTAGCGAGTTGGAAGGTGAAAGTGCTATCGACAAGCGAGAAAGTAATATTGATTCGAGTGTTTTATCATCTATTCCAATATACTCCATGGGAGTTCAGCTAATTACAAAAACTACCATTTCTAGGCTCTAAGGTTACATATCTAACTTCTTTTAGAATAATGAAGGAGAAAGCAAGCATCATTGGGCCAACTAGCAGAAGATGTCTTTGTCTCGTGGAAAAAAGAGGTCTAGCTATCAAAAATCTAGAAGAAGTGATGAAAGTGATGAAGGCTATAAAAGGAAAATTTACTTAGGCATATTTATCAAGCTCATCCTTATGGAGGTGTTTCATGCGAGACAAATATGGTTAGCTTGATGGGATTTCACTACCTGGATAGTAGCAAGGGGTCACTCATTTGGAGATCACTCTTGTCACATATTAAGGCATTAATGGATAGCTCAATCTAGCTAGTAGGGGCAGGTAACATTTGACTATGGAAGGACAGGTGGAAAGACTAGGATCTCTCCGAGTCTCAACCTAGCTAGCTCCAAAGACGAGAGATCACATTGTTACAAGCCAAAGCTAATTCTAGTATATATGCTATTCTTCATCCTTTAATCGAGGTGCGATTGGATTGCAATATAGAGGATACTTTTTGCTACATAAAGGCCAATCGGGTAGATTTAGTGCAAAAGTTTATCATGAGGAGAATAAAGTAACTAGTCCTAAATTTGAGTGGTGGAGGAGTTTATGGAATAAATGGATCACAAAAAAGGTTGAAATCATAGTTTGGAAATTTATGAATAATGCTTTGGTAGTGGATAATAGGATTTAAATGTGTGGAATCCCTCTTCTATCTCAGTGTAAATGTTGTAGATGTCCACAAAAAGAGTCGCAGGAGCATTTTTTCCTTCATAGTGTGGTTTCTGGATATTTATGGAGTTACTTTGGTGACATTTTAGACATAATTCAAAGTGGTAGCATTGGTTAGACAACTAACAGTTAGATGGATGTCCAGAAGAAGGCCCTCCTCATAAAAAGCATTCTCTCACCTAGTGATTTTCAACTTGGTTATTTGGAAACTTTGGCTAGCATAGAATATAGCAGCTTTTTTAAGGTGAGGTAATGAACAACACGGTATTAAACTCAAGGTGATTCATTGGTTGGTCGAGCTTAATGAACTTTTTCTTCCGAAGGTCTCTCCTTCCTTCCATGATAGCATTTGCCTCAAAGTCCTAGGAGCTCAAACTTATACTCCTCTCACAGTTAAAGCATAATGGGTAAGATGGACACCTCCATCTCTAGGCTCCCTAAAGCTAAACGTAGATGGAGCTTCAAGGGGAAATTTCTACAATGGGGGAGGAGTTCTTCATGATGTCCATGGGAATATGTTAATGGCATTTTCAATTTTTTTTTCTTTTGGAGATGGAACCAATAGAAAAGGTAAGATTCTAGCCATTCGGGAGGGGCTTAAGCTATGTAGTCTTCATAACTTACATCCCTCAATTATAGAGGTGGATTCCTCTCTTGCACTCGGATGGCTTGGATTGCTCACATAATCTTCCTCGACATATTACCTATTATTTATGGGAGTGTTGGGTACTTATACATCCAAGTACTGCCTTTAAACATGTATTACATGAAGGGAATAATGTGGTCGATAAGTCGGCGACATGGGCCTTCCAACACTTATCCATGCGAGTTGCTTTCATGTTATCCGAAATTCCTAGCACTTGTGTTTAAGCTATAAAGGAAGATGCCCGGGGTAGTTATTCTTTTATAAGTCCATTATAGCATAAGTAAAAGATTTTAGGGTGTGGAAGTAAGAGATGATAAGCTTCGGGTGTGGATCACTTTATGCATCGGTCGAAGTTTCTTCAAGCTTAGATTTGCTACAAGTTAGGGCTCACACCGATTCGAGCTATTTTTAGTAGGTATATTTGTAAGAAATATTCTATAATGTGGCCCATATGTCATGTTTATTTTAAATCTATAAATGACTATTTAAAGACTTAGAGCCCAATGGACTTTCGTAGTGGGCTAGGCACATCCATGATGGATAGAGGTGTAAAATTAGGTTAAAGAAAGAGTCTCCGGTCTAGCCATATAAATAGTAAGTAAAGCCTATGTTTTTCATCAACACACAAAACCCTAAAGTATTGGCATAGACTAGAAGGCTCTCTCTCCCCTTAGTGGCTCCAGTTTTCTTTCAACAATATCTTGAGCACTTAATCAATCATGACAGGAGGTATGTATCATATTAATTTCGTTGCGCTTATATGCATAGGCATATTTAATTTTATTACATGTGATATCGAGCTTCCTTCTTACTATATTGATTAGTGTTAATAAAAATCCATCAATTGTATTTCATGAATACATATTATGATTATTTAATGGATGTGATATTAAGTATGTAATATGGGTATTTTAATTATATTATTTTTCTTGTCACTAACGGAGGGGGATTTCTATCAAAAAAATCGTATATCACGGTAGAAATCGTTAAATCAAGTATGCATAATTGATCCGTGATATTTTTTCTTTCTTTCTGGAACTTGGAGGAGAGGCGCGCACACCATGTGCTGCTATAGTACAAAACTTAGTAATGCCAAGTTTCATCTCATTAAATATAACATGTTTCTTTTATTGGATTAAAATAATTATAAAGGTCACACAAATGGTACAGTTTGTTGAAATTGTATTTGTTTTTATGTATATCAAAGCACATGGCTTGATCCGTGGCATGCATATTTTTGTCATTTATTTGAATCCGTGGCATGCATATTTTGTCATTTATTTAATGTTTCAATATATATGAATCACGTCCCTGGATTAAGGTATGCATATAAATAACAAGCCGCATGTATATAAATAACAGCCCGAACTTATCAAAGTCCTTTGTCCGTGGGGGCTTAAACAATTTCTTTTATGCATATATTATAGACTCTATTAGCATAAGTTATATGCAAAATAAATAAATAAATAAATTGTTAAATATAATAATAAATAAATAATGGAATGATTATTATTATTATTTTGATATGTCAATGTAGAGTTATGAGTTGATATTAAAGCATGCTATGTTGAGATGGTAATGTCAATTAACTTAGGAATAACCACAACATCTTTAAGTTATTTTGATCATCACATTAAAGTTTATTAAATTAATATGCTCATAAAGTACATAGCTTAATTTACAATTATTTTATAAAAATAATGACTTGGCCATACGGGGAGGTTGTTATTTTATGATTTAATTGGAATAAGATAATAAATTGATATTAAGGATGGATTTTATTCTAGGCCCTCGGGTGTGAATATTTTTTTATTCTTGATATTTTATTTATTAGTCTTATTATTAAAGAATTAGTGAATTCTATGCATGATGCAACCTCTACCCACAGGAAGGTTAGAATTTACTATTAAATTGATATTGGTTAATTTAAATAAAGTATGGTTTTTCATAGTATTAAAGTCTTTTCTTGGTTATTGCGGCTTTTCCTATTGCTTTTATTGATACATCTAGTATTCCAATGCTATGTGGTGATAATTTTGGTGATTGAAAATAAAATATTCTCTTTGCATTGGGGTGTGTGGATTTGGATTTGGCCCTACGTATGGATGAACCACCCATCCCCACGGATTCAATTGATGCACAGGAAAAGACTAATTATGAGCGGTGGGAGCGATCTAATCGCTTAAGTTTAATGCTCATAAAGTCTCGCATAAATAAGAGTATAAGGGGTTCAATCCCCGAATGCTTTAAGGCAAAAGATTTCCTAAAGACCATAGAAGAACAATTTGTTTATTCCGATAAGGCATTAGCCGACAACCTAATGAAAAAGCTTTCGACAAGTCATTTGACTATTCTAAAGGTGTGCGCGAGCACATTATGGAAATGAGGGACACTGCTTGCTCAATTAAAGTCCTTAGAGGTAAAGATTTCCAAGTCATTCTTGGTGCATTTCATTTTGAACTCTCTCCCCGTGAAATATGGTCTCGTTTAAGATTTCTTATAACACACATAAGGAAAAATGGTCAACTAATGAATTATTGACCTTGTGTGTTCAAGAAGAAGGGAGATTGAAACTTGAGAAACCCGAAAGTGCTCATTTGGTTTCTCAAGCTAAAGGAAATTTCAAGAAGGGTAAAAATGTTCTAAAAGTGAAAAAACATGAACATATGCCTATAAAGCAAAATGGCAATAATAGTAAATGTTTCTTCTGCAAGAAAGAGGGACATGTTAAGAAAGATTGCCCTAAGTATCAAAAGTGGCTTATGAAGAAAGGTAAACTCATCTCTTTAGTGTGTCATGAATCTTTTTTTATTGAGACTCCTAATAATACATGGTGGATTGATTCTGGTTCTACGATCCATATTGTGAATACCATGCGGGGCTTAAGGAAGCCGAAAGGAAATGAAGAAGGCATCTATTCAGGAAATCGGATGTGCTCTAAAGTTGAAGTCGTGGGGACTTTTAGATTAATTTTAAAATCTGGATTTATTTTGAATTTGGAAAATGTTTTTTATGTTCCATCATTTTCTAGAATTTTGATTTCGGTTTCCGGACTATGTAGTATTGGCTATGGATTTTTGTTTAATAAAAACATTTTTAGTATTTTGAAAAATATAATCTCTATTGGTGGTGGAACATTAATTGATGGTTTATATAAAATTGAACTAGACCCCACTTTTGAGCTCAACTATTTATCAATGCATGTTAATACAAGTATTAAAAGGAGAAAAATTGATGAGAATTCCTCCACATTATGGCATAAGAGATTAGGTCACATCTCCATTGAAAGAATTAAAAGATTGGTGAATGATGAAGTTTTAAATGCTCTTGATTTTACTGATTTTGGTACTTGTGTGGATTGCATAAAGGGAAAGGAAACTAACAAGACCATTAAAGGTGCCACGAGGAGCTCGTAAATTTTAGAAATCATACACACCGACATATATGGACCGTTTAATACTCCTTGCCTAAATGGTCGGAGATATTTTATCTCATTCATTGATGACCATTCTAGATTCATGTATCTTTATCTTTTACATGATAAGGCTGAAGCACTTGATGCTTTTAACACCTTTAAGGTTGAGGTAGAGAAACAAAAGGAAAAGACCATTAAGATTGTAAGGTCCGATAGAGGTGGAGAGTATTATGGTAAGTACATCGAAAAAGGACAAATGTCGAGTCCATTTGCAAAGTTCCTTGAATGAGAGGGCATTATTGCACAATATATAATGCCCGGCACACCATAACAAAATGGTGTAGCCGAGAGAAGGAATTGTACTCTCATGAACATGGTTAGAAGCATGATTAGTAATTCTAATTTACCATTATCCTTATGGAGTGAAGCATTAAAGACTGCTATGTATATTCTAAATAGGGTTCCATCTAAGGTCGTCTCTAAGACACCTTTTGAATTATGGAATAAATGAAAACCTAGTTTAAATCATACACATATATGGGGTTGTCCTGTTGAGGTAAGGATTTATAATCCTCAATTAAAGAAATTAGACCCTAGAACAACCAGTGGATATTTCATTGGTTATGTAGTAAACTCTAAAGGATATAGGTTTTATTGTCCTTCTCATAGTACAAGAATAGTAGAGGCAAGAAATGCTAAATTTCTTGAGGATCTTAACCTTAGTGGGAGTGATTTTCCTTGAAGAATAGAATTTGAGGAAACACAAGATTCAATTGTGTTGCATAAGGATAAAAGGCAATTGGTTATTATTCAAGAAAGTCAATTAGATAATGTTGAACAACAACAAATTCTCGAGCAACAAGTTCAAAAGCAACTAGTTCTTGATGAGCCAAACCCACATGAAGATGTTGAATTAAGAAGATATTCAAGAGTA
The DNA here is from genome assembly GCA_963924115.1 of Dovyalis caffra. NCBI lineage: Eukaryota > Viridiplantae > Streptophyta > Magnoliopsida > Malpighiales > Salicaceae > Dovyalis > Dovyalis caffra. Next base: position 106,176 of record CAWUPB010000233.1, on the reverse strand, counting down.
AGGAGACCAACAATTTCTAATGACTATGTTGTATACCTTCAAGAGTCCGACTTTGATGTTGGACTTAAGAATGATCCAAACTCATTTTCACAAGCCATGAATGGAGAAAACCCCAATTTATGGTATAATGCTATGAAAGAAGAAATAGAGTCAATGCATAAAAATCAAGTTTGGGACCTTGTCGAATTACCAAAAGGATCTCGTAGCCGTTGGTTGCAAATAGGTTTATGAAAACAAGAGAGATTCTTCCGGTAATATCGAACGATATAAAGCTAGACTTGTGACTAAAGGTTATACCTAAAAAGAAGGCATAGACTATCATGAGACATTTTCTCTAGTCTCTAAAAAGGATTCATTCAAAATAATAATGGCATTAGTAGCTCATTTTGATTTGGAGCTACATCGGATGGATGTGAAAACAACATTTTTAAATAGAAATTTGGATGAAGAGGTATACATGAATCAACTCTGAAGGTTTTTGTGATGATACAAATAGCCACTTGGCTTGTAAGCTAAAAAGGTCTATATATGGGCTAAAGCAAGCCTCCCGATAATGGTATATCAAGTTTCACAATGTTATTACCTCGTATGATTTTATTGAGAACATTGTTGATCAATGCATATACCTTAAAGTTAGTGGGAGCGAATATATTTTTCTTGTCCTATATGTAGATGATATTTTGCTTGCATGTAGTGACTTGGGTTTGCTTTATGAGACTAAGCAATTTCTTTCTCAAAACTTTGATATGAAGGATTTAGGTGAAGCCTCTTATGTCATTGGCATAGAGATTCACAGAGACGAATCTCAAAAAATATTAGAACTGTCTCAAAAGGCCTACATTGAAAAAGTCTTGGAAAGATTCGGGATGTCAAATTGTGCATCTTCGGTAACACCCATTGTCAAAGGGAATAAATTCAATCTGAATCAATGTCCACAAAATGCATTAGAAAGGGAGCGAGATGAGTAACATTCCTTATGCTTCGCGAGGAGGGAGTTTGATGTATGCATAGGTTTGTACAAGACTCGACTTGGCATTTGCGGTAGGAATGCTAGGTAGGTTCCAAAGCAATCATGGAATGGACCATTGGAAAGCTCGCTAAGAAAGTCATGAGATATCTACAAGGAACCAAGAATTATAGATCGACTTACGGGCATACTAATCACCTTGAGGTGGTTGGTTATTCGGATTCGGATTTTACTAGCTGTGTAGACACACGAAAGTCTACTTCGGGATACATTTTGCTTTTTTGCTAGAGGAGTCTGTATCTTGGAGAAGCACTAAGCAAACTATTGTTGCTTCGTCTACTATGGAAGCAGAATTCATTGCATGCTATGAAATAACGACACAGAGCTATTTGGTTAAGAAACTTCATTTCGGTCTACAAATTGTCGATTCCATATCAAGACCGGTAAAGATTTACTCGTGACAATTTGGCTGGAGTTTTCTTCTCTAAGAATAATAAAAGTGGAAGCCGAAACAAGCATATCGACATAAAGTATCTCGAGTGTGAGAGAGAAAGTGAAGGAACATGAAGTGCTCATTGAGCATATTAGCATCGATCTAATGATTGCGGATCCTATGACTAAAGCACTCGCCAAGAAAACAAGTATAGAGAACATGTGGATCGTATGGGTCTAGCTAACCCATTTATTGTTTGACTTCATTTTCTTTTATTGATTGTCTAGACATTTTTTAAGTTGTTCTTAGAGATTGATGTGATTTTTGTGCACAATAAAGTATTAATTTTATATTAATTTTGATATATAAAGTTGGACTCAAATGAATTATTGGAAGTTCATTCATAAAGTTTATTGCTCATTAAGTGCTTGTTTAAAGGATGTAATATATTGTAATACATGGAAGGGAGTGCTTAGTTATAAAGCATGACCGCTATGATTCATATATTGCATTCTTAATCTAAGTATGAGTGTTTCCACTAACTAATCATTACGGACTCTATAAAGAAAATGTCATTTTTAGGTAGTGTCATATGGGCCAAGTGGGAGAATGTAAGAAACATTCTATAATATGGTCCATACGTCATGTTTGTTTTAAATCTATAAATGACTATTTAAAGACTTAGAGCCCAATGGACTTTAGTAGTGAGCTAAGCACATCCATGATGGATGGAGATGTAAAATTAGGTTAAAGAAAGAGTCCCCGGTCTAGCCATATAAATAGTAAGTAAAGCCTCGTGTTTTCCATCAACACACAAAACCCTAAAGTATTGGCATAGACTAGAAGACTCTCTCTCCCCATGGCGGCTCCAGTTTTCTTTCAACAATATCTTGAGCACTTAATCAATCATGACAGGAGGTATGTATCGTATTAATTTTCGTTGCGCTTATATGCATAGGCATATTTAATTTTATTATAATATTCTCTAAGTTAGAGATTGGTAATGTCATTGTATGGTTTTTTCATACAAAATCATGCAAGTGCAATTATTTTGTTATTCCCATATTGGCTTTGGTTGATTAGGAACATGATTTACTTCTCTATATAGAATTCATAGCTACTCTCAAATTGACTTTGGTTAGCTTGGCCTTTTCCTATTACTCTCTAAGGTGTATAGGCTTTCTTACCCTCCTAGTATGTTGGGACGAGCTGGATTGAAACCCTTTGTATTCATTGTTTTTTATTCAATAAACTTTTAGGGTATCGACCCTATTTCCCAAAAAAAACAATTCTTGGGCTTTCTCATAATTTTTTTTTGTGATATTTGGTATGATCATTACCCACTAATTACTTGCATCTACTTACCTAATTATGCTTCATCATCAATTAACATTCAATTTCATGCCTTATTATCAATTTTATCAATTGAACTCTAATTTCATCATCAATTCTCAATTAAATAATCAATAATCATCTAAGAATTCATCAAATAAACAAAAATCATTGAAAAAGTCATACCTTTCTTTATGGTATCAATTTCAAGATCAATAACTAACATAATCTAATTTTTTGGTGGAACAATAAGTTAGAAATGGGTGAGAGATGATGAAATTGAAGTGGGAATGTTAAGGTTTGAGAAAGGAAGGAGAAGAGAAGGAGAGAAAATGAGGGAAATTTATGGTTGTCCTATTTTTTTTATAACTTGCTGCCAATTTTTATTTTTTTTTTTAACTTTAAAAATCATTACTACACTTCTATTTAAGAATAAAAAATTCCACTACTTTTATTTATTTTTATTAATAAATTTAATTAAATTTAACAAACTTTGATTGCCCTATTCTTCCTTAATCCCAAAATACATTTAATCTAAAACACTTCACATGATAAAAACAATAAAAAAAATATCAATCACATAAACAAGAATAAAATTAAGACACCTATAAGAATACATATGCATAATATGTAAAAAATTTTGAAGATTACAATCCTCTCCTTCTTATAAAAATTTTGTCCTTAAAATTTACTCGTCAAAAAATCCTAGATACTTAGTCCTCATCTTTTCTTCCTTTTCTCATGTAGCTTCTTTCACACTATGATTCCACCATAACATCTTCACCAAGGTAATCTCTTTTGTTCCTTAGCTTCTTAATTTCCCGATCCAAAATTTCAACCAATCTTTCTTCATAGGTCAAATCTAAAGTTAACTCCATCATTTCCACCACCAATGCTTCGAGAAAGGTCCATTACATACTTCGTAGAATTAATAAATGAAGGACATTATGGACTCTCAATAGAGATGGAGGGTGAGCCAATCTATATGCTTGATCATTATGTCAAGTTTAGGGAAATCATTGGTCATTTTCACAATGGGGAGGGAGTTGGAGAAAACAACTAGAAGGTAGTGCTTCCTAGAGACTACATAGTTTTGGCTACCTTAAATGTAGCTATCTTTCACCTTAATCCGGTGATGAATTCAAAAAATCAAGAGTGAGTCTTCTTTAACCTAAAGAGCTTGACACGGAGTATTTGCCCAAGATCATGAAGTCGAAAGTTCAAGCCTATTGGATTTAATGAGGCCGAGAGTTTGGATGTGTATTTAGACCGAGTGCTTCAAGATTCATGGAGGCCGAATATTCAAGATGGATTTGTATGGTTTAGGTCAAATTAGTGAAATCCAATTTAGGTCGAATTGTTTAATTATTTATGTCTTATTTTAGTTATTTTTTATTTTATCCTAATTGCATAAGAGTTTATGTTATGCTTAGAGTTATTTTTAATTTTTTCATGTTTTAGACTTTGGCTAAATTAATAGTCTTTATTGGATTCGAATTAGACTAGCCAGGTTGCCCGCACTATGCCGTGGGTCCTACGTAATAAAATCATTTATAATTTTTTAATTATAATAATTTTTTTAATTTTTTAATAAATTTTTTGTTTAAAAAAACATAAATCATTCTTCTATATAGATTAATTTTAAAATAAAAACATTTAATAATTTTAACTAAAATATTAATCGAGAATTAAAAAAACATAAATCATTCTTCTATATGGATTGATTCTAAAATAAAAAATTCTAATAATTTTAACCAAAATATTAATCGAGAATTAAAAAAACTTTAAAAATATAATTCTCATAATATTGTATTTCAAAAAATAAATTTATAATTAATGGACAAACTTTTACAAAAATTAACAAATGAAATTTTTTTTCTAATTTAATGTTAATGAGAAGATTAATTTTTGAAATTATCCGCGCAACGCTATGGGTAGATAGAATAAAATCATTTTAAAATTTATAATTTTTTCATTAATTTTTTATTTAATTATTACTATTTTTTGTCTGTGTTTTTCATAAAATTTTTGCTTAAAAAAAATACGATTTATTCTTCTTTATTCAGGGATTCTTGAACAAAAACTTATAATGATTTAAACATGAAATATTAATTAAGAATTCAAAAATAAATATTTTAAAATTATATTATTTTTTATAAGAATTTATTCAAGAAAATAAAGTTACAACTAATGTATAGACTTATATAAAAATTAACCAACGAAAAATTAAAATTTTTTTCTTATTTAATGTCGATGTGAAGATTATTTTTTTCAAGTATATTCTTTTGATATGTATATATTTATTTGTAACATAATCAATAAAATTAGCATAAAAACTATATTTGAATAATTGGTTGGCTCTTTTAAAAAATTATTTTAGTTGTTTTATTTCAAATGAATTGGTTCTATAATGTTAAAAAATATTTATAATAAATAATTTCTATTATGTTAGAAGATGTATAGTTAAGTTTTAATAAAATCAATGATCCAATAGTTTTTTTTTTTTATATGTCCCGACCATACTTTGTGACCTAAAACAAATTACTTAAAATATACTTTTAAATTTTTATAATAAAATAATTATATATTTATACATATACTACTATCATTTAAAAATTCTAAGAATTCATGATATATATTATACCAATTTATTTTTTAAAATCATATTTTAAAATGTTATTCTAAAATTCAAACATAGGGAAAATAAATTAAATTTATCAATAAATAATAAATAACATTTATCAATAAATAAAATTTTATATTAAAATGTTAATTGGATGAGAATTTGTATAAAAAATGATAAATTCAAAGAATAAAATTTAAATAACAAAAGTAATATAAGCTCGAAGTACATACGTTAATTTTAAAATATATATAAAAATATATATATATATCAATAAATAAAATTATATAAAAATAAGAATAAAAATTAACTTCATGAGAATTTTTATTGAAAAACTCAATTTTAAACAATAAGAGTAGTATATTTATTCTAAAATCTAAAAATATTTAGAATATATATTATATAATCTTCGAGTTTGTGTTGGAAAAAATAATAATTGATTTTTCAAGATTTTAACACCCAATTAAATAAATAAATAAGAGAATAAATTGATGAAAAAAAGCAAAGAAAAAACCAAAGGGAAAAAAAGGTATGTGTAGTGCATCGGTGAAGGGATTAAAATTTTTATTTTAAAATCATCGAGTTTATGTGAAAAAAAAATAACCACTAATTTTTCAAAATTTTATTACCCAATGAAATAAAAAAAAACATAAATTGGTGAGAAAAAGAAAAGAAAAAAATGAAAAAAAAGGACATGTGTAGTGCATTAGTTAGGGGATTAATGTTTTTTTTTTAAAAAAAAAAAAACTTTAGGAACCAAAATGAAAAAACTTGAAAATTACAAAGAAAAAAAACTAAGCTACAATAATGAATAGTATTTTGTGAGGTGGTGAACAATTATTTCAAATGTTCAAAACCCTACCTATTTTAGTGTTATAGTAATGAATAGGAAAATGAAAGATAGTGAACAATGCATGAACAATAATTTTGTTTTTGTTTTTGTTTTTTTTTTTTAAATAATGATCTTAGCTTTTAACTTCTTTGATATTTATATATCAAAGCTTATTAATTTTTTTCACATACATTTCTAGATATCATTATTCTCACTATTTTAATGGTGTATTTGCAATACCTTAAAAACATTTCTTTAAATATTCAATCCAATAAAATACTAAAATAAAATTTATGAAATAATTATAAATAATTCAATATGCAAAATTAAATTATAAATCAAAACAAAATACATAAATTCAAAAATATAAAACATGAAAGATGAATATTTTAAACCAAATTCGTATAATAATATAATGAATAACCCTAAATATGTACCAATTTTTTTTAAAAAAATCTATTTTGGGTAACCATATAAAGTTATCTCATTAATTAGCACAACTTTAAATCATGTTAATTATGGCACTATTTAATCTCTATTAATTTTTTTTATAAATATATTTCAAATCAATCATATATAGTTTAGGATCATTTTAAAAATATTTTGAATTAATAAAAAAATTTAGATTCTATTTTGGGTAATCATATGAAGTTATCTTATTAACTAACACAATTTTAGATCATGTTAACTATTGCAATATCCACTCTCTATTAAAAAATATTTAATTTTTATTCAATATATTTCAACTTAATCATATATATAGTTTAGGATCATTTTAAAAATTTTGAAATCCAATAAACCAAATAAAAACATACTTTTAATGTAAGGACCAAAACAAAAAAAGTAAAAATAATTAAACTCACAATATACGTATTCCAAAAAAAAAATGTTGCAAGCAAAAGATCATGATTGAGCATTAATTGCTCTGTCCAAGTAAGCGACAAATTACAAAAAAGGGATAAAAAACGAAAAGGTAAAAAAGAAAAGCAAGGGTAAGAACGTAAATTGGCACCACTACTAAATGGTACAATAGCAATTAAGCAAGTAGTATAAGGATGTTAAATTGACAATTGAGAGAAAAAGAATGGACTTTCGCAATAATATTGGAAACCAACGAAGGAGATGAAACAAAGCGAGAAAATGAATGGCTAAAATGTGTGGAAAAAGGCAGACATAGTAACATTGAGTCTTGGTCCACAAGTAAATTTAGAGTGAGTGAACAGTTTATGAAAAAAAAAATCCCACTTGTTTTAGTGTATTAGTAATTGTTATTAGTAATTGGCCTTAGTGTATTAGTAATTGTTATTAGTAGTTGGCCTAATAGCCTATGATTGGTTATCCATAGTTTTTTTGGATCCATGTTTGTTTAGAAGTTCATTATTGTAAATGATCCATATTTAATTAGGAATACATATTTATTTGGGACTAAGATTGAGTGTGTTCTTGTTGATTTAGGAAAGGGGTTGGCCAAATATTCTTCTAATTTTTTAGAGGTGTTGCCAATTATTTATTTATTTATTTATTGTAGTTAGTCGATTCCCTGCTTATGTATTTAAGTTTCCTTGTGTATCTAAGAAAGACAACATTTGTTGAATTTTGAAATAAACTTTGTGAGAGTTTTTCTCCAAAATTGCATCTTCCTTGTGGTTTGCTTATGAGCATGCTACCGTATTTTTAACTTGATCAATCGAGTGGTGTTAAGAATCAACTACATCAAATATTATGCTTGCTTAGATTTGCATATTTATCCTTATAGCTGGAGTTTTAGTAGAGTCTTTAACTTATGTCCAAATTAATGAAGGCTAGTTTAATTATCCTTATAAGTTTCAGTTTTAACATAGCTTGGCTTAAACCATTTTTTTATTATTGTATTTTCTAACTTGGTCATAAGCTAATTGAAGTTTCGATAACTTGAGTAAATTGGACATAAGGTTTCAACCTAGTCTAAAATTAGGTTTTGGAAGATTGTTCGTTTGGATTTGAGGCTTGTGGCTTGTTATTGTTCAATTATTGATTTTGGCTATATTGATTCATGGGCGCTAGAGTTTCAATTGTTGTTGAATTTTTAGTTATTGGTTTTGGGAGGATTTTGTAATTATGTGTTTCAACTTTGAACTATCTTCACATGACTGGTTGTAAAAAATAATAATAATGATAAAGTTAAATATATATTTGTAGAGAATATATCTCGGTCCTAATGGATAGAGGATTGGTGACAATCCTAATCCTACAAAACTTCTAATGCTAGTCAAAACCAATCCTCATTAACAAGTCCTTATAAAATTAGGATTAGAATTCATTTAACATCATAACAAGGTATAATTTGTATTATAGGAAAATATGAAATCACAAGAGACTACATTTTCAATAACTTGTGTCTACCCCGAAGGTGTCTAGATTATTTATACACAACCCGTACACCAAAATAAGAAATAGAATCATAATCCGTTAATCAATAATAAGGACAACAACAATCCCTTGAATCGAGACTCAAATCCATCCTATGATTATTATACAATATTGTAATACATTATAACGATTGCTCGTGATGAGACTTTCCAAATGATCTAAAATTTATTAGTACTATAGATTTTTTTTTTCAATCAATACAACAATATTAATTTAGTAATCGGAACATGTATCAGTTGTATGTATTCTCCTCGCTTTTACAAGCCTTAAGCCCTTGGCCTCTTACCATGTTAGTGAAATAGAAACCAACAAACTGCAAGGATGGTCGGAATTTGTTTCCATTGTAAACGCCTGCGAAATCCACAACCTAGCAGTTATATTGGCACTGGATCTATAAGCAACGCCGCAACATTGGTTTTCATCACTTTTCCAACATGGGTATAGCCATCTTCCTCCTTGTAAATGACATCTATGACTCTCGAAAGATTGAGAATCCGCTCAAGCAGAGGCATTGGTACAGCGGTAGGTTTGAGACACTCTTCATTTATATCCTTCCACGCATTGACGACTTGCATGTGAAACTCTTTATGCACTTCTTGTTCCGAGACACCATATTCCTTTATGTAACATTCAACTCCTGAGGCAGCGTGCCCTCTCTCTTGTTCAAACTGAAGAGTATACATTATAAGATTAAAAGGAAGCTCAAATTATCTAAACTTCAACATCTATTCCTTTCAAGAAATTTGCAGCCATCTTTTACTTTAATGTTTTTCAACAAAAAGAAGTCCATACCTTATGTGATTTAACATCATCCATGAGTCTGCCAATTGTTTCTGAGGCTCTAATAATTTTAGGGTGATTGAATACCCAGTCAAAAGCTTGCTTGGTTACTATGTCGCCCATGCCAATAAAAGATACGGTTGTGAGCATGAAATAACCAGAGGTTACTAGAGCCACCTGCATATACTCTTCCATTGTTGGGACGCGATTTTCATGGAACCATTGGGTTTCGTCAAAGTAGGCGTGGACTAAACCTTTCATCTGCATACATCGTAGATTGAAGTTACACATAATAGATTAATTTCCACAAGGTAAATTAACAACACAGTATCTATGTTAGCATTTGATTTCAAGGAAAGAGAATAGATCGGGTGGTGCATACTGCTTCTTTTCCATAGTGGACTCTGTAGGACCATCCTTTCTTCAACATTTTTTCCTCAATTTCAGCATAAACATTCAATAATGCCTCGTAACATATTTGCATGTATTCTGGAAGTTGGTCCATGCTTTTAATGTCCCACCTGAAAATTAAGCATCCAAGTTTTTATTGCATTCTGAATGTTATTTGTCTCTTAATTATTACTAAAAAAAAAAAAAAAAAACACATAATGGAGCTGTTTTCTTGCATCAGACCTGTCAATTGCTTCTGTAAAAAGTTTCAGTTCTTCAAGGGTGCCATAAACATCATAGATGTCATCTACAATCGATGTCATGGCTATTACTTTGGTGAGTATTTTCCTAGCAAGGGAGTAATGAGGCTCAAAATATACGCCTACTATCCAAAAGTAGCACTCGACCACTCTGTCCCTTGCGAAAGGTAGCTTTCTGGCAAAGTCCAAACCCTTCCACCACCTGAAACAATTAATATATTGAGTGATACTCCTACCTGGACAAATAAATAGCTCGACGTACGAGTAAAATCTTTAACAAAAAAACGGAAAACAGAAACTTTGTACAAGATATGGCTAGGGATATTGACAGGACAAATCCCGCAGACTACAAGACCAAATAAACATTAAAAAAAGAAAAGTCATAAATGAACATCAGAACTAAGATTACGCAACTTGCAGAAATACGAAAGCTAAAGAGGATCAACAGTAGGCACCTCTCAAAAGAAAAGCACAGACATCAACGGACAAACAGCAGTATTTTCCCAAGATTTTCTTTTTACATAAATATTTGGATACAAGTAATTAATCACCTTGTAATTTCTGCAAGCTCCTCCTTATGTAATTCTTGCACGAGATTGAAATTCAACTTTGCAAGCCTTAGTAACGTTTTGTTACATGAAGGTTCATCCTGATATAAAGAGATGTAGCGCCTGCTCTCTAATCTTGGAACGCCTCTTTGGATGGGCTGCTTTAGGGCATGAGAAACTTGTGCCGATAGTGGACATTTAGACAAGCTGTCATGCAGGGACTTGAGGTAGTTGGTTGTGAAAACAAGGGCCTCATCTAGAATATCTTCTCCATGCACCGCTAGATGTGCTGCTTCGTAGAGGCATAGGATGCCTCGAACATCAATGGATTGCTTGAAACAACCTTTGTCATCTTTGAACTTCTTGAATGTATCTGAAAACCATCAAAGAAATGAACTTGAGTTTTTTTTTTTAAAAATTAAGAACCTCGAAACTTTTATGATGATTGCGTTATGCGCCTTTGTTATAACAAGTAGCCATATAGTAATTACCACATGAAACATTGTAGCCATGTTGTCTTAGCAGTCGAAAACGAAGAGCAATGTTGTAAAGGTTATCATCTTCCGTATCGATATGATTATTGTGTATATGATGTACTGCTTCTTCTATCTCAGTTTCGAAGTGGTAACCCACACCAAGGCGCTGGATTGCATCTATAAGGTCCAGCCGTTGTGATGAATTACTAGCAGTGGCCAAGAGTTCCCTCTTAATTTGTTCCCTCAGCTTTTCAATATCTGGCAGTTCAAGTGCTTTATACACCTGCATTAATTCACACAATAAACAAATGAGCTACTGGGAAAAAAAAAAAAAAGTTACATATATATATGTATTCATAGTATTGTGTTTTGCATGCAATGACCTTGTCTTTGGGGATGTAGGAAATGAATTGATCGCCCCAAATGCTTGGATGAAAATTGGCTGTCCGGCGAATAACGTCATGATGAGCTTTGGGAGTCTCGGTTACAACAGCTTGAGAGACATTGGTAGACATTTTGCTTTGGCAAGGACGGTTAATAGATTCGAAATTTTTTTATCGGTTAAGGAAATGAAGCAGTGCACAACAGCTGCATAGATCAGATGTATTTATAGGCAGCTGAATATTAATGCCAATTGAGTCAAATCTTCCTTTAAAATTGAAAATAAAACCGGGATGGTCCATTATTTTTGACCAGATAGCCAACATCCTTTCTTAAAAAAAAAATAATAATAATTGAGAAATGAAACCGTGTGTTAAACATGATTGTTGTTGTTGTATGGACAGGGGCTAGCCATTGAACATTGTCTTTACAAAAAAGAAAAACCATAAGTATGGAATTTTAATAAAGCTATTGAATATAATACAAGGCTTACTAGCTTTCAAAAGTTGACACCCAAAAAATTATAATTAATTACTCCTAGATTGTGGTTGTTAGGAGGGCAAAAAGGTGAACATGTCCCTTGTATTTTTCCCCTTCTTATAAAATAGTTTTCTCTCTCGTTCTTGATTCTGTCCTCCATTTTGTTTTTCCTTTTTACTTGCACCTTGTGTTCGTAATCCAAGACTATTTAATATAGTAATGCATATGGGCTTAGGGGTGAAATGGAGAGTTTAGATTACTTAGTGGATTTCTACCGTGAGTTTGCACAACTAAACATGCTTTGAGTGTTTTTTTTTCTTTTGTTTTAGGTAGATCTCTTCAGTAATTGATTCGGTTTCTAAGCTGAATTCGTGTGTAGACAAGATTAATCTGAGTGCTGAAGCTTGAAAATACATAAACATAGCAAAGACTATCTCTGGTGGCATTTTTGTAATTTGATTGGCTTTCTAGGGCATTTACAAGTTCAGTTTTGATACATGTTCATTTTGTTCTTTGTTGTTTGCACAAATTAATTATCAAGCCTCATACTTGAATTATGTCACATTTCAACACCTAGCAGTAGAGAGAGGAGACATGATGTAGGAGAGAGAAAATCCCAACAAGCTCCATTTTAGCCACAAAATCACCCATTTTGGTGTCAATATGTTGATTTGGTAATGAGAGTTCCTTGGTGGTGGTGTGAAGCAATAAAATTATCTGAAGAGGAGATTGAGATCCAAAATATAATTAAGCTTTTTTAATTTCATTTGACTTTTTTATGTTTTTAGGATGAATTAAAATATGTTTTAAGGTTAAAATGATTTTCAAAAGTTGTTAGAACAATTTTGATATGTTTGAGAGTCCCAAAAAAAAAAAAAAAAAAAACAATTGTACTTTAGGGCCAAAACTGACAACCCATATTCTGGTTATTAGAAATTGCAGAGTCGAATAAACACATGTTCAATAACCATGTGTGTGTGTGTGTTTTTTTTTTTTTTTACTAACATATTAAAAGACTAAACACATAGATTTAGTTGGACTTCAAAAGATCAGACATGCTCGACTCGGGCTTGACAAGCTCAAGCATATTTGGATTATTTAATTATTATTACTAAAATATAATCTAACTATTCAAAAAATGGAATAAATAGAAAAAATTTTCCAAAAATTATTTTGTTGGAAAAAAAATCAGAAAATTGATTTGGAAGAATATCACAAAAGTAATGTAATTTTTTGTCTTCTAAATTCAATAAGGGAATTTTTTTTTTTTTTTTTTGGCATTTAGGGTGAGGGAAATCATAAACATTATAGATCTTTTTTATTTGATAATTTGAACATATCGAGCTTATTACTCTTTGCTAGGTTTTTAGTTTAATAAAATAAAATATTAACAACATATAGTATCAATAATTACAGTTAAAATGGAACTTATTAATAATAGCAAATATTTGACAATCAATGTTTTGGGTAAAAAAATAGATATTATGAGTAAATAAGTTTTTAAAAATATATAATGAGTAAAAATAAACAGATTTGTCTATCTTTCAATACTCCTAAAAACTTACAATAGATTTTTTTTGTTTTTTAAAAAAAAACTTTGGATACTATAGGTTTTTTGTGAGTTATGATTGATCATTCAATCGATTTATTTTACATATATCAATATTTCTAGAATATAATCTAGATTTAATTAAAAAAAATTAAAATAATAGCTACGAGGTTGGCTTGTACATATGTCTAAATTTGTAAATTGCAAGGAACCAACAGGTGAAAGAAGATGCCCAGTCTTTTCGTAGAATCGACAAACTTGTCGACGATCTTCACCATTTTTTTGTAATTTTTTTATTTAATTAATTTAACGGGTCCTTTCGTTTTTCTTTTTTTAATTATCTTGTTGACTTTTGATTGCTAACTACCGAGCCACTTGTGTACCTAATTAAAATTATCATCTTGAATCATGTACCATATATAATTAAGGACTATACAATATATATAAATTTGCAAGTGTGCACGTCTATATACTTCTCGGTTTCTTAATTATTTCTTAAAGTTGATGGTGGCAAGTGGCATTAAGATATGAGAGAATCTCCATTACATATTTTTTTGGTACTTAATTATAATTAATAAGATGTTTTTCTTTTTATGTATTTTGGTTTATTGAAACTTGATAGTTCTATTAGTTTTTCAAACCATCCATAATGGGAATAGACTTCTTCTATTACATAGTTTACAAGATGCTAATAATTAAGATTATGTCGGTAAAATATTTTGTAATCGGATTAATGCACCAAGTGTGAATTATACAATACATGTTACTATTACCATCTTTATGTCAATTTCTAACGTATAGGAGAAGCATGTGAATATCTCGGAATTTAGAGAGTACTCTTTTTTGATCAATTGTATTTGAAGAGCTAGCTATTGTATTGCAAATTTTATGCAAAGAAAGAATGGATTTGGATAGAACAACCTTGTTGACTCGTCCCGCTTTTTCCATTTCGACGCATATTCAGTTGTCGAAAATTGCGAGGGCGAACATACACGTGTTTTATTTTTTTTTTTAACATATTAAAAGATAAGACGCATAGATTTAGTCGGGCTTGAAAGCCTAGACATGCTCAACCTAAGCTTGGCAAGCCCAAGCATGTTTGAAATATTTGATTATTATTGCTAAACTATAATCAATTTTTTTTTTTAATTCACACACCCAAAGTTCCTAGCAAAACGAATTTGTTGAAAACTTTTTCAAAAGTTATTTTATACAAAAAAATCAAAAATTTGATTTGTAACTCTGTCATGACAAAAAAAAGACAATGAGAGACAAATTGATCCATTGCTAATTGCTAATATTCTATTGCTAAAAGCGATTAGCAACGAAATAGCAATGAAAATTATGTTCATTGCTATTTAGCTTGTCACTACTTTTTTACCATGGAAACCGCATTCCATTAAAGTTTTTGTGATGACATTTTCGTTGCTAATTCGAAAAAAATCTATCGCTAATGTTGTCGTGGGATCTGTCATTTCGAAATCGATAAGGCATCACTATTTTTGTCACTAAACAACGACCAAAAATCCGTTGGTAATATCGGATACTAAGTCAAATTGTTATTATTCCGTCACTATTCCATCGCTAAATGTAAGAGATGAATTTGTCGTTATTTCGTCTCTATTCTATTGTTATTCTTTTGGTAAAAATAAATTTTTTTTGACAATTTTTTATTTTTTTAAATTATTAATATTGTATTCAATAATTAATATTATATTTAATAATTAACAATTACAAGTAATAATGCATAGATTAAAAATAAAATAATATTAAAAATAACATTCTAGAGTGCATTTTGTTAAAAAAAAAATGACTAAATGCAATGTTCTATCACTCATCCCGCTCGTCTAATCTTATATCATGCTCCCGACACTCGTGTGGAGGGCTTGGCGGGAGGATCGGCTAGAGGCTGAACGGGGAGGCCGAGTGGAAGGAATAGTAGATGTTGACTAGTCGATGAATCTACAAGCACCCCGATTGTCATTGTCGGCCTCGGTATTAAGGATGCCATCGATTTGTTCCGAAATTTTAGGCTATATATAGTCGTACTGTTGCTTTGAGATCTGATTTTGGAGCTCATGTTATATCACTTACATCCCCTTCATTGCTTCCCTCGTAGCCTCGTATTCCCTCCGAAACTCTTCATTAGCCAAGTCGGTGGTGCAATACAACGACACAAAGGAAGAGCTGCTACCACCTAACTAGGATAGAAAATGCACTCGTCGTGTGTCTACACCATAAAACCTTTTCTTCTTCTCCTTGATAGCGTCGAGTTATATGGCTTTCTGGTCAACTTTTGGTGCAATGATTCCTGCTCGTCGTTTGAGTTGTAATCGCCTCTTGGATGAGTTGTTCCATATGGTCCTGCATAATCAAAATAATGATATCATCATTATAGGATTAAAATAAATTTTAGATTATCATTTGATTTTTAATATTTGAAATTGAAAAACACTTATCATTGTCTACTAGGAGTGCAAATCGATGAATGAACCATCAAGTCACTTATGAGTCATCCGGAACACTTAAAACTTGTTGGCTCGTGGCCCAATTTTACCTTCGAAAAAAAAATCCATCACGGACAATATAAGAAAATTGGAATATTCTAAAACATGTAACTAATAATAAAGAGTGTGTACTTTATGAAGTGACATACATGCCATTCTACATATATGAAACCCTTTGTCTACCTGGAAGGACCTATACCAGGACTAACGATCTTTGACAATCGATTTTGCGATGCTTGCTCTAAACGAGCCACATGAGCAGTGTCTTGAGAAATCTGCTCACCACGTATCCCAAACCTCCTAACTAATATAAATAGGTCGCTCGTTCATCAAACCGCACTTGTAGATGAAGTCAACGTAGCGTTTTATGGCCATAACCTCCCTTATGTGAGTATTAGTGCCCAAGATCTAATCATGTTTGGATGAACTCATGTCAATGTATTATTACATTATTTATTTTAATAATAATAAAAAATTTATTCTATTATTTTTTTATGTTTGCATGTTGATAAATTTAGTAGAATTAGATAGAAGTCCTTATGATATGTATTTACAATAGTGATTGATCGAAAGATATGAGAGAAACACTAATGCATATAAACGATATCATTAAACCTCCTAAGCCATAGCATTATCAAGAATGGACATTAAAAATATTCGAATAGACTTGTGAGTGCTATGCTCATGCTATATGATAGCAATAGGAGATCTCACACATATTGACATGGTGATGCCAAAGCAAGCATTTAGGTGATTTATTTTAGAGAACATATCACCGGACTTGACTCACCATGAGAACTCATTTTTTTTTAGTCTATGGGAATCTTATACGAGATGGGTACAAATGGTCTTTAGACTTGAAGTCATCACGGTTGTCTCATTGGAGGACTTATACACTTTGACACTCATTTCGATGGATCCATTAATGGGTTGCACATGGTCGATTCGTTGGGTGCACTAGGAATCCAATAGAGGTAGTTGTATAACTATGATAGGATATATCATTCCTTGTATGCTAAAGGAGTTATCACATTGCACTTCGATAAATGTTTGCTTGAGAAATGCGAGGCCACAATAGAAGTACACCAATAGAGTATAGTTGGTTTACTTTAAGAACTAAGACATTTGGGAATAAAAAAAATTGTATGATCATAATCGAACAAGATTTATAACCAAGTTCAAGATCACACTATATAGGTTGACATGAGGACTGAATTGTATGGTAACCATGATGCCTTGCTAGAGGTCAATCTTGAGTATTAAGAGATAAAAGAGGAGTCTTTTGTTCTTGATATATTGTCAACATATCTATGAGCTTATTGAGTCATACACATAAGTTTAGGTATTCACATTATAAATGAGAAGCAAAGATATTGAAAAAAGTTTTCAAGTATGAAAGTTTTCTGTTTTGGAAAGGATTTTCAAAATGGAAAGTTTTCTTAATTGAAAAGTTTCCTAAAATGAAAAGTTTCATATTTTAGAAATCGATTTCTTAATTTAGAAGTCGAGTTTCAAATTTGAAAATAAAGAACCTAAAAGGAAAGGAGTTTCCTAATTTAGGTTAAAAGTTATTTTAGAAAATTATCTCCTAATGTGGACCCCACTAAAATAATTTAAGAATATTTATTTAGATTGTCTATATAAATTAATTGGGCTAAAATAGTTTTTGGTCCATTAGGTTTAATTAAAATAAACTTAAAATATTTTAGTGGGAGGATAAACATCAACCTTTTTAGATAAGGTTGAATGTTTTAAAGATAAACATCAACCTTATAAGATAAGGATGAATGTTTTAAGGATAATGATCAAAAGTCCATATGTAAAATAACTCTTCATCCTTAGAGGATAAAAAAGCAACAACTTAGAGTCTTTTATAGACTCATTGGGCCCCTTTCCTTGTCCTTAGAGGATAAGGAAGCTCTCACCTTATATATAGGAGGGAAGGTGTAGCATGGAGAAAAAGAATGACCAAAAAAGGTATTTTCAACACAAGCAAAATTAAGAGAGCAACTTTCGACCAAAGAAAAATAAAGGGAGTAAAGTTTCAACCAACCATAAAATTAAATAGGGCACAAGACTAAGAGAGAAAAATAAAAAGAAAATGGTTTTCTCCTAAGCCCTAGCAAACTATACACTTTCCTTCTCTTTTAAGGTTGTCATAAAATTGCTCGAGATTGATATTTATAAAAAATTCTAAATCGAAAAGATGGAGCTAGCACCCTACCGATTTTGAGTGCTTTTTTGTGGATGCTCGGACTATGTGGATCATTAATAGAGGTCGAACACTTAGACAGACTTTACCGAAAAGGAATTAGAATCTATGATACAAGAGGTAATTCTTTATTTATAACTTTATGTTCATATATTTATAGTTAGTAAATTCAACGACATGATCTTAGGCCTTTAGATGGAAAATGTTTTTTATTTATTCCACACCTCCATAAGATACATGATCCTTCACCATGCCATTCTAACAAGCGACTTGATGGTAAAATCCCAGTCAAAATATTTTCACATGAAGAAAAAAATATTAACAACTTTATTTGATAAAAAAGTTTTATTTTAATTATAAAAAAAATTGATAATACATCACGCAAAGTTCACC
This sequence comes from Dovyalis caffra, assembly GCA_963924115.1. Classification (NCBI taxonomy): domain Eukaryota; kingdom Viridiplantae; phylum Streptophyta; class Magnoliopsida; order Malpighiales; family Salicaceae; genus Dovyalis; species Dovyalis caffra. Next base: position 87,604 of record CAWUPB010000233.1, on the reverse strand, counting down.
GAAGTAGAAGTTTTTAATTATGTCGGTGATAGTCGTTTAGGATGATCCACCGACGACTACCCATTCCTTAAAAATTGACAAGATCTTCGTGGAATAATCTTTACTAGACGGAGTTAAATTATTGAAAAAATAAATAAATATTAAAAACAATACAAGAATTATTGAAATTATTTATTAAAGTAAAAAAATGATTACATACTATCCTCGAGCAACAAAAATATATCATTGATCTGGAGGAGCTATGGAAACTTTTTGAAATATCAAACACGTGAGCGGAGGGGCCACTCTCGGAGGTTGGCGGTGGAACATCAAATGCTGATACAAGAACACCTATCATTGTATATGTGTTATCTCCATGACTGCAAGAGTTGTAAGACCCATGTAAAAGGCCTATAGTCGGAGATCCATGACCGATACTAGTAGGGGATCCTAATAGACTACCATCAAACAATCATGCTCTTCCACGATTATCAAAACATGATCCGATACCGACTATGGGAGAACGATGCTAACCACATTTATCACGAGTCATTCTTCGTATGATTTAACGTTAAACAAATAAGCGTAATATAACAAATATATCATCGGAGAAAAGTAATAAGTAATTAAACAAAAATACATAATTTGATATGGATATAAAACAATCAAAACACACAATGAGCATTTAGTGGAGGTATGAAAATTGATATTATTTATCGCATGTAACAAATTAATAAAGAGACAAGAATTATATCATTTCTTACTAATACAATAAATGAAATATAAATTTAATTAGAACTATCATAATCACTATTTAAGTTATCATCTTTATCATTCGATGTATTTTCACACTTATTAATATCGTCTTCGTCAACCATACCTAATTTTATATCTATAAACGACCCATTTCGACCCATTTCCTTGACTTCCTTTATCAATTCTTGTTAGATTTCTAAATCATTTTGCAAAAATGGTTTAGCATTTTGTTGGATGGTAGTTGATGAATTAGGAAAATCACATACGTACCTAGCTTTGATCTTATACACGACTCTATTAATCTCGATTCTCGCACCTTAAACTAGGGTACTCCATATAATACACTCGAGCCAACGATGATACTAGGACAAATGATTTGTAATTGTTTAAGGTTCTCTTATAGTTAACATCCATAAGTTTGTACTCGTGTATGAACCCTTGTTCTTTACGGTATAGGATCGAACCAATCACATTTGAACAATGCTATTCTCTTGATTGGTAATGTAGGATACTCTACTTCAAGAATTTTTATCGGTATCCCATAATAGTCACTCTCGGTTGTACTCGTAATTGCTTCCTTTAATGTAGACATCACTATTAAAAGGTCTTGTTTTCGAAGATCCCTTAAGTGAGCGAGAACCTATAACTATTAACAAAATAACCATTGTACGATCTTACGAGTAAGCAAAGGGCCTCATGCAAGATCTTTCAAGTACCGATTGTTGATGAAAATTACTTATGCATTTTATGTCCGTAAATAAACATAAAATCCCCTAGAAGTTTAGTTATCTTTCAATTAGTACTATCAACAAACTAAACACATATAAAATGATAATACTTATCATTAATTAAATCGAGAGGCAAACTCATTTTTAATTAGAGCATTGGCCTCATTCTCGGACGTGAAGAGATTGTTCAGTCATATTTTGAGAACAAATCTACTAAAGAGAAGAGAATTAACAAAAAATGTGAGTTAGTCTCTACTACATTGCTAATATTATTATATGTAATAAAATAGGTATGATATAGAATTTGAATTTTGATAAACTCGCTCAATATAAGGTTTTACTTCTTCATAATTCAACAATGCATATTGGTGGGCTACTTTGTATTTGAGTTGTATCAATTTTCGTATTATATATCGACCAATTGATCGACCTTGTTATTTGAATACGAATAACATCCCTTCAATGTGGTCGCTTTTTCTCCGTCATAATAGTCAACATTATGCGGCACTTTTTGATGCCTAGTATGCACATAAGGTTCGAAATAATACGAGCAAAATAAAAAGGCTATTTCGATTAAATATGCATTGCATATTAATCTTGTCATTTAAGTCTTATTTTTGACATTATTTTTTAACTTCCATAGATACCTATAATATGAATTATTTTAACTTTCGAAAGCTAGAAATTAATTTAATGTTACATTTAAATTTAAATACCATTCAAATAGATACATTCATCAATATTACATATGTCCCACAAAAGATGTCCGATATAGCAAATGGATCGAAAAATGTTCCAGGGAATAAAAAAGTCGGGTGAAAATATATGCTTTAGTTTGCAAAAAATGATAGGTATCTCATCATTAAGTCGTAGCATATCTTCTTCCCTTATCACTATAGAAGTCAATTGCCTAAAGAACAAATTCAACTCTGTAAGTGCTTGCTAAACATTTCTTGAAAAAAATCACCAAAATCCAATTAGAAGTAACTTATCTATGAAGACGTGACAATCATGACTTTTCATCCCATAAAGTTTATCATGATGCATATCAACACATCTAGCTAGATTGAACATATATCCATAGGAAAACCTGAATTGTTTTATCCATTCAAGAATTTTTTTTTTTGTTATTTAGATAGAGTAAATGCAGCTTTAGGATACTTTCTAGATGCATCATCCTTTACTAATTCTAGCCTTTTACAAAAAAGTTTTAATTTTTTCTTTGAGTCGGCATTGTCTTTAGTCTTACCCGACACATTCATGATTGTGTTAAAAATATTATCAAACATATTTTTCTCAATATGCATGACATCTAAATTATGTCAAATGAAATTTGTACTCCAATAAGGTAAATCTTAGAAAATACTTCGGTTCCTTCATCTTCACATTTAAGAGATTATACTATTATGATCATCCGCACCATCTTTTGTCACCTTCAACAACCCTCACTATTCCATCGGATGTAACATCTCTCGCTCCAAATCGAATTGAAGAATGACCAGATTTAATAATTTTTTTTATGGTGAATGCTTTTTGTTTCTTCTATATGGATGATCATAAGGAATAAACTTTCGGTGGTTGCCTTAACTAGTAGGTCTTCCTTTTATTAGGAAGGAAGAAAGCATCCGATTTTTTCATATAGTTAAGGACAAGCTTGTTTTTCTACGATACTTTAACCAAACAGCATTGAATATGCAAGAAAGTCACCGATAGTCCATATAACTATAGCTCTCAATAAAAAATTCGTTTATGGTACGCATCGTAGGCCACTACATACACTTTCTATAATTGGATAAGCTCGGATATGAAAGGCTACAAGTAAATGTCCAACTTATGTTTTTAATTATTAGACCTAGAACAATCATTATTAGGAACATATATTCTTCCTTCATACACATCCATGATGAAAAATTGTATGGAGTCATAATGACCGATGTGAGAAATATTACGCACCGAATTGACCAAATGGTTAAAATCCATCGGTGCAACTCCTAATCTAACATTCCTTCTTTCAACTTCAGAAGAAAGATTAATCTAATTAAAAATTTTCCATGCAATAGAATTAAAGGGATGATGCATTACTCCCGTATCATCCCTCCCATGTTTGACATATCACATCATGTGATCATCTATTGTATTTGATGCATACAATCACTGTAGATGTGGAGTTAAAGGGAAGTTGTACTTTTTCTTAATTAGAATAAGTTTTCCTCTTATTAACCCTTAATGAGAACTTCAATATAGAAGATGTTAATAGAACTTGCATTTATCAAATTCATTATCTTCCTTCCAATAAATCATGCGACCGTTATGATAAAAAAAACAATTTTCCCCCAGTAAACCCACCCCCTTAACCAACTTCTTTATTTTAGAAAAATTGTTTGTCATATAGTTATTAACCGGCATCAATTCCTTTAACAATTCACATAACTAGTCAAAACACTTCTCTAGAAAATGATATTCAGCTTTTAGATTCAACATTCGAGCAATTGTTCACAACTGCGAGTCCTCATAACAACTAAGAAAAATCCCTCTATGTGATGCATTAAACATATCATAAAAGTGCTCGGGCGTCGGGATTAGGAACCTCCTCGGTGTTAGACGGATTAAAGGATGGACCGATTGTATCCATTATCATATTTTAATATGAGTTTCGAGGTTCACTAGAACTTTCCTTCGCCCTACATAACAATTTTCAAAAACATACCGACTCCTATAATTTTCGGATGCCATGTAGGATTCAAATTCGCCATGATGTACCCAATCATAATATCCCAACACAAAACCCTTATAGCACAAATGATATTTTACCATTTTAACCTTTTCATAATTTGTGTTTTGATACGTACTGAAATTACAAGGACACCTAATTTTGGTTTCGTCCATACATTCGGGATGTTCAATAGCAAAAGCTAAAAATTATTCTATAACTTTGACAAAATCATCATCATTTAACAACCCGTTAACTAACCTAAAATTCATCCATTGTCGATCGGATCTCATTTTTGTAATTACTACAAAAATAACACAACCAATGCAAACAAGTACTTATCATCATTTTGATGAATTTTAAATAAAAATTAAGTATATATAATAGTTGTGTAATTGTATCTAATTCATTATGAATTTTACTTTAAAATTTTGAATTTATATTTAAATATTTTTTTAAATAATGACTACATTTTTTATTTTTTTTATTCTTAAATACTTAATTTTATAATATTCAATAATTCATTGTGTAAGTTTATTTTTGTACATTTTCTACCGAAGTCGAATAGTAACCATAACCTAAACCAAACTATTTCTTTCAATTTTAACACCAATGTTTCATATAATTTCAATCAATTATACCTAAACTAACTCAATTAGGCATTCATTGATCAATTACATGCATAAACTACAAATTGGGCCTTATTAGGCCTAAACAATAATTTAAGTAATTTAAGCTAATTTTTTAATTTCAATGTAATTTCTCATTCTAACGCATCTAATTAAATTATTCTAAGTATAAATAATTAATTAAAATATTAATTAGAAGTCAATTATACCTAAACCATAATTTATTCCCGATTTGGGTCGAATGTGGGCCTAAGATATTTAGATAAAAATTCTTCAATTTTTGTTAAATTTTCCACTTTCATTCATCAATTCACACTTAGCTAACTCTTAATTAACTAATAGTTCATTAACTAAGCAAAAGAAATCAAACCCTAATTTTACCAACGATGGGCCGGATGGCTTCCTAATTAAGGGATTAAGTGAAAATTTATCATTTCACAAAAATTACATGAAATTTTATCTATATTGAAGCTAAAAAATTTTATTTTTATTAAATTTATATAATTAATTTAATAATAAATTCAACAAAATTTAATTTAATTAATCCTAAATAAAATGTTTATTAAATTCTATTAATTAATAAAATATTTATTAATTTATTAATTTTATGTTTACTTTCCAATTACATTTTTATTCCAATTTTTTTATTTTGTGAACTATTAAATCATTATGCATGTTATCTTCTTTCAATTTTAATAATTAAACTATAACAATCACTTCTATAATTTATACTTGAAATACTCATAAATCAAATCGACTACATTAAATTAATATCAACTAATTAAGATAGTAATTATTTCAAACAAAACATAATATCACAAAGTCACAAAAAATTAATTAAAAAAAAAACCAGCCAATATATTAAAAATATCTTAAGAAATAATCAACAAAATTTAACTAAAGTACGTAAAAAATAATATAATTTAAAAATTGAGTTAAAACAAACAACTAAAAAAATTCACCTAATAAGTAACACAAATAAATAAATAAATAAATAAATAAATTAAAAGAGCAATTATAGATCAAATAATTAAATTTTAACCTAAAAATAAAAAATTTATAAATTAAAAATAAATCAACCTTAGCTAAATTACTTAAAAAACAAAATTACATTAATAAAATTAAACCTAAAGATTAACATAATTAAAATTTTTTAGGTTTACCTTAACATAAAAATTAACCAAAAAATTAACAGAACTAAAAAGTAATACTTAATAAAATTAATCTAATAGTTAAGAAAATTAAGTAAACAATGAAGAAATTTACACTAATAATTAACGTACGACTTAATATAACTAAAAATTAATATAACAAAAAAATTAGCAAAATTCAAACAATTAATCAACTAACAAATAATAAAATTAACCTAAAAATTTATAATATTTATTTAATTTACAAAAAAGAGTTAGAGAGAGAAAGTTTTACCTCGAGGGATTAAGGAGAGAAAGTAGCCATTTGGTCGGATTTTGAGAAAAAAGATGCACCTCACTTTGTTGAACAAGTTTGGGGAGTCACTTGGTGGCGTGGGGTGGCATGAGTGGTGGTTTTTGGCCAATGGTGCTATTTTTGATAGAGGAGATAAGGAACTGAAAGGAGGAAGAAGAAGAGGAAGCAATATTTAAAGGGTTACAGATTAGTGATGGACGCGATTCTGTCGTTAATCAATTGCTAATTCATTTTCTTTGCTAATTTAAAACCCAAAAGACGCCGACAGTTTCTCGATTTTCCAAAAAATAAAAAAAGAGCCAAAATAGCTACGAATTAGCTATGAATTTCAAAATTGGTCTCTAATTTGAATTTCAAATGAGTGATGAAATGTATTCCATCTCTAATTTAAACCGCTTTGTATGAAATTTAAAAAAGGAGGAGCCAAAATAGTGATAGATTGACAAATCCATTTCTAATTTGAACTCGTATTTCCAAAAACAATAGCCAAAATTACCATGGGATTTGAAATTTTGTCACTATTTGGCTTTCAAATTAGCGATGGATCACCGTTACGTCGCTAATTTAAAGCTTAGAGGGAGCCACGTTATATTTTAGTTAGCGATGAAATAAATCCGTCGATACTTACCAACTAATAGCGATGGATTTATATACTGTTGCTAAATTAGTGATGAAAATCCATCGCTAAACCTAGTGCTTTTTTTTTATCTCGCATTATTTTACGATGGAATTAAATCATCATCGACTTTCTCTCGCTATTCCATTGCTAACCACTTGTAAAAAACTCTTTTTTTCCATCTATCATTAGTCTATCTCTAATTAGAGACGGAATTGTATCCATCACTAATTACCAACTTTCTTGTAGCATGTGGTCTAGGGTAGCTTTATGGTTTACATGGAAGCTTCTAAGATAGCTTTATGGTAGCTTTATGGTTTGGAGGTAGTATTAATGCAAAAGGGAAAGGTTATAACTTATGCCTCGAGAAAGTTGAAAACCATGAGAGGAATTACCCTACGTATGATTTAGAGTAAGCAGTAGTTGTATTTGCTTTCAAAATTTAGAGATGCTATTTATACTCGGGTGAGATGTGAGATGTATACCAATCAAAAGATTCTTAAGTGCTCCTTTACTTAGAAAGAGTTAAACAGGAGGTAGATGAGATGGTTAGAGGTGTTAGAGGATTATGATCTCGTATTATATTATTAGGTAAGAAAGGAAAATGTAGTAACTAATGTCTTAAGTAAAAAAATATAGGTAACAATGGAAGTAGTGCAAATGAGTATTTTGAGGGACTTAGAGAAGTATAGTCTAGAGGTAGTGTCAAAGAAAGACGAGTGTAGGGGTATCAACTTTTGTAATAGAGCTAAATTTGAGGTCTAGAAAAAAAATCGATAGTTAACTAATGATGAATTGGTTAAGGTGAAGAAAGAAGTAGAGGAAGGGAAATGACTAGATTTTTATAGTTAATAGTGACAAGATAATAAGGTATTAAGATAGGTTATGTGTACCGAAGTATAAGAATTTAAGAGAAGAAGTTCTAAGTGAGGTGCATTCTATGTTTTATTCAAGTACATCAAGGTCGTGCTAAGATGTATCATGATTTGAAATCAATGTATTGGTAGAGAGAAATGAAGAAAGATGTAACGGATCATGTAGCTAAATGATTGACTCGTGAGCAAGTAAAATCCGAGCGTCAAACACCATCGAGTTCACTATGACCTTTGGCAATGCCTAGATGGAAGTGGCTAAATGGAAATGGGAGTACATAACTATGGATTGTCTACTTTTTATCGAGGTCGGAAAAGGGATCTAATACCATATAGGTCATTATGGACAGGATGATGAAGTTGGCTCATTTTTTACTGGTAACGATGACTTTTAGTATGACTTACCGGTAAAGTTGACTTTTAGTATAGCTTAGTATCCGGAATTATATATTAGAAAGATAATGAGATTACATAGAGTATAAATATCTATCGTATCCGATAGAGATTCGAGAATCACATCGAACTTTTGAAAGAATTTACATGAAGTAATAGATATTATGTTAAATTTTAGTACCATGTTCCACCCCTAGAGTGATGGGTAGTCGGAGAGAGTGATAAAAGTGTTAGAGGATATACCGAGGGCTTATGTACTTGACTAATTAGATAGATGAAAAACAATATTTGTTGTTGGTATAATTTGCTTATAATTATAGTTACTAAGCAAGTATAATGGTGCTGCCATATGAGACACTATAGAGAAGAAGGTATAGTTCAATGGTTCATTAAGATGATATAAGTGAGAGAAAATTATTAGGACCCAAGATAGTTCAGTAAATAACCGAGGTGATTAAAAGATAAAAATAGCTTAGAGTAGACAGAAGAGCTATGTCAATCAAAGAAGAAAGGATTTGGATTTTAAAGTTGATGATAATGTATTTCGAAGGTAGCACCAATGAAAGATGTAATAAGGTTTGGAAAGAGGGGAAAGTTATGAGATTCCTAATAGGGTGGGTGACTAAACATACAAATTGGCACTCCCTTCATATCTATCAAGAGTCTATAACATTTATCATGTATCGATGCTAAAGAAGTTTGTGAATAACCCAAATTATTTATTATCAATAGAACTATGTATTATCAATACAACTAGTAGAGTTAGCTTTAGATTTGACCTACAAAGAAAGGTTGGTTAAAATTTTGGATCAAGAAATTTAGAAGCTAAGGAACAAAAAGATTACCTTAGTGAAGGTGTTGTCTCGGAATCATGAAATGGAAGAAGCTACAAGGAAAAGGGAAGAAGAGATGTGGACCAAGTATCTCGGTACTTATTGATGAGTAATTTCAAGGATAAAATTTTTATAAGAAAGAGAGGATTGTAACCCCCAATTTTTTCTTTTGCATATTATGCATGCGTATGCTTGTAGGTGTCGTTTAATTTTATTCTTGTTTTACACATGTGATTGATGTTTTTTATTATTTTTATTAGGTGAGGTGTTTTAGATTAAATATTTTTTGAGATTAAGAAAAAATAGGATAATTGGAGTTAGTTAAGTTTGATTAAATTTACTAAAAAAATTGATCAAAGTAAAAAAAATTTTAAGTTTTAAATGGAAGTGCATAAGTGAGGATGAAGTGAATTTTCAAATGAATTAATGTATTAAAAAATTAAAATAATAAAATAAAATTTGACAGACTTATTAAAAGAATGGAACAACCACCATTTTCCCTATTTATCTCATTCCCTCTCCCTCTCTTCTCCTTCCTTTCTTAAACCTTAACCTTCTCAATTCAATTTCATTAGTTCTCACCCATTTTAAATTATTCCACCACCAAAAAAACAATAGATTATGTTAGTTTTTGATTATATAAGTTGAAACTTAGCAATATTGGAGCTTGGAGAGTTAGTGTTCTTGAGCTTGAAATTCATTTCAATAAAAAAAGGTATGATTTCTTCTATACTTCTCATTTATTTGATGAATTGTTAGATGATTATTAATATTGATTATGAGGTTGGATTATGATGAGTTTGTCATTTGAGCTAAAATTGGTAAAGTTAGGATTTTGAGATGCATTTGATAAAAGTATGATTTAAGTGATTTTAATAAGTTAGAATATGATTAATTATTTGAGGTTAATGATTTATGAAGCTAATTTGGAATTTAGTTAGTTAAATTTATTATATGAATTACTTTAAGATTTAATGGAATAAATTGAGATTTTGTATTTGTAGGATATTATAGCGCTTAGATTAAGCTAAAAATTCAATACATAGTTTATGAAAGTGTTCTTATGATGATAAAGTATTTTGGATGGTTTACGAAAATGTTTTTGAATTGATAAAAAATATATTTTGAAAGGTTAAAGATGTTGAATAGTGAAATATGAAATTTGGAGGAAAAAATTAGGTTATATGAATACAATTAAAGATGAATGAAATGAGAACTAAATAAATTAGAATAGAATTCATGATTTAATTAAGAATTGATGATAAAATTAGAGTTCAATTGATGAAAATGATAATGGTGCATGAAATTGAATGTTAATTGATGATGAAACATAATTAGGTAAGTAGATACAAGTGATTAATGGGTAATTATATCACCAAATATCATATGAAAGAAAGTACGAGAGAGAAAAAGTGGTAATAAAATTAAATGTTAGAATTATATAATGAAATACAATTTCTTATGTAATATGATTTATATGTTTAAGGTATTGAATCGAGTTGAGGTACCGATCGTAAGAGAAAAATTACAATCAACACTAGTATTAAACAAATCAGATAAATATAACTCAACTACCCTATGAACGTAAATACTATGTGTTTAATGTGAATGATGTGTTGTGATAGTCTTGAAGTACATTTATATGCATACAAATATTTTACATGTTGATTGTGATGAAATGAAATGTTTTAAGAAAATGGAAGATATGGGTATGTAAATAATGTTTTATGAGAAAAAATGTTTTGAATGCATGTTGACATTTTAATGTTAAATGTAAAAGTTAACTTTTGAGATTTTAAATATTGAGATTGCCTATTAAGGCTTAAATGTTGGGGTTTAAAGATTAACAGTTGACTCTTAAATGTTATGGTTAATGTGACAACATGTTTTTAGTGAACTAGACCCTAGTAGCCTAGTGGCTATAGTGACACAACTCACCTATAGAGGGAAAGTCAAACTTAAGGGCTATGGTGCACAAGGTTGGCATCTTCTAGTTGTCTCAAATAAGGAAAATAATTTTAAAATTCATTCATGTAAAGAAATTTTTAATGTAAAATCATGTATGTTGCATTTATTGAGATATTTATATCTCACATCCATTTTATATCGGTATCGATGAAAACGTTAAGACTATTGATGCTACTTTTGGTATCTAGTGACTTATGTACTTGCCTTGATTGTCCCTAAGACACGAAGAATGTGTTATATTTTAATGAATGAGTATACGTTTATGTATGAATATTTAAGGTTTATGAATGGTCTTATGAATATTATATGTAAGAATATTGAATTTCTAAATGTTAAGAATTATTGTTTAATAACTAGGTGTGAATAACAGAGTTGAGGTTATTTATTAATAGTGAGCAATGATGAAGGATCTTTACTTAGAATTTAAGAATGAATTGTGGTAATAATATTGAGATAGAGTGTGGATGAAATTTTAACAAAATGCTTTTGTTGTATCAAGGAGATGATTATATGGTTATATTATTGGTCACAAGTTTTAATTTCTATGTTTAATGATGAATGGGATTAAATTAGAAATAAGTTTTAAGGATAATGAAAAAATATAGGTTTTTTTAGTGAACCATCCATCCATGACCCTTGAGATAAGGCATCTCGGGATATCATGATGTAATGTCCACCGATCGAGACGCCTTACTTGAAGGGTCACGGACAAACGAGTCACTACAAAAACATATATCATTTCATTATCATTAAATATATCAATTAAAACCTATTTTCAATAATATAACCACATAATTATCTCATTGACATAGCAAAAATAGTTTATTAAAATTTCTTTCATACTCTATCTCAACATTATTACCACAATTGATCCTTAAATTCTAAAAAAACTATCCATCATATCATTCAATATTCATGTATAACATCAACCTACCGTTTATAATTAGTTACTAAATAATAATTTCTAACATTCAAAAAAATCAATATTCTTACATCTAATATTCATAAGAGTATTCATAAAACTTAAACGTTCATACATGAACTTATACTCATTTAATAAAATATAACACATTCTTCATTCCTTTAGGGAAACTCGGGGAAAACACATGAATAACTAAACACTAAAAGCAACTTCAACATCCTCATTATATACATTGATACCTACACCATAGAACGTACATGAGATATGAATATCTCAATAAGTGTAACATGCATAATTTTACATTAAAAAATTTCATTACATAAATGTCTTTTAAAGATATTTTTCTTATTTGGGCCTACTAGAAGATGCCAACCTAGTGCACCATAGCTCTTAAGTTTGACTTTCCTTACATGGGTGAGTCGAGTCACTATGACCACTAGGTTAGTAGAGCCTAGCATTAGTGAAAACATACAATCACACCATCCTCAATATTTAACTCGTCAATCTTCAACTTGTAAACCTACATATTTAAGCCTTAATAGAAAACCTCAAAATTTTAAAACTCAATATTAAACATCAATAGTTAACCTTAATGATTAATCTGTACCTTTAAAATTAAAACCTCAACATGCATTCAAAATATTTTCTATCATAAAATATTATTTACATAATGACTCGAAACACCCATGTATGAACAAGTCAAACTTAAGAGCTATGGTACACTAAGTTGACATCTTCTAATGGGCCTAAATAAGAAAAATATCTTTGAAAAACATTCATGTAATGAAAGTTTGAAATATAAAATTATGCATGTTACACTTATTGAGGTATGTGTATCTCGGGTATGTTCTATGGTGAAGGTATCGATGTAAATATTGATGATGTTAATGCTTGCTTGTGTTTGGTGACTCATGTAGGGAAACTCGAATTTAGAGCTACGGTACGCTAGGTTGACATCTTCTAACGGACCCAAATAAGTAAAATATCTTTACAAGACATTCATGTAATGAATTTTTTTTTTTAAATATCTTTAAAATACCTAGGTGAAGTTTGACTTTCCCTATGTGGGTGAGTTAGGTCACTATGACCACTAGGCTAGTAGGGTCTAGCATTAGTGAAAACATGCGATCACATTAATCTCAATATTTAACAATCAATCTTCAACTTGTAAACCTAAATATTTACACCTTAATAGGCAACCTCAAATTTTAAAACCTTAACATTAAACACCAATAGTTCACCTTAATGATTAATCTTTACCTTTAAAATTAAAACCTCAACATGCATTCAAAATATTTTCTATCATAAAACATTATTTTCGTATGCACATCATTCATTTTCTTAAAAAATTTCATTTATTTACAGTCCAAATGCAAATATGTATTTGCATATGAATGCACTTCAAAACATCATTCACATTAAACACATAACATTTACGTCTATGATGTAAGTGAATTATACTTACCCGATTCATTTAAGTCCAATGCAGATCATAATCTCTCTAAGAGTTAGTATCTTGACTCAATTCAATAACTTAAATATACAAATCATATTACATAATAAATTTCAATATGTCATATAACTCTAACGGTTTTTTTTATTAGGCATCCGAAAGAATGGATTGGAACTTTATCATTAGTGTTTTAAGAAAGTTTGGATTTTCAAACAACTCGGTGTGATTCGATATTTCGATCCATGAGTAATTGCTAGTACTCACTATGCTTTAATTCATGCACTTTTGGCTTTTTTAAATCACAATGGGGAGTTAGGCAAGGAGATCCGTTATCTCCTACTCTATTTATCTTGGTGCAAGATGCTTTCGATCGTTAGCTCAATGCATGGATAGATAAAGGTATGATTAAGCCTTACTATACCTGGATGTAAAAACCCAATTATATCTCATCTTCTCTTTACGGACGACATGCTTCTTTTTTGCAATGGGGAAAAAAATAATTGATAAGATCTTATTATTGATTAGCAAATATGCCGCATCTAATGGTCGACTGGTTAATCATAGAAAGAGATTGGTACTATACAACAATAGGTTATCTCTCAATAGGAAAATCTACTCGCCACATGGACATGTTTCCATATAATAGAGGTAGTTAAGTAACTGGATATACCTCTTTTCAAAGGAAGATGTCGCATCTAGTACTTAAACTATGTGGAAACAAAAATTAGAGACAAGTTAGGGAGTTGGAAGGGGAAAATGCTAACGACAGGCGGGAAAGTAACATTGATTCAGAGTGTTTTATCATCTATTCCAATATACTCCATGGGAGTTCAACTAATTACAAAAACTACCATTTTTAGACTCTAAGGTTACATATCTAAATTCTTTTAGAATAATGAAAGAGAAAGCGAGGCATCATTGGGCCAACTAGCATAAGATGTCTTTATCTATGGAAAAAAGAGGTCTAGCTATTAAAAATCTAGAACAAGTGATGAAAGTGATGAAGGCTATAAAAGGGAAATTTGCTTAGGCATATTTATCAAGCTCATCCTTATGGAGGTGTTTCATGTGAGACAAATATGGTTAGCTTGATGGGATTTCGATCTTGGATAGTAGCAAGGGCTCACTCATTTGGAGATCACTCTTGTCGCATATTAAGGCATTAATGGATAACTCAATATGGCTAACGGGGGTAGGCAACATTCGATTATGGAAGGATAGGTGGACGGACTCAGGATCTCTCCAGCCTCAACCCAACTAGCTCTAAACACAAAGATCACACTTGTTACAAGCCAAAGCTAATTCCAAGTATATATGTTGTTCTTCATCCTTTAATCGGAGGTGCTCGTTGGATTGCAATGTGGAAGATACTTTTTGCTACATAAAGGCTAAGTCGAGCAGATTTAGTGCAAAAGTTTATCATAAGGGGAATAAAGTAACTAGTCCTAAATTTGAGAGGTGGAGGAGTTTATGGAACAAATGGATCACAAAAAAGGTTGGAATCTTGGTTTGGAAATTTATGAATAATGCTTTGGCGAGTGGATGATAGGATTGAAATGTGTGGAATCCCTCTTCTATCTCGAGTGTAAATGTTGTAGATGTCCACAAAAAGAGTCGTGGGAACATTTTTTCCTTCATAAGTGTGGTTTCTAGATATTTATGGAGTTACTTTGGTGACATTTTAGACATAATTCAAAGGGTAGCATTGGTTAGACAACTAACAGTTAGATGGATGTCTAGAAGAAGGCCCTCCTCATAAAAAGCATTCTCTCACTCGGTGATTTTCAACTTGGTTATTTGTAAACTTTGGCAAGCATAAAATATAGCAGCTTTTTTAAGGTGAGGTAATGAACAACATGGTATTAAACTCAAGGTGATTCATTGGTTGGTTGAGCTTAATAAAATTTTTCTTCGAAGGCCTCTCCTTCCTTCCATGATAGCATTTTCCTCAAAGTCCTAGGAGTTCAAACTTATACTCCTCTCACAATTAAAGCATAATGGGTAAGATGGACACCTCCATCGCTAGGCTCCCTAAAGCTAAATGTAGATGGAGTTTCAAGGGGAAATTTCTACAATGGGGGAGGCGATTTCGTGATGCCCATGGGAAGATGTTAATGGCATTTTCAATTTTTTTGGAGATGGAACCAATAGCAAAGGTGAGATTCTAGCCATTCGGGAGGGGCTTAGGCTATGCAGTCTTCACAACTTACATCCCTCAATTATAGAGGTGGATTCCTCTCTTGCACTAGATGGCTTGGTTTGCTCACATAATCTTCCTCGGTATCTTACCTATTATTTATGGGAGTGTTGGGTACTTATACGTCCGAGTATCGCCTTTAAACATGTATTAAAGGAAGGGAATAATGTGGTCGATAAGTCGGCGACATGGACCTTCCAACACTTATCCATGCGAGTTCCTTTCATGTTATCCGAAATTCCTAGCACTTGTGTCCAAGCTATAAAGGAAATGCCCAAGGTAGTTATTCTTTTATAAGTCCAACACAGCATGAGTAAAAGATTCTAGGGTGTGGAAGTAAGAGATGACAAGCTTCGGGTGTGGATCACTTCATGCATCGGTCGAAGTTTCTTCGAGCTCACATTTGCTACAGAGTTAGGGCTCACACTGGTTCGGAGATATTTTTAGTAGGTATATTCTCTAAGTTAGAGATTGGTAATGTCACCGTATGGTTTTTTCATATAGACTCATGCAAGTGCAATTATTTAGCTATTCCCATATTGGCTTTGGTTAATTAGGAACATGATTTACTTCTCTATATAGAATTCATAGCTACTCTCGCATTTACTTTGGTTAGTTTGGCCTTTGCCTATTAATCTCTAAGGTGTATAGGCTTTCTTACCCTCCTAGTATGTTGGGCCAGGCTAGATTGAAATCCCTTGTATTCATTGTTTTTCATTCAATAAACTTTTAGGGTACCGACCCTATTTCCCAAAAAACAAAATTCTTGGGCTTTCTCATAATTTTTTTCTTGTGATATTTAGTACGATCAATACCCACTAATTAATTACATCTACTTACCAAGTTATGCTTCATCATCAATTAACATTCAATTTCATGCCTTATTATCAATTTTATCAATTGAACTCTAATTTCATCATCAATTCTCAATTAAATAATCAATAATCATCTAAGAATTCATCAAATAAACAAAAATAATTGAAAAAGTCATGCCTGTCTTTATGGTACCAATTTCAAGATCAATAACTAACATAATGTAATTTTTTGGTGGAGGAATAAGTTAGAAATGGGTGAGAGATGATGAAATTGAAGTGGGAATGTTAAGGTTTGAGAAAGGAAGGAGAAGAGAAGGAGAGAAAATGAGGGAAATTTATGGTTGTCCTATTTTTTTTATAACTTGTTGCCAATTTTTTTTATTTTTTTTAACTTTAAAAATCATTTCTACACTTCTATTTAAGACTAAAAAATTCAATTACTTTTATTTATTTGTATTAATAAATTTAATTAAATTTAACAAACTTTGATTGCCCTATTCTTCTTTAATCCCAAAATGCATTTAATCTAAAACACTTCACATGATAAAAACAATAAAAAAAATATCAATCACATAAACAAGAATAAAATTAAGACACCCACAAGCATACATATGCATAATATGTAAAAAAATTTGGAGATTACAATCCTCTCCTCCTTATAAAAATTTTGTCCTTAAAATTTACTCGTCAAAAAATCCTAGATACTTAGCCCTCATCTTTTCTTCCTTTTCTTGTGTAGCATTTTTTCACACTATCATTCCTCCATAACATCTTCACCAAGGTAATCTCTTTATTCCTTAGCTTCTTAATTTCCTGATCCAAAATTTCAACCAGTCTTTCTTCATAGGTCAAATCTAAAGTTAACCCCACCATTTTACCACCAATGCTTGAGAAAGGTCATTTACATACTTCTTTAGAATTAATAAATGAAAGACATTATGGACTCTCAACAGAGATGGAGGGATGGAGGGTGAGCCAATCTATATGCTTGATCATTATGTCAAATTTAAGGAAATCATTGGTCATTTTCACATCTGGGGAGGGAGTTGGAGAAAATAACTAGAAGGTAGTGCTTCCTAGAGACTACATAGTTTTGGCTCCCTTAAATGTAGCTATTTTTCACCTTAATCTAGTGATGAATTCAAAACATCAAGAGTGAGTCTTCTTTAGCCCGAAGAGCTTGACACGGGAGTCTTTGCCCAAGATCATGAAGCTGAAAGTTCGAGCCAATTGGATTTAATGAGGCCGAGAGTTTGTATGTGTATTTAGATCGAGTGGTTCAAGATTCATGGAGGCCGAATATTCAAGATGGATTTGTATGGTTTAGGTCAAATTAGTGAAATCCAATTTAGGTCAAATTGTTCAATTATTTATGTCTTATTTTAGTTATTTTTTATTTTATCCTAATTGCATAAGAGTTTATGTTATGTTTGGAGTTATTTTTAATCTTTTCATGTTCGAGACTTTGGCTAAATCAACGAGTCTTTATTGGATTCGAATTAGACTAGTCGGTTACCCGCGCTACGCTATGGGTCCTATAGAATAAAATCATTTAAAAAAATTTTAATTATAATAATTTTTTTAATTTTTTAATAAATTTTATGTTTAAAAAAACATAAATCATTCTTCTATAGAGATTAATTTTAAAATAAAAAATTATAATAATTTTAACTAAAATATTAATCAAGAATTAAAAAAAACATAAATCATTCTTCTATATGGATTGATTCTAGAATAAAAAAATTGTAATAATTTTAACTAAAATATTAATTGAGAATTAAAAAAACTTTAAAAATATAATTCTCATAATATTGTATTTCAAAAAATAAATTTATAATTAATGGACAAACTTTTACAAAAATTAACAAATGAAATGTTTTTCTAATTTAATGTTGATGAGAAGATTAATTTTTAAAATTATCCGCGCAACACTACGGGTAGATAGAATAAAATCATTTTAAATTTTTATAATTTTTTCATTAATTTTTTATTAAATTATTACTATTTTTTGTGTGTGTTTTCATAAAATTTCTACTTAAAAAATACGATTTATTCTTCTTTATTCAGAGATTCTTGAATAAAAACTTATAATGATTTAAACATGAAATATTGATTAAGAATTCAAAAATAAATATTTAAAAATTATATATTTTTTTATAAGAATTTATTCTAGAAAATAAACTTACAACTAATGTATAGACTTGTATAAAAATTAACCAACGAAAAATTTAAATTTTATTCTTATTTAATGTCGGTGTGAAGATTATTTTTTTCAAGTATATTCATTTGATTTGTATATATTTATTTGTAACAAAATCAATAAAATTAGCATAAAAACTATATTTGAATAATTGGTTGTCTCTTTTAAAAAATTATTTTAGTTGTTTTATTTCAAATGAATCAGTTCTATAATGTTAAAAAATATTTATAATAAATAATTTCTACTATGTTAGAAGATGTATAGTTAATTTTTAGTAAAATCAATGATCCAATAGTTTTTTTTTATATACATATCTTGACCATACTTAGTGACCTAAAACAAATTATTTAAAATATACTTTTAAATTTTTAGAATAAAATAATTATATATTTATACATATACCACTATCATTTAAAAATTCTAAGAATTCATGATATATATTATACCAAATTATTTTTTTTTAAATCATGTTCCAAAATTTTATTCTAAAATTCAAACATAGGAAAAATAAATTATATTTATCAATAAATAAAATTTTATATAAAAAATATTAATTGGATGAGAATTTTTATAAAAAAAATGATATTCAAAGAATGAAATTTAAATAATTAAAGTAATATAAGCTGAAGTATATACGTTAATTTTAAAAAATAATAAAATAATATATATATCAATAAATAAAAAATTATATAAAAAATAAGAATAAAAATTAACTTCATGAGAATTTTTATTGGAAAACTCAATTTTAAACAATAAGAGAAGTATATTTGTTCTAAAATCTAAAACCATATCGGATATATATTATATAATCTTCAGTTTGTGTTGGAAAAAATAATAATTGATTGTTTAAGATTTTAACACCCAATTAAATGAATAAAAAAGAGCATAAATTGATGAAAAAAAAGCAAAGGAAAAACCCAAAGGGAAAAAAAAGGTATGTGTAGTGCATCAATTAAGGGATTAAAATTTTTATTTTAAAATCATCAATTTATGTGAAAAAAAATTAAAGATTGATTTTTTAAAATTTTAGTACCCAATTAAATAAAAAAATAACATAAATTGGTGGGAAAAAGAAAAAAAAAAAAAAGACATATGAAGTGCATTACTTAGGGGATTAATTTATTTTTTTTAAAAAAAAAAAAACTTTAGGAACCAAAATGAAAAAATTTGAAAATTACAAAGGAAAAAAAAAAAAGCTAAGCTACAATAATGAATAGTAGTTTGTGAGGTGGTGAACAATTATTTCCAGTGTTCGAACCCTACCTGTTTTAGTGTTATAGTATCCACTCTCTATTAAAAAATATTTAATTTTTATTAAATATATTTCAACTTAATCATATATATAGTTTAGGATAATTTTAAACATTTTGAAATCCAATAAACCAAATAAAAACATACTTTTAATTTAAGGACCAAAACAAAAAAAAATAAAAATAACTAAACTCACAATATACGTATTCCAAAGAAAAAAAAATGTTGCAAGCAAAAGATCATGATTGAGCATTAATTGCTCTATCCAAGTAAGGAGCAAATTACAAAAAAAGGATAAAAAATAAAAAGGTAAAAAAGAAAAGTAAGGGTAAGAACGTAACTTGGCACCACCACTAAATGGTACAATGGCAATTAAGCAAGTAGTATAAGGATGTTAAATTGACAATCAAGAGAAAAAAGAATGGACTTTCGCAACAATATTGGAAACCAACGAAGGAGATGAAACAAAGAAAAAAATGAACGACTAAAATGCGTGGAGAAAGGCAACACGAGTAACATTGAGTCTTGGTCCACAAGTAAATTTAGAGTGAGTGAACGAGTTTATGAACAGAAAAAATCCCACCTGTTTTAGTTTATTAGTAATTGTTATTAGTAGTTGGCCTAATCGCCTATGATTGGTTATTCATATTTGTTTTGAATCCATGTTTGTTTAGAAGTCCGTAATTGTGAATGATTCATATTTAATTAGGAGTCCATAATTATTTGGGTACTAGGATTGAATGTGTTCTTGTTGATTTAGGAAAGGGGTTGGTCGAATATTCTTATAATTTTTTAGAGGTGTTGCCACTTTTTTTTTTTTTTTTATGCTATAGTTAGTCAGCTCCTTGCTTATATATTTAAGTGTCCTTGTGTATTTTAGAAAGATAGCTTTTGTTGAATTTTGAAATAAACTATGTGAGAGTTTTTCTCTAAAATTGAATCTTCCTTGTGGTTTGCTTATGAGCATGCTATTGTATTTTTAACTTGATCAATCGAGTGGTGTTAAGAATCAACTACATCAAACATTATGCTTGCTTGGATTTGCATATTTATCCTTATAGCTGGAGTTTTAGTAGAGTCTTTGACTTATGCCAAAATCAATAAAGGCTAGTTTAATTATCCTTATAAGTTTCAATTTTAACATAGCTTGGCTTAAACATTTTTTTCTTATTGTATTGGGGATTGGGACTTGATCTAACTTGGTCATAAGTTAATTGAAGTTTCGATAACTTGAGTAAATTGGACATAAGGTTTCGACCTAGTCTAAAATTAGGATTTGGAAGATTGTTTGTTTGGATTTGAGGTTTGTGGCTTGTTATTGTTCGATTATTGATTTTGGCTATATTGATTTATGGGCGATTGAGTTTCAATTGTTGTTGAATTTATAGTTATTGGTTTTGGGAGGATTTTGTAATTATGTGTTTCAACTTTGAACTATCTTCACATGACCGGTTGTAAAAATAATAATAATGATAAAGTTAAACATATATTTCTAGAGAAGATGTCTCGGTCCTAATGGGTAGAGGATTGATAACAATCCTAATACTACAAAGTTTCTAATGCTAGTCAAAACCAATCCTCATTAACAAGTCATTATAAAATTAGTTTTAGAATTCATTTAACATCATAACAAGGTATAATTTGTATTATAGGAAAATGTGAAATCACAAGAGACTACATTTTCAATAACTTGTGTCTACCCTAAAGGTGTCTAGATTATTTATATGCAACTCGTACACCAAAATAAGAAATAGAATCATAATCCGTTAATTAATAGGAAGGCCAACAACAATCCCTTGAATTGAGACTCAAATCCATCCTATGATTATTATACAATATTCTAATACATTATAACGAGTGCTCGTGATGAGACTTTCCAAACGATCTAAAATTTATTAGTACTATAGATTTTTTTTTTCAATCAATACAACAATATTAATTTAGTAATTGGAACATGTATCAGTTGTATGTATTCTCCTCGCTTTTACAAGCCTTAAGCCCTTGGCCTCTTACAATGTTAGTGAAATAGAAACCAACAAACTGCAAGGATGGTCGGAATTTGTTTCCATTGTAAACGCCTGCGAAATCCACAACCTAGCAGTTATATTGGCACTGGATCTATAAGCAACGCCGCAACATTGGTTTTCATCACTTTTCCAACATGGGTATAGCCATCTTCCTCCTTGTAAATGACATCTATGACTCTCGAAAGATTGAGAATCCGCTCAAGCAGAGGCATTGGTACAGCGGTAGGTTTGAGACACTCTTCATTTATATCCTTCCACGCATTGACGACTTGCATGTGAAACTCTTTATGCACTTCTTGTTCCGAGACACCATATTCCTTTATGTAACATTCAACTCCTGAGGCAGCGTGCCCTCTCTCTTGTTCAAACTGAAGAGTATACATTATAAGATTAAAATGAAGCTCAAATTATCTAAACTTCAACATCTATTCCTTTCAAGAAATTTGCAGCCATCTTTTACTTTAATGTTTTTCAACAGAAAGAAGTCCATACCTTATGTGATTTAACATCATCCATGAGTCTGCCAATTGTTTCTGAGGCTCTAATAATTTTAGGGTGATTGAATACCCAGTCAAAAGCTTGCTTGGTTACTATGTCGCCCATGCCAATAAAAGATACGGTTGTGAGCATGAAATAACCAGAGGTTACTAGAGCCACCTGCATATACTCTTCCATTGTTGGGACGCGATTTTCATGGAACCATTGGGTTTCGTCAAAGTAGGCGTGGACTAAACCTTTCATCTGCATACATCGTAGATTGAAGTTACACATAATAGATTAATTTCCACAAGGTAAATTAACAACACAGTATCTATGTTAGCATTTGATTTCAAGGAAAGAGAATAGATCGGGTGGTGCATACTGCTTCTTTTCCATAGTGGACTCTGTAGGACCATCCTTTCTTCAACATTTTTTCCTCAATTTCAGCATAAACATTCAATAATGCCTCGTAACATATTTGCATGTATTCTGGAAGTTGGTCCATGCTTTTAATGTCCCACCTGAAAATTAAGCATCCAAGTTTTTATTGCATTCTGAATGTTATTTGTCTCTTAATTATTACTAAAAAAAAAAAAAAAAAACACATAATGGAGCTGTTTTCTTGCATCAGACCTGTCAATTGCTTCTGTAAAAAGTTTCAGTTCTTCAAGGGTGCCATAAACATCATAGATGTCATCTACAATCGATGTCATGGCTATTACTTTGGTGAGTATTTTCCTAGCAAGGGAGTAATGAGGCTCAAAATATACGCCTACTATCCAAAAGTAGCACTCGACCACTCTGTCCCTTGCGAAAGGTAGCTTTCTGGCAAAGTCCAAACCCTTCCACCACCTGAAACAATTAATATATTGAGTGATACTCCTACCTGTACAAATAAATAGCTCGACGTACGAGTAAAATCCTTAACAAAAAAACGGAAAACAGAAACTTTGTACAAGATATGGCTAGGGATATTGATAGCGCAAATCGCGCAGACTACAAGACAAAATAAACATTAAAAAAAGAAGAAGTCATAAATGAACATCAGAAATAGGATTACG
The DNA here is from genome assembly GCA_963924115.1 of Dovyalis caffra. Classification (NCBI taxonomy): domain Eukaryota; kingdom Viridiplantae; phylum Streptophyta; class Magnoliopsida; order Malpighiales; family Salicaceae; genus Dovyalis; species Dovyalis caffra. Next base: position 64,268 of record CAWUPB010000233.1, on the reverse strand, counting down.
CAACTTGCAGAAATACGAAAGCTAAAGAGGATCAACAGTAGGCACCTCCCAAAAGAAAAGCACAGACATCAACGGACAAACAGCAGTATTTTCCCAAGATTTTCTTTTTACATAAATATTTGGATACAAGTAATTAATCACCTTGTAATTTCTGCAAGCTCCTCCTTATGTAATTCTTGCACGAGATTGAAATTCAACTTTGCAAGCCTTAGTAACGTTTTGTTACATGAAGGTTCATCCTGATAGAAAGAGATGTAGCGCCTGCTCTCTAGTCTTGGAACGCCTCTTTGGATGGGCTGCTTTAGGGCATGAGAAACTTGTGCCGATAGTGGACATTTAGACAAGCTGTCATGCAGGGACTTGAGGTAGTTGGTTGTGAAAACAAGGGCCTCATCTAGAATATCTTCTCCATGCACCGCTAGATGTGCTGCTTCGTAGAGGCATAGGATGCCTCGAACATCAATGGATTGCTTGAAACAACCTTTGTCATCTTTGAACTTCTTGAATGTATCTGAAAACCATCAAAGAAATGAACTTGAGTTTTTTTTTTTTAATTAAGAACCTCGAAACTTTTATGATGATTGCGTTATGCGCCTTTGTTATAACAAGTAGCCATATAGTAATTACCACATGAAACATTGTAGCCATGTTGTCTTAGCAGTCGAAAACGAAGAGCAATGTTGTAAAGGTTATCATCTTCCGTATCGATATGATTATTGTGTATATGATGTAGTGCTTCTTCTATCTCAGTTTCGAAGTGGTAACCCACACCAAGGCGCTGGATTGCATCTATAAGGTCCAGCCGTTGTGATGAATTACTAGCAGTGGCCAAGAGTTCCCTCTTAATTTGTTCCCTCAGCTTTTCAATATCTGGCAGTTCAAGTGCTTTATACACCTGCATTAATTCACACAATAAACAAATGAGCTACTGGAAAAAAAAAAAAAAGTTACATATATATATATGTATTCATAGTATTGTGTTTTGCATGCAATGACCTTGTCTTTGGGGATGTAGGAAATGAATTGATTGCCCCAAATGCTTGGATGAAAATTGGCTGTCCGGCGAATAATGTCATGATGAGCTTTGGGAGTCTCGGTTACAACAGCTGGAGAGACATTGGTAGACATGTTGCTTTGGCAAGGACGGTCAATAGATTCGAAATTTTTTTATCGGTTAAGGAAATGAAGCAGTGTACAACAGCTGCATAAATCAGATGTATTTATAGGCAGCTGAATATTAATGCACGTGGAAATATTTAATGCCAATTGAGTCAAATCTTCCTTTAATATTGAAAATAAAAACGGGATGGTCCATTATTTTTGACCAGATAGCCAGCATCCTTTCTTAAAAAAAAATAATAATAATAATTGAGAAATGAAACCGTGTGTTAAACATGATTGTTGTTGTTGTATGGACAGGGGCTAGCCATTGAACATTGTCTTTACAGAAAAGAAAAACCATAAGTATGGAATTTTAATAAAGCTATTGAATATAATACAAGGCTTACTAGCTTTCAAAAGTTGACACCCAAAATATTATAATTAATTACTCCTCGATTGTGGTGGTTAGGAGGGCAAAAAGGTGAATATGTCTCGAAGCTGGAAAATACATAAACATAGCAAAGACTATCTTTGGTGGCATTTTTGTAATTTGATTGGCTTTCTAGGGCATTTACAAGTTCAGTTTTGATACATGTTCATTTTGTTCTTTGTTGTTTGCACAAATTAATTATCAAGGCTCATACTTGAATTATGTCACATTTCAACACCTAGCTGTAGAGAGAGGAGACAGGATGTAGGAGAGAGAAAACCCCTACAAGCTCCATTTTAGCCACAAAATCACCCATCTTGGTGTCAATATGTTGGTTTGGTAATGAGAGTTGCTTGGTGGTGGTGTGAAGCAATAAAATTATCTGAAAAAAGAGATTGAGATCCAAAATATAATTAAGCTTTTATAATTTCATCTGACTTTTTTTTTGTTTTTAGGATGCATTAAAATATGTTTTGAGGTTAAAATGATTTTCAAAAGTTGTTAGAACAATTTTGATATGTTTGAGAGCAAAAATAAATAAATAAATAAATAAATAAATAAATAAATAAAAATAAAAAAATAAAATTTTTACTTTAGGGCCAAAACTAACAACCCATATTCTAGTCATTAGAAATTACGGGGCTAAAAAAACACATGTTCAACAACAATGTTTTTTTTTTTTTTTAACATATTAAAAGACTAGATACACAGATTTAACTAGACTTGAAAAGACCAAACATGCTCAACCTAGGCTTGGCAAGCTCAAGCATATTTAGATTATTTGATTATTATTACTAAAATATAATCTAACTCTTCAAAAAAATGGAATAAATAGAGAAAATTTTCCAAAAATTATTTTGTTGGACAAAAAAATCAAAAAATGGATTTGGAAGAATATCATAAAAGTAATGTAATTTTTTGTCTTCTAAATTCATTAAGGGGTTTTTTTTTTTTTTTTTTTTGGCATTTAGGGTGAGGGAAATCATAAACATTATAGAGGTTTTTTATTTGATAATTTGAATGTATCGAGCTTATTACTCTTTGTTAGGTTTTTGGTTTAATAAAATAAAATATTAACAACATATACTATCAATAATTACAATTAAAATGGAACTTATTAATAATAGAAAATATTTGAAAATCAATGTTTTAGGTAAAAAAAAATAGATATTATGAGTAAATGAGTTTTTGAAAATATATTATGAGTAAAAATAAACAGATTCGTCGATCTTTCAATACTTCTAAAAACTTACAATTTTGTCGATCTTTCAATACTTCCAAAAAAAAGCTCGGATACTATAGGTTTTTTGTGAGTTATGATTGATCATTCAATCTATTTGTTTTACATATATCACTATTTCTAGAACATAATCTAGATTTAATTAAAAAAATTAAAATAGTAGTCGCGGGTTGGCTTGTGCATATGTCCGAATTTGTAAATTGCAAGGAACCAATAGGTGAAAGAAGATGCCCAGATCCTTTTGCAGAACGGACAAACTTGCTAGGTAATTAAGATACGATCTTCACCATTTTTTTGTAATTTTTTTATTTAATTAATTTAATGGGCCCTTTCGTTTTTCTTTTTTAATTATCTTGTTCACTTTTGATTGCTAAGTACCGAGCCATCGTGTACCTAATTAAAATTATCATCTTGAATCATGTACCATATATAATTAAGGACTATACAATATATGTAAATTTGCAAGTGTGCATCTATATACTTCTCAGTTTCTTAATTATTTTCTTAAAGTTGATGGTGGCAAGTGGCATTAAGATATGAGAGAATGTCCATGACATATTTTTTCGGTACTTAATTATAATTAATAAGATGTTTTTCTTTTTATGTATTTTGGTTTATTGAAACTTGATAGTTCTATTAGTTTTCTAAACCATACATAATGTGAATAGACTTCTTCTATTGCATAATTTACAAGATGCTAATAATTAAGATTATGTCGGTAAAATATTTTGGAATTAGATTAATGCATCGAGTGTGAATTATACAATACATGTTACTATTACCATCTTTATGTCAATTTCTAGCGAATAGGAGAAGCATGTGAACATCTCGGAATTTAGAGAGTACTATTTTTCGATCAATTATATTTGAAGAGCTAGCTACTATATTGCAAATTTTATGCGAAGAAAGAATGGATTTGGATAGAACAACCTTGTTGATCTGTCCTGGTTTTTTCATTTCGACGCATATTCCGGTCATCAAAAATTACAGGGGCGAACATACACGTGTTTTTTTTTTTTTTAACATATTAAAAGATAAGACACATAGATTTAGCTGGGCTTGAAAGCCTAGACATGCTCAACCTAGGCTTGGCAAGCCCAAGCATGTTTGAAATATTTTATTATTATTGCTAAACTATAATCAAATTTATTTTTTTAATTCACACACCCAAAGTTCCTAGTAAAATGAATTTGTTGAAAACTTTTTCAAAAGTTATTTTATTGAAAAAAATAAAAAAATTGATTTGTAACTCGTCATGACAAAAAAAAGACAAGTGAGTGACAGATTGATCCATTGCTAATTGCTAATATTCTATCGCTAAAAGCAATTAGCGACGAAACAACAATGAAAATTATGTCCTTTGCTATTTAGCTTGTCGCTACTCTTTTACCATGGAAACCACATTTCGTTATAGTTTTAGTGATGACATTTTCATTGCTAATTCAAAAAAAATCTATCGCTAATGTTGTCGTGGGATCTATCGTTTCTAAAATCGCTAAGGCATCACTATTTTTGTCACTAAACAAAGACCAAAAATCCATTGGTAATATCCGATACTAAGTCAAATTGTTATTATTCTATCACTCTTCCATCGCTAAATGTAAAAGATGAATTTGTCGTTATTCCGTCTCTATTCTATCATTATTTTTTTGGTAAAATTAAAATGTTTTTGACAATTTTTTAATTATTTTTAAATTATTAATATTGTATTTAATATTTAATAATTAATATTATATTTAATAATTAACAATTACAAGTAATAATGCATAGATTAAAAATAAAATATATTAACAATAACATTCTAGAGTGCGTTCCATAAAATAAAAAATAAAAAATAAAGTGACTAAATGCAATGTTCTATCACTCATCCTCGCTCGTCTAATCTTATATCATGCTCCCGACATCGTGTGGAGGGCTTGGCGGGAGAATCAGCTAGAGGCTGAACGGGGAGGCTAAGTGGAAGGAATAGTAGATGTTGACTAGCCGATAAATCTACAAGCACCCCGGTTGTCATCGTCGGCCTCGGTATTAAGGATGCCATCGATTTGTTCCGAAATTTTAGACTATATATAGTCGTATGTTGCTACGAGATCCAATTTTAGCGCTCATGTTATATCACTTACATCCCCTTCATCGCTTCCTTCATAGCCTTGTATTCCCTCCGAAACTCTTCATTAGCCGAGTCGGTGGTGCAATACAACAACACAAAGGAAGAGCTACTACCACCGACTAGGACGGATAATGCACCTGCTTGTGTGCCTACACCATAAAACCTTTTCTTCTTCTCCTTGATAGCGTCGAGTTATATGGCTTTCCGGTCAACTTTTGGCTCAATGATTCCTCGCTTTCATTTGAGTTGTAATCGCCTCTTGGATGAGTTGTTCCACATGGTCCTGCATAATCAAAATAATAATATCATCATTATAGGATTAAAATAAGATTATCTTTTGATATTTAATATTTGAAATTGAAAAACACTTATCATTGTCTACTGGGAGTGTAGATCGATGAATGAACCATCAAGTCGCTTGTGAGTCATCTAGAACACTTAAAACTTGTTGGCTCGTGGTCCAATTTTACCTCCCGAAAAAAAAAACCATCACGGACAATATAAGAAAATTGGAATATTCTGAAACATGTAATTAATAATAAAAAGTGTGTATTTTATGAAGCGACATACATGCCATTCTACGGATATGGAGCCCTTTCTCTACTCGGAAGGACCCGTACCGGGACCACCGATCTTTGACAATCAATTTTGCGATGCTTGCTCTAAACGAGCCACATGAGCAAGTCTTGAGAAATCTGCTCGCCACGCATCCCATACCAACTAACTAATACAAATAGGTCACTCGTTCATCAAACTGCACTTATAGATGAAGTTAGCATAGCGTTTTACGGCCACAACCACCTATAGGTTAATGTTGGTGCCCAAGATCTAATCATGTTTGGATGAACTCATGTCAATGTATTATTTTATTATTTATTTTAATAATAATAAAAAATTTATTCTATTAATTCTTTTGTTTACATGTTGATAAATTCGGTAGAATTAGATAGAAGTCCTTATGATATGTATTTATAATAGTGATTGATCGAAAGATGTGAGAGAAACACTAATGCATATAAATGCTATCATTAAACGTCCTAAGTCATAGCATTATCAAGAATGGACATTGACAATATGCGAATAGACTTGTGAGTTTTATGCTCATACTATATGATAGCAATAGAAGATCTCACACATATTGACATGATGATGCCAAAGCAAGCATTTAGGTGATTTAAGTTAGAAAACATATAACCGGACTTGATCGGCCATTATAAATGAGAAGCAAAGATATTGAAAAAAGGTTTTCAAGTATGAAAGTTTTCTGTTTTGGAAAGGATTTTCAAAATGGAAAGTTTTCTCAATTGGAAAGTTTCCTAAAATGAAAAGTTTCATATTTTAGAAATCAATTTCTTAATTTAGAAGTCGAGTTTCAAATTTAGAAATAAAGAACCTAAAAGGAAAGGAGTTTCCTAATTTAGGTTAAAAGGTATTTTAGAAAATTATTTCCTAATATGAACCCCTGCTAAAATAATCTAAGAATATTTATTTAGATTGTCCAAATAAATTAATTAGGCTAAAATAGTTTTTTGTCCATTAGGTTTAATTAAAAGAAACTTAAGATATTTTAGTGGGAGGATAAACATCAACCTTTTTGGATAAGGTTGAATGCTTTAAAGATAAACATCAACCTTATAAGATAAGGATGAATGTTTTAAGGATAATGATAAAAAAATCCACATGTAAAATAACTCTTCATCCGTAGAGGATAAAAAAGCAACAACTTAGAGTCTTTTATGGACTCATTGCCGTCCCTCTTCTTATCCTTATAGGATAAGGAAACTCTCACCCTATATATAGGAGGGGAGGTGCAACATAGAGAAAAAGAATGACCAAAAAAGGTATTTTCGACCCAAGCAAAATTAAGAGAGCAACTTTCGACCAAAGAAAAATAAAGGGAGTAAAGTTTTGACCAACCCTAAAATTAAATACGGCACAAGACTAAGAGAGAACATTAAAAAGAAAATAGTTTTCTCCTAAACCCTATAAAACTATATACTTTCCTTCTCTTTTAAGGTTGTCATAAAATTGCTCGAGATTAATATTTATAAAAAATACTAAATTAGAAAAGATGGAGCTAGCACTCTACCGATTTTGAGTGCTTTTTTGTGGATGCTTGGACTATGTGAATCATTAATAGGGGTCGGACACTTGGACGAATTTATTGAAAAGGAATTAGAATATATGCTACAAGAGGTAATCCTTTATTTATAGCTTTATATTCATATATGTATAGCTAGTAGATTCAACGGCATGATTTTGGGCCTTTAGATGGAGAAAAGTTTTTATTTATTAGATACCTCAATAAGATACATGATCCTTCACCATGCCATTCTAACAAGCGCCTTGATGGTAAAATCCCAATCAAAATATTTTTGCATGAAGAAAAAAATATTAACAACTTTATTTGATAAAAAGATTTTATTTTAATTATGAAAAAATTGATAATACATCACCCAATGTTCACCGAAGTAGAAGTTTTTAATTATGCGAGTGACAGTATTTTAGGATGATCCATCGACGACTACCCATTCCTTAAAAATTGTTGAGATCTTTGTGAAATAATCTCTACTAGACGGAGTTAAACTATTGAACAAAAAAAAGAAATATTAAAAAAATACAAGAATTATTGAAATTATATATTAAAGTAAAAAAATTATTACATACTATCCTCGAGCAACAGAAATATATTGCCGACTAGAGGAGGTATGGAAACTTTTTGAAAAATCAAACACGTGAGCGGAGGGGCCACTTTCGGAGGTTGGCGGTGGAACCTCGGATGCCGATGTAGGAACACTCGTCACTTATAAATGTGCTATCTCCATGACTGCAAGAGTTGTAAGACCCATGTAAAAGGCCTATAGTCGGAGATTCATGACCAATACTAGTAGGGGATCCTAATAGACTACCATCAAACAATCATGCTTGTTCCACGATTATCAAAACATGATCCGATACCGACTTTGGGAGAACGACGCTAGCCACATTTATAATGAGTCATTGCTTGTATGATTTAACGTTAAAAGAATAAGCGAGAATATAACAAATATATCATCGAGTAAATTAATAAGTAATTAAAAAAAATACATCATTTGCTATGCATATAAAACAATCAAAACACACAATGAGCATTTAATGGAGGTATGAAAATTGATATTATTTACTGCATGTAACAAATTAATAAAGAGACAAGAATTATATCATTTCTTACTAATACAACAAATGAAATATAAATTTAATTAGAACTATCATAATCACTATTTAAGTTATCATCTCTATCATTCGATGTATTTTCACATTTATTAGCATCATCTTCATCAACCACACCTACTTTTATATCTACAAACGACCCATTTGGATAATTCAACAAAGTGACATCCTTGACTTCTTCTATCAATTCTTGTTAGATTTCTAAATCATTTTGCAAAAATGGTTTAACATTTTGTTGGACGGTAGTTGATGAATTAGGAAAATCACATACGGACCTAGCTTTAATCTTATACACGACCCATTAATCTCGGTTCTCGCACCTTAAACTAGGGTACTCCATATAATACACTTGAGCCAACCATGATACTAGGAAAAATGATTTGTAATTGTTTAAGGTTCTCTTATAATTAACATCTATAAGTTTGTAGTACTGTATGAACCCTTGTTCTTTACGGTGTAGGAGTGAACCAATCACATTTGAATAATGCTATTCTCTTGATTGATAATGGAGGATACTCTACTTCAAGAATTTTTATCGGTATCCCATAATAGTCACTCTCGGTTGTACTGTAATTGCTTTCTTTAATGCAGAAATCACTATTAAAAGGTCTTGTTTTCGAAGATCCCTCAAGTGAGCGGAACCTATAACCATTAACAAAATAACCACCGTACAATCTTACAGTAAGCAAAGGGCCTTATGCGAGATCTTTCAAGAACCGCTCGTTGATGAAAATTACTTATGCATTTTATGTCCGTAAATAAACATCAAATTCCCTATAAGTTTAGTTATCTTTCAATTAATGCTATCAATAAACTAAACACATATAAAATGATAATACTTATCATTAATTAAATCGAGAGGTAAACTCATTTTTAATTAGAACATCGGCCTCATTCTCGGATGTGAAGGGATTGTTTAGTCGTATTTTGAGAAAAAATCCACTAAAGAGAAGAGACTTAACAAAAAATGTGAGTTAGTCTCTACTACGTTGCTAATATTATTATATGTAATAAAATAAGTATGATATAGAATTTAAATTTTGATAAACTCACTTAATGTAAGGTTTTACTTATGTTTTCAATTTATTGGATCTAGAAAAATCATTATTAGGAACATATATTCCTTCTTCACACACATCCATGATGATAAATTGTATGGAGTCATAGTGACTCGATTGCGAGAAATATTACTCACTCGGATTGACCAAACGATTAAAATCCATTAGTGCAACTCCTAATCTAACATTCCTTCTTTCAACCGCAAAAGAAAGATTAATCTAATTAAAAATTTTCCATACAATAGAATCGGAGGGATGACGTATTATTGCTATATCATCTCTCCCATGTTCGACATGTCACATCATGTGATCATCTATTGTATTTGATGCATACAATCGTTGCGGATGTGGGGTTAGAAGGAAGTTGTACATTTTCTTAATTGGATCAAGTTTTCCTCTTATTGACCCTTAATGAGAACTTCAATATAGAGGATGTTAACCGAACTTGCATTTATCAAATTCATTATCTTCCTTCCAATAAATCATGCAACCGTTATGATAACGAAAAAAAAAATCCATCGGTAAACCCACCCCTTAACCAGACTTCTTTATTTTAGAAAAGGTTTTTGTCATATAGTTATTAGCCGGCATCAATTCCTTTAACAATTCACATAACTAGTCAAAACACTTCTCTAGAAAATGATATTCAGCTTTTAGATTCAACATTCGAGCAATTGTTGACAATTGTGAGTCCTCATCACAACCGAGCCAACTCCCTCTATTTGATGCATTCAACATATCATAAAAGTGATGGGTGTCAAGATTAGGAACCTCCTCGGTGTTAGATGGATCAAAGGATGGATCGATTGTATCCATTACCATATTTTAATACAAGTTTTGGGGTTCACTAGAACTTTCCTTCGCCCTACATAATAATTTTCAGAAATATACTCGACTCCTAGAATTTTCAAATGCCATGTAAGATTCAAATTCGTCATGATGTACCCAATCATAATATCCCAACACAAAACCCTTATAGCACAAATGATAACACCTTTTCATAATTTGTGTTTTGATACTTACTGAAATTACAAGGACACCTAATTTTGGTTTCGTCCATACATTCAAGATGTTCAACAACAAAAGCTAAAAATTATTCTATACCTCCGACAAACTCATTATCATTTAACAACCCGTCAACTAACCTAAAATTCATCAATTGTCGATCAGATCTTATTTTTTTAATGGCTACAAAAATAACACAACCAATGCAAACAAGTACTTATCATCATTTCAATGAATTTTAAATAAAAATTAAGTATATATAATAGTTGTGTAATTGTCTCTAATTAATTATGAATTTTATTTTAAAATTTTGAATTTATATTTAAATAATTTTTTAAATAATGATTAGATTTTTTATTTTTTTATTCTTAAATACTTAATTTTATAATATTCAATAATTTATTGTTTAAGTTTATTTTTGTATATTTTCTACCCGAGGTCGAATAGTAACCATAACCTAAACCAAACTATTTCTTTCAATTTTAACACCAATTTTTCATATAATTTCAATCAATTATACCTAAATTAACTCAATTATGCATTCATTGATCAATTACATGCATAAACTACAAATTGGGCCTTATTGGGCCTAAACCCTAATTTAAGTAATTTAAGCTAATTTTTTAATTTCAATGTAATTTCTCATTCTAACTCATCTAATTAAATTATTCTAAGTATAAATTAATTAATTAAAATATATTTGTATATTTAAGATATTGAATCGAGTCAAGATACTAACTCTTAGAGAGAGATTATGATATGCGACTGGTCTTAAATGAATCGAGTAAGTATAATTCCCTTACATCATAGACGTAAACATTATGTGTTTAATGTGAATGATGTTTTGAAGTGCATTCATATGCAAATACATATTCTACATTTGAATCTGTAAATAAAAGAATTTTTTTAAGAAAATGAATTATGTGCATATGGAAATAATGTTTTATGACATAAAATATTTTGAATGCATGTTGAGGTTTGAATTTTAAAGGTAAAGATTAATCATTAAGGTTAACTATTGATGTTTAATGTTAAGGTTTTAAATTTTGAGGTTGCCTATTAAGGTGTAAATATTTAGGTTTACAAGTTGAAGATTGATGGTTAAATATTGAGATTAATGTGATCGCATGTTTTCACTAATGCTAGACCCTACTAGCCTAGTGGTCATAGTGACCCAACTCACCCACATAGGGAAAGTCAAACTTTACCTAGGTATTTTAAAGATATTTTTTTAAAAAAAAATTCATTACATGAATGTCTTGGAAAGATATTTTACTTATTTGGGTCCGTTGGAAAATGTCAACCTAGCGTACCATAGCTCTAAATTCGAGTTTCCCTATATGAGTCACCAAACACAAGAAGCAGTATTAACATCATCAATATTTACATCGGTACCTTCACCTAGAACATACGTGAGATACGCATATCTCAATAAGTGTAACATACATAATTTTATATTTAAAACTTTCATTACATGAATTTTTTTAAAAGATATTTTTCTTATTTGGGCCCACTAGAAGATGTCAACTTAGTGTACCATAGCTCTTCGGTTTGATTGTTCATATGTGGGTGTGTCGAGTCACTATGTAAATAATGTTTTATGACAAAATATTTTGAATGCCTATTGAGGTTTTAATTTTAAAGGTAAAGATTAATCATTAAGGTTAATTATTGATGTTTAATATTGAGTTTTTAAATTTGGAGGTTGTCTATTAAGGCTTAAATATGTAAGTTTACAAGTTGAAGATTGACGAGTTAAATATTGAGGTTAATGTGATTGTATGTTTTCATTGATGCTTGACTTTACTAGCCTAGTGGTCATAGTGTCTCGACTCACCTATGTAAGGAAAGTCAAACTTAAGGGCTATGGTGCACTAGGTTGGCATCTTCTAGCAAGCCTAAATAAGAAAAATATCTTTAAAAGACATTTATGTAATGAAATTTTTTAATGTAAAATTATGCATGTTACACTTATGTAGATATTCATATCTCGTGTCCGTTCTATGGTGTAGGTATCGATGTATATAATGAGGATGTTGAAGCTACTTCTAGTGTTTAGTGATTCATGTGTTTGCCCCGAGTGTCCCTAAAGGAATGAAGAATGTGTTATATTTTATTAAATGAGTGTAAGTTCATGTATGAGTGTTTAAGTTTTATGAATACTCTTATGAATATTAGATGTAAGAATATTGATTTTTTTGAATGTTAGAAATTATTATTTAGTAACTAAGTATAAACGGTAGGTTGATGTTATACATCAATATTGAATGATATGATGGATATTTTTTTTAGAATTTAAGGATCAGTTGTGGTAATAATGTTGAGATAAAGTATGAAAGAAATTTTAATAAAATATTTTTGCTATGTCAATGAGATAATTATGTGGTTATTATTGAAAATAGGTTTTAATTGATATGTTTAATGATAATGAAATGATATATGTTTTTGTAGTGGCTCGTTTGTCCGTGACCCTTCAAGTAAGACGTCTCGATCGATAGACGTTACATCATGATATCCCGAGATGCCTTATCTCAAGGGTCATGGATGGATGGTTCACTAAAAAAATATACATGGATGGATGGTTCACTAAAAATACCTATATTTTTTCATTATCCTTAAACCTTGTTTCTAATTTAATCCCATTCATCATTAAACATAGGAATTAAAACTTGTCACCAATAATATAACCATATGATCATCTCGTTGATACAACGAAAGCATTTTGTTAAAATTTCATCCACACTCTATCTCAATATTATTACCATAATTCATTCTTAAATTCTAAGTAAAGATCCTTCATCATTGCTCACTATTAATAAATAACCTCAACTTGTTATTCACACCTAGTTATTAAACAATAATTCTTAACATTTAGAAATTCAATATTCTTACATATAATATTCATAAGACCATTCATAAACCTTAAATATTCATACATAAACGCATACTCATTCATTAAAATATAACACATTCTTCATGTCTTAGGGACAATCAAGGCAAGTACATAAGTCACTAGATACCAAAAGAAGCATCGATAGTCTTAACGTTTTCATCGATACCGATATAAAATAGATGTGAGATATAAATATCTCAATAAATGCAACATACATGATTTTACATTAAAAATTTCTTTACATGAATGACTTTTAAAATTATTTTCCTTATTTGAGCCAACTAGAAGATGCCAACCTTGTGCACCATAGCCCTTAAGTTTGACTTTCCCTCTATAGGTAAGTTACGTCACTATAGCCACTAGGCTAGTAGGGTCTAGTTCACTCAAAACATGTAGTCACATTAACCATAACATTTAACGAGTCAATTGTTAATCTTTAAACCCCAACATTTAAGCCTTAATAGGCAATCTCAATAGTTAAAATCTCAAAAGTTAACTTTTACATTTAACATTAAAATGTCAACATACATTCAAAACATTTTTTTCTCATAAAACTTTATTTACATACCCATATCTTCCATTTTCTTAAAACATTTCATTTCATCTCGATCAACATATAAAATATGTGTATGCATATAACTGTACTTCAAGACTAGCACAACACATCATTCACATTAAACACATAGTATTTACGTTCATATGGTAGTTGAGTTATATTTATCCGATTTGTTTAAGACTAGTGTTGATTGTAATTTTTCTCTTACGATCGGTACCTCAACTCGATTCAATACCTTAAACATATAAATAATATTACATAAGAAATTGTATTTCATTATATAATTCTAACATTTAATTTTATTACCACTTTTTCTTTCTCGTACTTTCTTTTATATGATATTTGGTGATATAATTACCCATTAATCACTTGTATCTATTTACCTAATTATGTTTCATCATCAATTAACATTCAATTTCATGCACCATTATCATTTTCATCAATTGAACTCTAATTTTATCATCAATTCTTAATTAAATCATGAATTCTATTCTAATTTATTTAGTTCTCATTTCATTCATCTTTAATTGTATTCATATAACCTAATTTTTTCCTTCAAATTTCGTATTTCACTATTTATCATCCTTAACCTTTCAAAAAATAGTTTTTATCAATTCAAAAACATTTTCGTAAACTATCCAAAATACTTTATCATCATAAGAGCACTTTCATAAACTACGTATTGAATTTTTAGCTTAATCTAAGCGCTACAATATCCTACAAATACAAAATCTCAATTTATTCCATTAAATCTTAAAGTAATTCATATAATAAATTTAGATGACTAAATTCCAAATTAGCTTCATAAATCATTAACCTCAAATAATTGATCATATTCTAACTTATTAAAATCACTTAAATCATACTTTTATCAAATGGTTCTCAAAATCCTAACTTCACCAATTTTAGCTCAAATGAGAAACTCATCACAATCCAAACTCATAATCAATATTAATAATCATCTAACAATTCATCAAATAAATGAGAATCATAGAAGAAATCATACCTTTTTTTGTGATATGAATTTCAAACGCAAGAACACTAACTCTCAAAGCTCCAATATTGCTTAGTTTCAACTTATATAATAAAAAACTAACATAATCTATTGTTTTTTGGTGGTGGAATAATTTAAAAATGGGTGACAACTAATGTAATTGAATTGAAAAGGTTAAGGTTTAAGAAAGGAAAGAGAAGAGAGGGAGAGGGAATGACATAAATGGGGAAAATGGTGGTTGTCCCATTTTTTTAATAAGTCTGCCAAATTTTATTTTATTATTTTAATTTTTTAATACATTAATTCATCTGAAAATTCACTTCATCCTCACTTATGCACTTCCATTTAAAACTTAAAAATTTTGTTAGCTTGATAAATTTTTTAGTAAATTTTAATCAAACTTAACTAACTCCAATTATCCTATTTTTTCTTAATCTCAAAAAATATTTAATCTAAAACACCTCACCTAATAAAAATAATAAAAAACATCAATCACATGTGTAAAACAAGAATAAAATTAAACGACACCTATAAGCATACACATGGATAACATGCAAAAGAAAAAATTGGGGGTTATAATCCTCCCTTTCTTATAAAAATTTTGTCCTCGAAATTACTCATCAATAAGTACCGGATACTTAGTCCACATCTCTTCTTCCCTTTTTCTTGTAGCTTCTTCCACGTCATGATTCCGAGACAACGCCTTCACTAAGGTAATCTTTTTGTTCCTTAGCTTCTAAATTTCTTGATCCAAAATTTTAACCAACTTTTCTTTGTAGGTCAAATCTAAAGCTAACTCCACTAGTTCTATTGATAATACATAGTTCTACCGATAATACATAATTTGGGTTATTCACAAACTTCTTTAGCATTGATACATGATAAATGTTATAGACTCTTGATAGATATGAAGGGATTACTAATTTGTATGTTTAGTCACCCACCCTATTAGGAATCTCATAATTTTCCCCCTTTCCAAACCTTATTACACCCTTCATTGGTGCTACCTTTAGAAATACATTATCATCAACCTTAAAATCCAAATCCTTTCTTCTTTGATTGACATAGCTCTTTTGTCTACTCTAAGCTATTTTTATCTTTTTAATCACCTTAGTTATTTACTGAACTATCTTAGGTCCTAATAATTTTCTCTCACTTATATCATCTTAATGAACCGTTGATCTATACCTCCTTCTCTATAGTGTCTCATAGGGTAACACCCTTATACTTGCTTAGTAACTATAAATATAGGTAAATTATACCAACAAAAAATATTGTTTTTCATCTATCTAATTAGTCAAGTACATAAGCCCTTAACATATACTCTAACACTTGTATCACTCTCTCCGACTACCCATCACTCTAGGGGTGGAAAGTGGTACTAAAATTTAACATAATATCCATTACTTCATGTAAATTCTTTCAAAAGTTTGATGTGATTCTCGAATCTCTATCGGATACGATAGATATTTATACTTTATGTAATCTCATTATCTTTCTAATATACAATTCGGATACTAAGCTATACTAAAAGTCAACTTTACCGATAAGTCATACTAAAAGTCATCTTTACTAGTAAAAAATGAGCCGACTTCATCATCCTATCTATAATGACCTATATGGTATTAGATCCCTTTTTTGACCTCGATAAAAACTAGACAATCCATAGTTATGTACTCCCACTTCCATTTAGCCACTTCCATCCGGGCATTACCAAAGGTCATAGTAAACCCGATGGTGTTTGATGCTCGATTTTTACTTATTGACGGGTCAATCATTTAGCTATATGATCTTCATTCCTCTCTACCAATACATTGATTTCAAATCATGATACATCTTAGTACGACCTTGATATACTGAATAAAACATAAAATGCACCTTACTTAGAACTTCTCTTAAATTCTTATACTTCGAGTACACATAACCTATCCTAATACCTTGTTATCTTATCACCATTAACTATAAAAATCTAGTCCTTTCCCTTCCTCTATTTCTTTCTTCTCCTTAACCAATTCATCATTAGTTAACCATCGATTTTTTATTCTAGACCTCAAATCTAGCTCTATTACAAAAGTTGATACCCCTACACTCATCTTTCTTTGACACTACCTTTAGACTATACTTCTCTAAGTCCCTCAAAATAGTCATTTGCACTACTTCCATTGTTACCTATATTTTTTTTATTTAAGACATTAGTTACTACATTTTCCTTTCTTACCTAATAATATAATACGAGATCATAATCCTCTAACACCTCTAACCATCTCATCTACCTCCTGTTTAACTCTTTCTAAGTAAAGGAGCACTTAAGAATCTTTTGATTGGTATACATCTCACATCTCACCCGAGTATAAATAGCATCTCTAAATTTTGAAAGTAAATACCACTACTGCTTACTCTAAATCATACTTAGGGTAATTCCTCTCATAGTTTTCAACTTTCTCGAGGCATAGGCTATAACCTTTCCCTTTTGTATTAATACTACCTCCAAACCATAAAACTACCATAAATCTATCTTAGAAGCATCCATGTAAACCATAAAGCTATCCTAGACCACACGCTACAAGAAATTTGGCAATTAGCGATGGATACAATTCCGTCTCTAATTAGAGACACTAACGATAGAAAAAAAAAAGGAGTTTTTTGTAAGTGGTTAGCAACGAGAATAGCAAGAGAAAATCAATGATGGATTTAATTCCATCATAAAATAACGCGGACAAAAAAAAAAGTACTAGGTTTAGCGATGGATTTTCATCACTAATTTAGCAACGGATATAAATCTATCGCTATTAGTTGATAAGTAACGACGATTTATTTCATCACTAACTAAAATATAATGTGGCTCCCTCTAAGGTTTAAATTAGCGATAGAATAGTGATCCATCGCTAATTTGAAAGCCAAATAGCGATAAAATTTCAAATCCCGTGGTAATTTTGGCTATTTTTTTTTAGAAATGCGAGTTCAAATTAGAAATGGATTTGTCAATCCATCACCATTTTGGCTCCCTTTTCTTAAAATTTCATACAAAGCGGTTTAAATTAGAGATGGAATATTTTCATCACTATTTTGAAATTCAAATTAGAGACCAATTTTGAAATTCATAGCTAATTCGTAGCTATTTTGGCTCTTTTTTTTTTTTTTTGAAAATTGAGAAACTTTCGGTGCCTTTTGAGTTTCATATTAGTGAAGAAAATGAGTTTCCATCGCCGATTAAAGATAGAATCGCGTCCATCACTAATTTGTATAAAAAATAGCACCATTGGCCAAAAAACAACCACTCATGCCACCCCACGCCACCAAGTGACTCCCTAAACTATTCAACAAAGTGAGGTGCATTTTTCTCCCTCAAAGTCCGACCAAATCTCTACTTTCTCTCCTTAATCTCTCGGGGTAAAACTTTCTCTCTCTAACTCTTTTTTGTAAATTAAATAAATATTATAAATTTTTAGGTTAATTTTGTTATTTGTTAGTTGATTAATTGTTTGAATTTTGCTATATTTTTTGTTATATTAATTTTTAATTGTGTTAAGTCTGTATGTTAATTATTAGTGTAAATTTCTTCATTGTTTACTTAATTTTCTTAACTATTAGATTAATTTTATTAAGTATTACTTTTTAGTTATGTTAATTGTTTGGATAAATTTTATGTTAATGTAAACCTAAAAAAATTTAATTATGTTAATTCTTTAGGTTTAATTTTATTAATGTATTTTTTTATGTAATTTAGTCAAGGTTGATTTATTGTTAATATATATATATATATATATATATATATATTATTTTTAGGTTAAAATTTAATTATTTAATCTATAATTGTTCTTTTAAATTTGTTAATTAATTAATTAATTAATTGTGTTAATTATTTGGTGAATTTTGTTAGGTGTTTTTTTAAAACTTAATTTTTAAAAATATACGTACTTTAGTTAAATTTTGTTGATTATTTCTTAAGATATTTTTAATATATTGGTTGGTTATTTTTTTTAATTAATTTGTTTTTAGTTTGTGATATTATGTTTTGTTTGATATAATTACTAGCTTAATTAGTTGAAATTAATTTAATGTAATTGATTTGATTTATGATTATTTCAACTATAAATTATAGAAGTGATTGTTATAGTTTAATTATTAAAATTGAAAGAAGATAACATGCATAATGATTTAATTTTTCACAAAATAAAAAAATTAGAATAAAAATATAATTGGAAAGTAAACATAAAATTTAAAAATTAATAAACATTTTATTAATTAATAGAATTTAATAAACATTTTAATTAGGATTAATTAAATTATTTTTTTTGAATTTATTGTTAAATTAATTAGAGAAATGTAATAAAAATAAACATTTTTAGCTTCAATATAGATAAAATTTCATGTAATTTTTTTGAAAATGATAAATTTTCACTTAATCCTTTAATTAGGAAGCCATTCGACCCAATGTTGGTAAAATTAGAGTTTGATTTCTTTTTGCTTAGTTAATGAACTACTTGGTTAATTAGGAGTTGGTTAAGTGTGAATTGATGAATGAAAGTAGAAAATTTCACAAAAATTGAAGAATTTTTATCTAAATATCTTGGGCCCACATTTAAATCACAATAGGGAGGTAGGCAATTAGATCCTTTATCTCCTACTCTATTTATCTTGGTGCAAGATGCTTTCGATCGTTAGCTCAATGCATGGATAGATAGAGGTATGATTAAGCCTTACTATACTTGGATGTAAAACCCCAATTATATCTCATTTTCTCTTTACGGATGGCATGCTTCTTTTTACAATGGGGAAAAAAACAATTGATAAGATCTTACTATTGATTAGCAAATATGCTGCATCTAATGGTCAGTCGGTTAATCATAGAAAGAGCTTAGTACTATGCAACAATAGGTTATCTCTCAATAGGAAAATCTACTAGCCACATGGACGAGTTTCCATACAACGAGAGGTAGTTAAGTAACTCGGATATACCTTTGTTCAAAGGAAGATGTCGCATCTAGTACTTAAACTATGTGGAAAAAAAATTAGAGACAAGTTAGCAAGTTGGAAGGGGAAAGTGCTATCGACGGATGAGAAAGTAACATTGATTTGAAGTGTTTTATCATCTATTCCAATTTACTCCATGAGAGTTAAGCTAATTACAAAAACTACCATTTCTAGGCTCTAAGGTTACATATCTAAGTTTTTTTAGAATAATGAAGGAGAAAGCGAGGCATCATTAGGTCAACTAGCATAAGATGTCTTTGTACTGTGGAAAAAAGAGGTCTAGCTATCAAAAATCTAGAAGAAGTGATGAAAGTGATGAAGGCTATAAAAGGAAAATTTGCTTAGGCATATTTATCAAGCTCATCCTTATGGAAGTGTTTCATGCGAGACAAATATGGTTAGCTTCGATAGGATTTCACAACTCGGATAGTAGCAAGGGCTCACTCATTTGGAGATCACTCTTGTCGCATATTAAGGCATTAATGGATAGCTCAATATGGCTTGCGGGGAAGGCAACATTCGACTATGGAAGGACGAGTGGACGGACTAGGATCACTCCGGTCTCAACCCGACTAGCTCTAAGCACGGAGATCACACTATTACGGGCCAAAGCTAATTCCAATATATATGCTATTCTTCATCCTTTAATCGGAGGTGCGAGTTGGATTGCAATGTGGAGGATACTTTTTGCTACATAAAGGCTAAGTCGGGTAGATTTAGTGCAAAAGTTTATCATGAGGAGAATAAAGTAACTAGTCCTAAATTTGAGTGGTGGAGGAGTTTATGGAATAAATGGATCACAAAAACGAGTTGGAATCTTGGTTTGGAAATTTATGAATAGTGATTTGGCATTGGATGACAGGATTGAAATGTGTGGAATCCCTCTTCTATCTCAATGTAAATGCTATAAATGTTCACAAGAAGAGTCGCGGGAAAAATTTTTCCTTCATAGTGTGGTTTCTAGATATTTATGGAGTTACTTTGGTGACATTTTAGACATAATTCAAAGGGTAGCATTGGTTAGACAATTAACATTTAGATAGATGTCCGGAAGAAGGCCCTCCTCATAAAAAGCATTCCCTCACTCGGTGATTTTCAACTTGGTTATTTGGAAACTTTGGCTAGCATAGAATAGAGCGAGTTTTTTAAGGTGAGGTAATGAACAACACGTTATTAAACTCAAGGTGATTCATTGGTTGGTTGAGCTTAATAAACTTTTTCTTTTGAAGGCCTCTCCTTCTTTCCATGATAGCATTTGCCTCAAAGTCCCGGGAGTTCAAACTTATACTCCTCTCACAGTTAAAGCATAATGGGTAAGATGGACACCTCCATCTCTAAGCTCCCTAAAGCTAAACATAGATGGAGCTTTAAGGGGAAATTTCTACAATGGGGGAGGAGTTCTTCGTGATGCCCATGGGAAGATGTTAATGGCATTTTCAATTTTTTTGGAGATGGAACCAATAGCAAAGGAGAGATTCTAGCCATTCGGGACGGGCTTAGGCTATACGAGTCTTCACAACTTACATCCCTCAATTATAGAGGTGGATTCCTCTCTTGCACCGGATGGCTTGGTTTGTCGACATAATCTTCCTCGGCATCTTACCTATTATTTATGGGAGTGTTGGGTACTTATACATCCAGGTATTGCCTTTAAACATATATTAGAGGAAGGGAATAATGTGGCGGATAAGTTGGCGACATGCGCCTTCCAACACTTATCCATGCGAGTTGCTTTCATGTTATTTGAAATTCCTAGCACTCGTGTCCAAGCTATAAGGAAGATGCCCGGGGTAGTTATTCTTTTATAAGTCCAATACAACATGAGTAAAAGATTCTAGGGTGTGGAAGTAAGAGATGATAAGTCGCGGGTGTGGATCACTTCATGCATCGGTCGAAGTTTCTTCGAGCTCATATTTGATACGGAGTTAGGGCTCACACTGGTTTAGAGCTATTTTTAGTAGGTATATTCTCTAAGTTATAGATTGGTAATGTCACTATATGGTTTTTTCATACAGAATCATGCAAGTGCAATTGTTTAGTTATTCCTATATTGGCTTTGGTTAATTAGGAACATGATTTACTTCTCTATATAGAATTCATAGCTACTCTCGGATTGACTTTGGTTAGTTTGGCCTTTGCCTATTAATCTCTAAGGTGTATAGGCTTTCTTACCCTCCTAGTATGTTGGGCCAGAGCTAGATTGAAACCCCTTGTATTCATTTTTTTTATTCAATAAACTTTTAAGTTAAGGTACCAATCCTATTTCCCAAAAAAAAAAATTTGGGGCTTTCTCATAATTTTTTTCTTGTGATATTTGGTACGATCATTATCCACTAATTACTTGCATCTACTTACCTAATTATGCTTCATCATCAATTAACATTCAATTTTATGCCTTATTATCAATTTTATCAATTGAACTCTAATTTCATCATCAATTCTCAATTAAATAATCAATAATCATCTAAGAATTCATCAAATAAACAAAAATCATTGAAAAAGTTATACCTTTCTTTATGGTACCAATTTCAAGATCAATAACTAACATGATCTAATTTTTTGGTGGAGGAATAAGTTAAAAATGGGTGAGAGATGATGAAAATTGAAGTGGGAATGTTAAGGTTTGAGAAAGGAAGGAGAAGAGAAGGAGAGAAAATTAGGGAAATTTATGGTTGTCCTATTTTTTTTATAACTTGTTGCCAATTTTTTTTATTTTTTTAACTTTAAAAATCATTGCTACACTTCTACTTAAGAATAAAAAATTCCATTAATTTTATTTATTTGTATCAATAAATTTAATTAAATTTAACAAACTTTGATTGCCCTATTCTTCTCTAATCCCAAAATACATTTAATCTAAAACACTTCACATGATAAAAACAATAAAAAAAATATCAATCACATAAACAAGAATAAAATTAAGACACCCACAAGCATACATATGCATAATACGTAAAAAAATTTGGAGATTACAATCCTCTCCTCGTAAAAATTTTGTCCTTAAAATTTACTCATAAAAAAATCCGAGATACTTAGTCCTCATCTTTTCTTCCTTTTCCGGTGTAGCTTCTTTCACACTATGATTCCGCTATAACATCTTCACCAAGGTAATCTCTTTGTTCCTTAGCTTCTTAATTTCCTAATCCAAAATTTCAACCAATCTTTCTTCATAGGTCAAATCTAAAGTTAACTCCACCATTTCCACCACCAATGTTTGAGAAAGGTCATTTACATACTTCTTTAGAATTAATAAATGAAAGACATTATGGACTCTCAATAGAGATGGAGGGTGAGCCAATCTATAAGCTTGATCATTATGTCAAGTTTAGGGAAATCATTGGTCATTTTCACAATGGGGAGGGAGTTGGAGAAAACAACTAGAATGTAGTGCTTCCTAGAGATCGCATAGTTTTGGCTACCTTAAATGTAGCTATCTTTCACTTTAATCCGGTGATGAATTCTAAACATCAAGAGTGGGTCTTCTTTAACCCGAAGAGCTTGACACGGGAGTATTTTCCCAAGATCATGAAGCTGAAATTCGGAGCCAATTGGATTTAATGAGGTCGAGAGTTTGGATGTGTATTTAAACCGAGTGGTTCAAGATTCATGGAGGCCGAATATTCAAGATGGATTTGTATGGTTTAGGTCAAATTAGTGAAATCCAATTTAGGTCGAATTGTTCAATCATTTATGTCTTATTTTGGTTATTTTTTATTTTATCCTAATTGCATAAGAGTTTATGTTATGTTTGGAGTTATTTTTAATCTTTTCATGTTTTAGACTTTGGCTAAATCAACAGTCTTTATTGGATTCGAATTAGACTAGTCGGTTGCCGCGCTACGCCGTGGGTCCTACGGAACAAAATCATTTAAAAAAATTTTAATTATAGTAATTTTTTTAATTTTTTTTAATAAATTTTCTATTTAAAAAAACATAAATCATTCTTTTATATAGATTAATTTTAAAATAAAAACTTGTAATAATTTTAACTAAAATGTTAATCGAGGATTAAAAAAAATTAAAAATATAATTCTCATAATATTGTATTTCAAAAAATAGATTTATAATTAATGGACAAATTTTACAAAAATTAACAAATGAAAATTTGTTTTCTAATTTAATGTTGATGAGAAGATTAATTTTTGAAATTATCCGCGCAACGCTACGGGTAGATAGAATAAAATCATTTTAAAAAGTTTATAATTTTTTCATTAATTTTTTATTTAATTATCACTATTTTTTTTTTTCATAAAATTTCTACTTAAAAAATACGATTTATTCTTCTTTATTCAGATATTCTTGAATAAAAACTTATAATGATTTAAACATGAAATATTAATTAAGAATTCAAAAATAAATATTTTAAATTATATTTTTTATAAGAATTTATTCAAGAAAATAAACTTACAACTAATGTATAGACTTGTATAAAAATTAACCAATGAAAAATTAAAATTTTATTCTTATTTAATGTCGGTGTAAGGATTTTTTTTTCAAGTATATTCATTTGATTTGTATATATTTATTTGTAACATAATCAATAAAATTAGCATAAAAATATATATTTGAATAATTGGTTGGATCTTTTAAAAAATAATTTTAGTTGTTTTATTTCAAATGAATTGGTTCTATAATATTAAAGAAATATTTATAATAAATAATTTCTAATATGTTAGAAGATGTATAGTTAATTTTTAATAAAATCAATGATCCAATAGTTTTTTTTTATATGTCTTGACGATACTTAGTGACCTAAAAAAAATTACTTAAAATGTACTTTTAAATTTTTAGAATAAAATAATTATATATTTATATATATACCACTATCATTTAAAAATTCTAAGAATTCATGATATATATTATAGAAATTTTTTTTTTTAAATCATGTTGTAAAATTTTATTCTAAAATTCAAACATTGGGAAATACAAATTATATTTATCAATAAATAATAAATTATATTTATCAATAAATAAAATTTTATATAAAAAATATTAATTGGATGAGAATTTTTATAAAAAAATGATAAATTCAAAGAATGAAATTGAAATAAAAAAAAGTAATATAAGCTGAAGTATATACGTTAATTTTAAAATATAAAAAATAATATATATATATATATATATATATATATATCAACAAGAATAAAAATTAACTTCATGAGAATTTTTATTGGAAAACTCAATTTTAAACAATAAGAGTAGTAGTATATTTATTCTAACATCTAAAAACATATTGGATATATATTATATAATCTTCGATTCGTGTTGGAAAAAATAATAATTGATTTTTCAAGATTTTAACACCTAATTAAATAAATAAAAAAGAGCATAAATTGATGAAAAAAAGCAAAGGAAAAAAAACCAAAGGGAAAAAAGGGTATGTGTAGTGCATCGGTTAAGCGATTAAAATTTTTATTTTAAAATCATCGGTTTATGTGAAAAAAAATAACGATTGATTTTTTAAAATTTTAGTACCCAATTAAATAAAAAAAAACATAAATTGGTGGGAAAAAGAAAAGAAAAAAGCAAAAAAAAAAAGGCATGTGTAGTGCATTAGTTAGGGGATTAATTTTTTTTTTTTTTTAAAAAAAAACTTTAGGAACCAAAATGAAAAAACTTGAAAATAACAAAGAAAAAAAAAAACTAAGCTACAATCATGAATAGTAGTTTGTGAGGAGGTGAACAATTATTTCAAATGTTCAAAACCCTACCTGTTTTAGTGTTATAGTAATGAATAGAAAAATGAAGGATAGTGAACAATGCATGAACAATAATTTTGTTTTTGTTTTTGTTTTTTTTTTTTAATAATGATCTTAGCTTTTAACTTCTTTGATATTTATATATCAAAACTTATTAAATTTTTCACATACATTTCTAGATATCATTATTCTCACTATTTTAATGGTCTATTTGCAATACCTTAAAAAATTTTCTTATTTAATTAGTAGTCCATAATTATTTGGGTACTAGGATTGGATGTGTTCTTGCTGATTTAGGAAAGGGTTTGGCCGAATATTCTTCTAATTTTTTAGAGGTGTTGCCACTTTTTTTTTATTTATGCTATAGTTAGTCGGCTCCCTACTTATGTATTTAAGTGTCCTTGTGTAATTTAGAAAGATAGCTTTTGTTGAACTTTGAAATAAACTATGGGAGAGTTTTTCTCTAAAATTGCATCTTCCTTGTGGTTTACTTATGAGCATGCTACCGTATTTTTAACTTGATCAATCGAGTGGTATTAAGAATCAACTACATCAAACATTATGCTTGCTTAGATTTGCATATTTATCCTTATAGGCTGGAGTTTTAGTAGAGTCTTTGACTTATGCCAAAATCAATGAAGGCTAGTTTAATTATGCTTATAAGTTTCAATTTTAACATAGCTTGGCTTAAACATTTTTTTCTTATTGTATTGGGGATTGGGACTTGATCTAACTTGGTCATAAGTTAATTGAAGTTTCGATAACTTGAGTAAATTGGACATAAGGTTTCGACCTAGTCTAAAATTAGGTTTTGGAAGATTGTTTGTTTGCATTTGAGGTTTGTGGCTTGTTATTGTTCGATTATTGATTTTGGCTATATTGATTTATGGGCGATTAGAGTTTCAATTGTTGTTGAATTTATAGTTATTGGTTTTGGAAGGATTTTGTAATTATGTGTTTCAACTTTGAACTATCTTTACATGACTAGTTCTAAAAATAATAATAATAATAAAGTTAAACATATATTTCTAGAGAATATGTCTCGGTCCTCATGGATAGAGGATTGGTAACAATCCTAATACTGCAAAGTTTCTAATGCTAGTCAAAACCAATCCTCATTAACAAGTCGTTATAAAATTAGGATTAGAATTCATTTAATATCATAACAAGGTATAATTTGTATTATAGGAAAATGTGAAATCACAAGAGACTACATTTTCAATAACTTGTGTCTACCCCGAAGGTGTCTAGATTATTTATACACAACCCGTACACCAAAATAAGAAATAGAATCATAATCCGTTAATTAATAAGAAGGACAACAACAATCCCTTGAATGGAGACTCAAATCCATCCTATGATTATTATACAATATTCTAATACATTATAACGAATGCTCGTGATGAGACTTTCCAAATGATCTAAAATTTATTAGTACTATAGATTTTTTTTTTCAATCAATACAACAATATTAATTTAGTAATTGGAACATGTATCAGTTGTATGTATTCTCCTCGCTTTTACAAGCCTTAAGCCCTTGGCCTCTTACCATGTTAGTGAAATAGAAACCAACAAACTGCAAGGATGGTCGGAATTTGTTTCCATTGTAAAAGCCTGCGAAATCCACAACCTAGCAGTTATATTGGCACTGGATCTATAAGCAACGCCGCAACATTGGTTTTCATCACTTTTCCAACATGGGTATAGCCATCTTCCTCCTTGTAAATGACATCTATGACTCTCGAAAGATTGAGAATCCGCTCAAGCAGAGGCATTGGTACAGCGGTAGGTTTGAGACACTCTTCATTTATATCCTTCCACGCATTGACGACTTGCATGTGAAACTCTTTATGCACTTCTTGTTCCGAGACACCATATTCCTTTATGTAACATTCAACTCCTGAGGCAGCGTGCCCTCTCTCTTGTTCAAACTGAAGAGTATACATTATAAGATTAAAAGGAAGCTCAAATTATCTAAACTTCAACATCTATTCCTTTCAAGAAATTTGCAGCCATCTTTTACTTTAATGTTTTTCAACACAAAAGAAGTCCATACCTTATGTGATTTAACATCATCCATGAGTCTGCCAATTGTTTCTGAGGCTCTAATAATTTTAGGGTGATTGAATACCCAGTCAAAAGCTTGCTTGGTTACTATGTCGCCCATGCCAATAAAAGATACGGTTGTGAGCATGAAATAACCAGAGGTTACTAGAGCCACCTGCATATACTCTTCCATTGTTGGGACGCGATTTTCATGGAACCATTGGGTTTCGTCAAAGTAGGCGTGGACTAAACCTTTCATCTGCATACATCGTAGATTGAAGTTACACATAATAGATTAATTTCCACAAGGTAAATTAACAACACAGTATCTATGTTAGCATTTGATTTCAAGGAAAGAGAATAGATCGGGTGGTGCATACTGCTTCTTTTCCATAGTGGACTCTGTAGGACCATCCTTTCTTCAACATTTTTTCCTCAATTTCAGCATAAACATTCAATAATGCCTCGTAACATATTTGCATGTATTCTGGAAGTTGGTCCATGCTTTTAATGTCCCACCTGAAAATTAAGCATCCAAGTTTTTATTGCATTCTGAATGTTATTTGTCTCTTAATTATTACTAAAAAAAAAAAAAAACACACATAATGGAGCTGTTTTCTTGCATCAGACCTGTCAATTGCTTCTGTAAAAAGTTTCAGTTCTTCAAGGGTGCCATAAACATCATAGATGTCATCTACAATCGATGTCATGGCTATTACTTTGGTGAGTATTTTCCTAGCAAGGGAGTAATGAGGCTCAAAATATACGCCTACTATCCAAAAGTAGCACTCGACCACTCTGTCCCTTGCGAAAGGTAGCTTTCTGGCAAAGTCCAAACCCTTCCACCACCTGAAACAATTAATATATTGAGTGATACTCCTACCTGGACAAATAAATAGCTCGACGTACGAGTAAAATCCTTAACAAAAAAACGGAAAACAGAAACTTTGTACAAGATATGGCTAGGGATATTGACAGGGCAAATCCCGCAGACTACAAGACAAAATAAACATTAAAAAAAGAAGAAGTCATAAATGAACATCAGAAATAGGATTACGCAACTTGCAGAAATACGAAAGCTAAAGAGGATCAACAGTAGGCACCTCCCAAAAGAAAAGCACAGACATCAACGGACAAACAGCAGTATTTTCCCAAGATTTTCTTTTTACATAAATATTTGGATACAAGTAATTAATCACCTTGTAATTTCTGCAAGCTCCTCCTTATGTAATTCTTGCACGAGATTGAAATTCAACTTTGCAAGCCTTAGTAACGTTTTGTTACATGAAGGTTCATCCTGATAGAAAGAGATGTAGCGCCTGCTCTCTAGTCTTGGAACGCCTCTTTGGATGGGCTGCTTTAGGGCATGAGAAACTTGTGCCGATAGTGGACATTTAGACAAGCTGTCATGCAGGGACTTGAGGTAGTTGGTTGTGAAAACAAGGGCCTCATCTAGAATATCTTCTCCATGCACCGCTAGATGTGCTGCTTCGTAGAGGCATAGGATGCCTCGAACATCAATGGATTGCTTGAAACAACCTTTGTCATCTTTGAACTTCTTGAATGTATCTGAAAACCATCAAAGAAATGAACTTGAGTTTTTTTTTTTTTTAATTAAGAACCTCGAAACTTTTATGATGATTGCGTTATGCGCCTTTGTTATAACAAGTAGCCATATAGTAATTACCACATGAAACATTGTAGCCATGTTGTCTTAGTAGTCGAAAACGAAGAGCAATGTTGTAAAGGTTATCATCTTCCGTATCGATATGATTATTGTGTATATGATGTAGTGCTTCTTCTATCTCAGTTTCGAAGTGATAAGCCACACCAAGGCGCTGGATTGCATCTATAAGGTCCAGCCGTTTTGATGAATAACTAGCAGTGGCCAATAGTTCCCTCTTAATTTGTTCCCTCAGCTTTTCAATCTCTGGCAGTTCAAGTGCTGTATACACCTGCATTAATTCACACAATAAACAAATGAGCTACTGAAAAAAAAAAAGTTACATATATATATGTATTCATAGTATTGTGTTTTGCATGCAATGACCTTGTCTTTGGGGATGTAGGAAATGAATTGATTGCCCCAAATGCTTGGATGAAAATTGGCTGTCCGGCGAATAATGTCATGATGAGCTTTGGGAGTCTCGGTTACAACAGCTGGAGAGACATTGGTAGACATGTTGCTTTGGCAAGGACGGTCAATAGATTCGAAATTTTTTTATCGGTTAAGGAAATGAAGCAGTGTACAACAGCTGCATAAATCAGATGTATTTATAGGCAGCTGAATATTAATGCAAGTGGAAATATTTAATGCCAATTTAGTCAAATCTTCCTTTAAAATTGAAAATAAAAACGGGATGGTCCATTATTTTTTACCAGATAGCCAGCATCCTTTCTTAAAAAAAAATAATAATAATTGAGAAATGAAACCGTGTGTTAAACATGATTGTTGTTGTTGTATGGACAGGGGCTAGCCATTGAACATTGTCTTTACAGAAAGGAAAAACCATAAGTACGGAATTTTAATAAAGCTATTGAATATAATACAAGGCTTACTAGCTTTCAAAAGTTGACACCCAAAATATTATAATTAATTACTCCTCGATTGTGGTGGTTAGGAGGGCAAAAAGGTGAACATGTCCCCTTTTTATAAAATAGTTCTCTCTCTCGTTCTTGATTCTGTCCTCCATTTTGTTCGGAATCCAAGACTATTTAATATAGTAATGCATATGGGCTTTGGGGTGAAATGGAGAGGTTAGATTACTTGGTGGATTTCTACCGTGAGTTTGCACAACTAAACTGCATGCCCCTGCGGCTCTGAGTGGTTGTTTTTTTTCTAGATCTCTTCTTGAATTGATTCGGTTTCTAAGCTGCATTCGTGTGTAGACAACATTAATCTGAGTGCTGAAGCTTGAAAATACATAAACATAGCAAAGACTATCTCTGATGGCATTTTTGTAATTTGATTGGTTTTCTAGGGCATTTACAAGTTCAGTTTTGATACATGTTCATTTTGTTCTTTGTTGTTTGCACAAATTAATTATCAAGCCTCATACTTGAATTATGTCACATTTCAACACCTAGCCGTAGAGAAAGGAGACATGATGTAGAAGAGAGAAAACCTCAACAAGCTCCATTTTAGCCACAAAATCACCTATCTTAGTGTCAATATGTTGGTTTGGCAATGGGAGTTGCTTGGTGGTGGTGTGAAGCAATAAAATTATTGATTGAGATCCAAAATATAATTAAGCTTTTTTAATTTTATTTGACTTTTTTTTATGTTTTTAGGATGCATTAAAATATGTTTTGAGGTTAAAATGATTTTCAAAAGTTGTTAGAACAATTTTACTATGTTTGAGAGCAAATAAAAGATTAAAAATAAAAAAAAATTGTACTTTACGGCCAAAACTAACAACCCATATTCTGGTCATTACAAATTGCATGGCCTAATAAATACATATTCAATAACAATGTGTTTTTTTTTTTTTTTTAACATATTAAAAGACTAGACACACAGATTTAGCTGGACTTGAAAAGACCAAACATGCTCGACCTAGGCTTGGCAAGCTAAAGCATATTTGGATTATTTGATTATTATTACTAAAATATAATCTAACTCTTAAAAAAAAAAAAAAGGGAATAAATAGAGAATATTTTCCAATATTTTGTTGGACAAAAAAATCGGAAAATGGATCCGAAAGAATATCACAAAAGTAATGTAATTTTTTGTCTTCTAAATTCATTAAGGGATTTTTTTTTTTTTTTTGGCATTTAGGGTGAGGGAAATCATAAACATTATAGAGCTTTTTTTATTTGATAATTTGAACGTATCGAGCTTATTACTCTTTGTTAGGTTTCTAGTTTAATAAAATAAAATATTAACAACATATACTATCAATAATTACGGTTAAAATGGAACTTATTAATAATAGCAAATAATTGAAAATCAATGTTTTGGGTAAAAAAAATAGATATTATGAGTAAATAAGTTTATGAAAATATATTATGAGTAAAAATAAACAGATTTGTCAATCTTTCAATACTCCTAAAAACTTACAATAGATTTTTTTTAAAAAAATAATAATAAAGCTTTGGATACTATAGGTTTTTTGTGAGTTATGATTGATCATTCAATCTATTTATTTTACATATATCAATATTTCTAGAACATAATCTAGATTTAATTAAAAAAAATTAAAATAGTAGTCGCGGGTTGGCTTGTACATATGTCCGAATTTGTAAATTGCAAGGAACCAACAGGTGAAAAAAGATGCCCAAATCCTTTTGTAGAATAGACAAACTTGCCGGGTAATTAACATACGATCTTCACCATTTTTTTGTAATTTTTTTATTTAATTAATTTAACGAGCCTTTTCGTTTTTCTTTTTTAATTATCTTGTTCACTTTTGATTGATAAGTACTGAGCCATCGCGTACCTAATTAAATTATCATCTTGAATCATGTACAATATATAATTAAGGACTATACAATATATATAAATTTGCAAGTGTGCATGTCTATATACTTCTCATTTTTTTAATTATTTTCTTAAAGTTGATGGTGGCAAGTGGCATTAAGATATGAGAGAATCTCCATTACATATTTTTTTGGTACTTAATTATAATTAATTAGATGTTTTTCTTTTTATGTATTTTGGTTTATTGAAACTTGATAGTTCTATTAGTTTTTTAAACCATACATAATGGGAATAGACTTCTTCTATTACATAATTTACAAGATGCTTATAATTAAGATTAGGTTGGCAAAATATTTTGTAATCGATTAATGCATCAAGTGTGAATTATACAATACATGTTACTATTACCATCTTTATGTTAATTTTTACCATATAGGAGAAGCATGTGAACATCTCGTAATTCATTCGGAGAATACTATTTTTTGATCAATTATATTTGAAGAGCTAGCTACTATATTGCAAATTTTATGCAAAGCAAGAATGGATTTGGATAGAACAACCTTGTTGACTATCCCGGTTTTTTCATTTCGACGCATATTCTGGTCATCGAAAATTGTAGGGGCGAACATACACGTGTTCTATTTTTTTATTTTAACATATTAAAAGATAAGACACATATTTTTAGTTGGGCTTGAAAGCCCGTACATGCTCAACCTAGGCTTGGCAAGCCCAAGCATGTTTGGAATATTTGATTATTATTGTTAAACTATAATCAAATTCTTTATTTTTTTAATTCACACACCTAAAGTTCCTAGCAAAACGAATTTGTTAGAAACTTTTCCAAAAGTTATTTTATTAGAAAAAAATCAAAAAATTAATTTGTAACCCGTCATGACAAAAGAAAAAAGACAATTAGCGACAGATTGATCCATCGCTAATTGCTAATATTCTATCGCTAAAAGCGGTTAGCGATGGAATAGCAACGAAAATTACATTTGTTGCTATTTAGCTTGTTACTACTTATTTACCATGGAAACCGCATTCCGTTACAATTTTAGTGATGACATTTTCACCGCTAATTTGAAAAAAAATCTATAGCTAATGTTGTCATGGGATCCGTCGTTTCGAAATCGCTAAGGCATCATTATTTTTGTCGTTAAACAACGACCAAAAATCCGTCACTAATATCCGATACTAAGTCAAGTTATTATTATTCCATCACTATTCCATCGCTAAATGTAAGAGATGAATTTGTTGTTATTCCGTCTCTATTCTATTGTAATTTTTTTGGTAAAAATAAAATTTTTTTGACAATTTTTTATTATTTTTAAATTATCAATATTGTATTTAATAATTAATAATTAATATTATATTTAATGATTAAAAATTATAAGTAATAATGCATAGATTAAAAATAAAATAATATTAACAATAATATTTTAGAGTGTGTTCCAAAAAAAAAAAAAGTGACTCGAATGCAATGTTCTATCACTCATCCTACTCGTCTAATCTTATATCCTCGCTCCCGACACTCGTGTGAAGGGCTTGGCGGTAAGATTAGCTAGAGGCTAAACGGGGAGGCCGAGTGGAAGGAACGGTAGATGTTGACTAGCCGATGGATCTACAAGCACCCCGGTTGTTTGTGTCCGCCTCGATACTAAGGATGCCATCGATTCATTCCGAAATTTCGGACTATATATAGTCGAGTGTTGCTCCGAGATCTAATTTTGGAGCTCGTGTTATATCACTTACATCACCTTCATTGCTTCCTTCATAGCCTCGTATTCCCTCCGAAACTCTTCATTAGCCAAGTCGATGGTGCAATACAACAACGCAAAGGAAGAGCCGCCGCCACTTGACTAGGACAAATAATGCATCTACTATGTGCCTACACTATAAAACCTTTTCTTGTGCTCCTTGATAGCGTTGAGGTATATGGCTTTCTTGTCAACTTCGGCTCCATGATTTCCGCTACCGTTTGAGTCGCAACCGCCTCTCGGATGAGTTGTTCCACATGATCTTACGTAATCAAAATAATGATATCATCATTATAGGATTAAAATAAAATTTAGATTATCTTTTGATATTTAATATTTAAAATTGAAAAACACTTACCATTGTCTACTCGGGAGTGCGGATCGATGAATGAACCATCTTATCACTTGTGAGTCATCTAGAACACTTAAAACTTGTTGGCTCGTGGCCCAATTTTACCTCCTAAAAAAAATCCATTATAGAAAATATGAGAACAAAATTGAAATATTCTAAAACATCTAATTAATAATAAAGAGTGTGTAATTTACGAAGTGACGTGCATGCCCTTCTACGGATATGGAGCCCTTTTTTTGCCTAGAAGGACCCGTACCGAGACTATCGATCTTCGACAATCGATTTTACAATGCTTTCTCTAAACGAGCCATATGATTAGGCCTTGAGAAATCTTCTTGCCACGCATCCCAAACCTCCTAACTAATATAAATAGGTCGCTCATTCATCAAACCGCACTTATAAATGAAGTCGGCGTAGCGCTTTCTAGCCGCAGACCTCCTATATGTTAATGTTGGGGCCCAAGATCTAATCATGTTTAGATGAACTCATGTCAATGTATTATTGCATTATTTAATTTAATAATAAAAAAATAATTCTATTAATTCTTATGTTTACATGTTAATAAATTCAAGTAGAATTAGATAGAAGTTCTTATGATATGCATTTGCAATAGTGATTGATCGAAAGACGTAAGAGAAACACTAATGCATATAAATGATATCATTAAACGTCCCAAGTCATAGCATTGTCAAGAATGGACATTAACAATATGCAAATAGACTTATATGTTCTATACTCATGCTATATGATAGCAATAGGAGATCTCACACATATTGGCATAGTGATGCCAAAGCAAGCATTTAGGTGATTTATGTTAGAAAACATATCACCGGACTTGACTCCCTATAAGAACCCATTTGTTTTTAGTCTATGGGAATCTCATATGAGATAGGTACAAATGGTTTTTAGACTTAAAGTCATCACGGTTGTCTCATTGGAGGACTTATAAACTTTGACACTCATTTCGATGGATCTATTAATGGGTTGCATATGGTCAATTCGTTGGGTGCATTTGGAATCCAATAAAGATAGGTGTATGAATAAGATAGGATATATCATTCCTTGTATGCTAAAGGAGTTATCACATTGCACTTCGATAAATGTCTCGCTCGAGAAATCCGAGGCCATAGTAGAAGCACATTAATAGAGCATAGTTGGTTTACTTTAAGAACTAAGACATTTAGGAATCGAAGAAAATTTATGTGATCATAATCGAATAAGACTTATAACCAAGTTCTAGATCCCACTATATAAGTTGACATGGGGACGAAATTGTATAGCAACCATGCTCGTGAAAGGTAATAACGCATTAACTAATCCTCCAAGAGAATTAGATAGTCATGATGCCTTGCTAAAGGTCAATTTTGATTTATGTATTAAGAGATAAAAGAGGAGTCTTTTGTTCTTGATACATTGCCAACATATCTATGAGCTTATTGAGTCACACACATAAGTTTAGGTATTCACATTATAAATGAGAAGCAAAGATATTAGAAAAAGGTTTTCAAGTATGAAAGTTTTCTAATTTGGAAAGGATTTCCAAAATGGAAAGTTTCCTTAATTGGAAAGTTTCCTAAAATGAAAAGTTTTATATTTTAGAAATCAGTTTCCTAATTTAGAAGTCAGTTTCAAATTTGGAAATAAAGAACCTAAAAGGAAAGGAGTTTTCTAATTTAGGTTAAAAGGTATTTTGGAAAATTATTTCCTAATGTGGACCTCGTCAAATTAATCTAAGAATATTTATTTAGATTGTTCGGATAAATTAATTGGGCTAAAATAGTTTTAGCCTATTAGGTTTAATTAAAAAAGACTTAAAATATTTTAGTGAGAGAATAAAAATCAACCTTTTTGGATAAAGTTGAATGTTTTAAAGATAAACATTAACCTTATAAGATAATAATGAATGTTTTAAGGATAATGATCAAAAGTCCACATGTAAAATAACTCTTTATCCTTAGAGGATAAAAAAGCAACAACTTAGAGTCCTTTATGGACTCATTGCCGTCCTTTTTTTTGTCGTTACAAGACAAGGAAACTCTCGCCCTATATATAGGAAGGGAGGTGCAGCATGGAGAAAAAGAATGACCAAAAAAGTTATTTTTGACCAAGCAAAATTAAGAGAGTAACTTTCGGCCAAAGAAAAATAAAGGGAGCAAAGTTTTGACCAACCCTAAAATTAAATAGGGCACAAGACCAAGAGAGAAAAATAAGAAGAAAATATTTTTCTCCTAAACCCTAGCAAACTATACACATTCCTTCTCTTTTAAGGTTGTCGTAAAATTGCTCGAGATTGATAGTATAAAAAATACTAAATCGTAAAAGATAGAGCGACCACCCCACCGATTTTGAGTGCTTCTTTGTGGATACTCGGACTATATGGATCATTAATAGAGGTCGAACACTTGAACGGCTATAAAAGTTCATCCTTTATTTATAGATTTATATTCATATATGGATAGTTAGTAGATTTAACAAGTATGATCTTGGACCTTTAGATGAAATTTTTTTTTATTTATTCCATACCTTTATAATATGCATGATCCTTCACCATGTCGTTCTAACAAGCGCCTCGATGGTAAAATCCCAAGCAAAATATTTCTACATGAAGAAAAAAATATTAACAACTTTAGTTGATAAAAATTTTTATTTTAATTATAAAAAATTGATAATGCATCACCTAAACTTCACCGAAGTAGAAGTTTTTAATTACATTGGTGACAATCTTTTAGGATGATCCACCGACGATTACCCATTCCTTAAAAATTGAAGAGATCTTCGTGGAATAATCTTTACTAGGCGAAGTAAAACTATTTGAACACAAAAAAAAAGAAGAAATATTAAAAACAATATAGGAATTATTGAAATTATATATTAAAGTAAAAAAATGATTACATACTATCCTCAAGCAACATGAAATATATCGTCGTCGAATGGAGGAGCTATGGAAGCTTTTTGAAATATCAAACACTCGAGCGGAGGGGCCACTCTCAAAGGTCAACGGTGGAACCTCGGATGCCGATGCAGAACACTCGTCATCGTAAATGTGTTATCTCCATGACTACAAGAGCTATGGGACCCATGTAAAAGGCCTATAGTCGGAGATCCATGATCGATACCGGTAAGGGATCCTAATAGACTACCATCAAATAATCATGCTTTTCGACGATTATCAAAACATGATCCGATACCGACTATGAGGGAATGATGCTAACCACATTTATCACAAAGTCATTGCTCGTATGATTTAACGCTAAACAAATAAGCATAATATAACAAATATATTATCGCAGTAAATTAATAAGTAATTAAATAAAAATGCATCATTTTCTATGGATACAAAACAATCAAAACACATAGTGAGCATTTAATAGAGGTATGAAAATTGATATTATTTATTATATGTAACAAATTAATCAAGAGACAAGAATTACATCATTTCTTACTAGTACAAAAAATAAAATATAAATTAAATTAGAACCGTCATAATCACTATTTAAGTTATCATCTCCATCATTCGATGTATTTTCACATTATTATCATCGTCTTCATCAACAACACTCACTTCTATATATAAAACGACCCATTTGGATAATTCAACAAAGTGACATCCTTGACTTCCTCTATCAATTCTTGTCAAATTTCTAAATCATTTTGCAAAAATGGTTTAGTGTTTTGTTGGACGATAGTTGATGAATTAGGGAAATCACATATAGACCTAGCTTTGATCTTACACACGAACCTCACTAATCTTGGTTCTCGCACCTTAAACTAGGGTACTCCATATAATACACTTGAGCCAACCATGATACTCGGACAAATGATTTGTAATTGTTTAAGATTCTCTTATAGTTAACATCCATAAGTTTGTACCGTGTATGAACCCTTGTTCTTTACGGTGTAGGATTGAACCAATCACGCGTTGAACAATGCTATTAGGATCGAACCAATCACAATTGAACAATGCTATTCTCTTGATTGGTAATTTAGGATACTCTACTTCAAGAATTTTTATCGCATCCCGTAATAGTCACTCTCGCTTGTACCGTAATTGCTTCCTTTAATGCGTACACCAATATTAAAAGGTCCTATTTTCGAAGATCCCTCAAGTGAGCGAAACCTATAACTATTAACAAAATAACCACCGTACGATCTTATAGTAAGCAAAGGGCCTTATGCGAGATCTTTCAAGAACTCGATCGTTCATTAAAATTACTTATGCATTTTATGTCCGTAAATAAACATAAAATCCCCTATAAGTTTAGTTATCTTTCAATTAATGTTATCAACAAACTAAGCACATATAAAATGATAATACTTATCATTAATTAAATCAGGAGGCAAACTCATTTTTAATTAGAGCATCGACCTCATTCTTGAACATGAAGGGATTGTTTAGTCGTATTTTGAAAAAAAATCCACTAAAGAGAAGAAAATTAATGAAAAATATGAGTTACTCTCTACTATGTTGCTAATATTATTATATGTAATAAAATAGGTATGATATAGAATTTGAATTTTGATAAACTCACTCAATGTAGGTTTTACTTCTTGACAATTCAACAATGTATATTGATGGGCCGCTTTGTATTTGAGTTGTGTCAATTTTTGTATTATCTCGTCAACCAATTTATCGACCTAGTTATTTGAATATAGATAACATCCCTTCAATGTGATCGCTTTTTCTCTCGTCGAGTAGTCAACATTACGTGGCACTTTTTGATGCCTAGTATGCACATAAGACTTGAAATAATACGAGCAAAATAAAAAGACTATTTCGATCAAATATGCATTACACATTAATCCTTCCACTTTAGCCATATTCTTAACATTATTTTTTAACTTCCATAGATACCTATAATATCAACTATTTTAACTTTCGAAAGCTAAAAATTTATTTAATTTTAAATTTAAATTTAAATACCTTTTAAATAGATATATCTATCGATATTGCACAAGTCCCGCAATAGATGTCTCATATAACAGATGGATTGGAAAAAGTTTCGTGGAGTCAAAAAAGTTGAGTGGAGATATATGCTCTAGCTTGCAAAAAATGATGGGTATCTCACCATTAAGCCGTAACATATCTTCTTCTCTTATCACTATAGAAGTCAATTACCTAAAGAACAAATTCAACTCGTAAGTGCTTGCTAAACATTTCCCGACGTAAACTCCCAAAATGCAATTAGAAGTAACTCGTGCATGAAGGCATGACAATCATGACTTTTCATCCCATAAAGTTTATCATGCCGCATATCGACACATCTAGCTAGATTGAACACATATCCATAGGAAAACCCGAATTGTTTTATCCATTCAAACAATTTTTTTTATTTAGATAGAGTAAATGCAGCTTTAGGATACTTTTTAGATGCATAATCCTTTACTAATTCTAGCCTTTTACAAAAACATTTCAAGTTTTTCTTTGAGCTGGCATTGTCTTTAGTCTTACCCGACACATTCATTATTGTGTTAAAAATATTATCAAATATATTTTTCTCAATATGCATGACATCTAAATTATGTCAAATGAGATTTGTACTCTATTAAGGTAAATCCTAAAAAATACTTTGTTTCCTCCATCTACACATTTAAGAGATTCTATTGTTATGATCATCCGCATCATCTTTTGTCACCTTTAACAACCCTCATTGTTTCATCGTATGTAACATCTCTCGCTCTAGATCGGATTGGAGAATGGCCAAATTTAACAATTTTTTTATGGTGAATGCTTTTTGTTTATTCTATATGGATGATCATGAGGAAAAAAATTTCAGTGGTTATCTAACTAGCAAGTCTTCCTTTAATTAGGAAGGAAGAAAGCATTTGATTTTTTAATACAAGTAAGGACAAGCTTGTTTTCCTACAAGTACTCTAACCAAACAAAGCATCGAATGTGTAAGAAAGTCACTAATAGTCCATATAACTATAGCTCTCAATAAAAAATTTCGCTTATGATACACATCGTAGGTCACTACACCCACTTTCCATAATTGGATAAGCTCGTATATGAAAGGCTACAATTAAATGTCCAACTTATGTTCTGGATTTATTGGACCTAGAACAATCACCGTTAGGAACATATATTCCTCCACACACATCCATGATGGAAAATTGTATAGTCACAATGACCAATCACGAGAAATATTGCGCACTGCATTGACCAAATAGTTAAAACCCATCGATCCAACTCCTAATCCGACATTCCTTCTTTCAGCTATAAAAAAAATATAATCGAGTTAAAACTTTGCCATGCATTAGAATCGAAGGATGATGCATTACTCCCGTATCATCTCCCCCATGTTCAACATGTCATATCATATTCTCATCTCGTTGTATTTGCCGCATACAATTGCTATAGATGTGGGGTTAGAGGGAAGTAGTACATTTTCTTAATTGGAATAACTTTTCCTCTTTTTTATCCTTAATGAGAACTTCAATATAGAGGATGTTAACTCGAACTTGCATTTATCAAATTCATTGTCTTCCTTCCAATAAATCATGCAACCCTTATGACAACAAAAAACTTTTTCCAATAGTAAACCCATCCCTTTAACCAGCCTTCTTTGTTTTATAAAAATTGTTTGTCATACAAGCTATTAGCCGGCATCAACTCCTTTAATAATTCATATAACCGAACAAAACACTTCTCTAGAAAATGATATTCAACTTTTAGATTCAACATTTGAGCAATCGTTGACAATTGCGAGTCCTTATCACAACCAGAGCCAAATCCCTCTATGTGATGCATTCAACATATCATAAAAGTGCTTGGCATCGGGATTAGGAACCTCCTTCATGTTAGATCGATCAAAGGATGGATCGGTTACATCCATTATCATATTTTGATATGAGTTTTGGGGTTCACTAGAACCGACTTCGTCCTACATAATAATTTTCAAAAACATACCGACTCCTTGAATTTTCATATGCCATTTAGGATTCAAATTCGCCATGATGTATCCAATCATAATATCCCGACACAAAACCCTTATAGCATAAATGATATTTTACCATTTCAACCTTTTCATAATTTCTGTTTTGATACTTACCGAAATTACAAAGGCACCTAATTTTGGTTTCGTCCATACATTCACGATGCTCAATAGCAAAAGCTACACCTTTGACAAAGTCATCATTTAACAACCCATTAACTAACCTAAAATTCATTCATTGTCAATCGATCTCCTTTTTGTAATTACTACAAAAATGACACAACCAATGCAAACAAGCACTTACCATCATTTTGATGAGTTTTAAATAAAAATTGAGTATATATATATTATTTGTGTAATTGTCCTTATTAATTATGAATTTTATTTAAAAAATTTGAATTTATATTTAAATAATGATTAATTTTTTTTTATTCTTAAATACTTAATTTTATAATATTCAATAATTTATCGTGTAAGTTTATATTTATACATTTTTCTACCCGAGGTCGAATAGTAACCGTAACTTAAACCAAACTATTTCTTTCAATTTCAACACCAATTTTTCATATAATTTCAATCAATTATACCTAAACTAACTCAATTAGGCATTCATTGATCAATTACATACATAAACTACAAATTGGGCCTTATTGCGCCTAAAACCTAATTTAAGTCATTTAAGCCAATTTTTTAATTTCAATGTAATTTCTCATTCTAACTCATCTAATTATATTATTCTAAGTATAAATTAATTAATTAAAGTATTAATTAGAAGTCAATTATACCTAAACCATAATTTATTCCTAATTTGGGTCGAATGTGGGGCTAAGATATTTAGATAAAATTCTTTAATTTTTGTGAAATTTTCCACTTTCATTCATCAAGTAACACTTAAGTAACTCCTAATTAACCAATAGTTCATTAAATAAGCAAAAGAAATCAAACCCTAATTTTACCAACATTGGGCCGGATGGCTTCCTAATTAAGGGATTAAGTGAAAATTTATCATTTTCACAAAAATTACATGAAATTTTATCCATATTCAAGCTAAAAATGTTTATTTTTATTAAATTTATCTAATTAATTTAACAATAAATTTAACTAAATTTAATTTAATTAATCCTAAATAAAATGTTTTTTTAAATTCTATTAATTAATAAAATGTTCATTAATTTTTAACTTTTATGTTTACTTTCAAACTACATTTTTATTCCAAATTTTTTTATTTCGTGAACAATTAAATTGTTGTGCATGTTATCTTCTTCCAATTTTAATAATTAAACTATAACATTCATTTCTATAATTTATATTTGGAATAATCATAAATCAAATCAATTACATTAAATTAATTTCAACTAATTAAGATAGTAATTAACTCAAACAAAGCACAATATCCCAAACTAACAAAAAATTAATTAAAAAAAATTAACCAACCAATAAATTAAAAATATCTTAAGAAATAATCAACAAAATTTAACTAAAGTACGTAAAAAATAACATAATTTAAAAATTAAGTTAAAAAAAATAACAAAATTCACCTAATAATTAACACAAATAAATAATTAATTAATTAACAAATTTAAAAGAACAATTATAGACTAAATAATTAAATCTTAACTTAAAAATAAAAAATTTATAAATTAACAATAAATCAACCTTAACTAAATTACATAAAAAAAATTACATTAATAAAATTAAACCTAAAGAATTAACATAATTAAAAAATTTTAGGTTTACATTAACATAAAAATTAACCAAAAAAATTAACATAAATAAAATGTAATAATTAAAAAAATTTATCTAATAGTTAAGAAAATGAAGTAATGAAAACATTTACACTAATAATTAACGTACAACTTAACCTAATTGCAAATTAATATAACAACA
Source organism: Dovyalis caffra (assembly GCA_963924115.1). Lineage (NCBI taxonomy): Eukaryota > Viridiplantae > Streptophyta > Magnoliopsida > Malpighiales > Salicaceae > Dovyalis > Dovyalis caffra. Next base: position 21,604 of record CAWUPB010000233.1, on the reverse strand, counting down.
AAATTAGCAACATTCAAACAATTAATCAACTAAAAAAGAACAAAATTAGCCTAAAAAATTATAACATTTATTTAATTTTAAAAAAAAGATTTAGAGAGAGAAAGTTTTACTCGAGAGATCAAAGAGAGAAACAAAGATCTCGGTCGAATTTTGAGGGAGAAAGATGCACCTCACTTTGTTAAACGGTTTAGAGAGTCACTTTGGTGGCGTGGGGTGGTGGTTTTGTGGCTAGCAATGCTATATTTTATGGAGATGATGGGGAACCGAATGGAGGAAGAAGAGGAGTAAGAGGTATTTACAGGGATATAGATTAGTGATGGACGCGATTCCGTGGCTAATTCATCACTAATTAGCAATGGAAACTCATTTTCATCACTAATCCGAAACTCAAAAGGCGCTAAAAGTTTCCCAATTTTTCAAAAAAAGAAAGAAGCTTAAATAGCTAGGAATTAGCTATGAATTTCAAAATTTGTCTTTAATTTGAATTTCAAAATAGTGATAAAATGTATTCCATCTCTAATTTAAATTGCTTTATATGAAATTTAAAAATGGGGGAGCCAAAATAGTAAGGGATTGACAAATCCGTTGCTAATTTGAATAGCATTTCCAAAAAAATATTCAAAATAGCGACGGGATTTGAAATTCTATCGCTATTTTGGCTTTCAAATTAGCAATGGTCATTGTTCTGTCACTAATTTAAACCTTAGTAGGGAGCCACATTATATTTTAGTTAGCGATGAAATAAATCTGTCGCTATTTATCGACTAATAGCGATAGATTTATATAAGTCGCTAAATTAGTGAAGAAAATCCATTGCCTAACTCCGGTGCTTTTTTCATTCGTGTTAATTTACAATGAAATTAAATTTGTCACCGAGTTTCCCTCACTATTCCATCGCTAATCACTTGCAAAAATTTCCTTTTTCTCATCCATCGTTAATCTATCTCTAATTAGAGACGGAATTGTATCCATCGCTAATTGCTAACTTTCTTATAGTGTGTGGTCTAGGGTAGCTTTATGCTTTACATGGATGCTTCTAAGATAGCTATATGGTAACTTTATGGTTTAGAGGTAGTATTAATGCAAAAAGGAAAGGTTATAGCCTATGCCTCGAGACAATTGAAAACTATGAGAGGAATTACCCTACGAATGATTTAGAGTAAGTAATAGTGGTATTTGCTTTTAAAATTTAGAGATGCTATTTATACCGGGTGAGATGTGAGATTTATATCGATCAAAAGAGTCTTAAGTGCTCCTTGACTTAGAAAGAGTTAAACATGACGTAAATGAGATGGTTAGATGTGTTAGAGGTTATGATCTCGTATTATATTATCACCTAAGAAAGGCAAATGTAGTAACTAATTTCTTAAGTAAAAAAATATAGGTAACAATGGAAGTAGTGCAAACGAGTATTTTGAGGGACTTAGAGAAATATAGTCTAGAGGTAGTGTCGAAGAAAGACGAGTGTATGGGTATCAACTTTAGTAATAGAGCTAGATTTGAGGTCTAGAATAAAAAATGGATACTTAACTAATGATGAATTGGTTAAGGTGAAGAAAGAAGTAGAGGAAGGGAAAGGACCATATTTTTATAGTTAATGGTGACAAGATAATAAGGTATTAGGATAGGTTATGTGTACCGAAGTATAAGAATTTAAGAGAAGAAGTTCTAAGTGAGGTGCATTCTATGTTTTATTCAATACATCAAGGTTGTACTAAGATGTACCATGATTTGAAATCAATGTATTGGTAGAGAGGAATGAAGAAAGATATAACGGATCATGTAGCTAAATGCTTAACCTATCGATAAGTTAAAATCAAGCATCAAAGACCATTAGGTTTACTATGACCTATGGCAATGCTTGGATGGAAGTGGCCGCATGGAAGTGGGAGTACATAACTATGAATTTTCTAGTTATTATCGAGGTCGAAAAGGGATCTAATGCCATATAGGTCATTATGGACAAAATGATGAAGTCGCCTCATTTTCTACCGGTAAAGATGACTTTTAGTATGACTTAGTATCCAGTAATTGTATATGAGAAAGATAATGAGATTACATAGAGTATAATTATCTATCGTATCCGATAGAGATTCGAGGTTCACATCAAACTTTTGAAAGAATTTACAAGAAGTAATGGATATTATGTTAAATGTTAGTATCGTTTTCCACCCCTAAAGTGATGGGTTGTTAGAGAGAGTGATACAAGTGTTAGAGGATATGGTGAGGGCTTATGTACTTGACTGATCGGATAGATGGAAAAAGTATTTGTTGTTGATATAATTTGCCTATAATTATAATTACTAAGCAAGTATAAGGATGCCGTCCTATGAGGCACTATGGGGAAGGAGATATAGGTCAACGGTTTATTAAGATGATATAAGTGAGAGAAAATTATTAGGACCGGAGAGAGTTCAATAAATAATTGAGCCGATAAAAAAGATAAGGCTAAAAATAAAAACAGACTTAAAATAGATAGAAGAGCTATGTCAATCAAAGAAAAAAGGATTTGGAGTTTGAGGTTGATGACAATGTATTTTTAAATGTAGCACCAATGAAGTGGTGTAATAAGGTTTGGAAAGGGAGGAAATTTTTGAGATTCCTAATAGGATGGGTGACTAAAAATACAAATTAGCACTCCCTTCATATCCGTCAAAAGTCTATAACGTTTATCGTGGATCGATGCTAAAGAAGTTTGTGAATAACCCAAATTATGTATTATCGATAGAACCAAGTGGAGTTAGCTTTAGATTTGACCTATAAAGAAAGGTTGGCTAATATTTTAGATCAAGAAATTTAGAAGCTAAGGAACAAAGAGATTACCTTAGTGAAGTGTTGTCTAGGAACCATGATAAGGAAGAAGCTATAAGGAAAAGGGAAGAAGAGATTTGGATTGAGTATCTAGGACTTTTTTATGAGTAATTTCAAGGACAAAATTTTTATAAGAAGAGGAGGATTGTAACCACCAATTTTTTCTTTTGCATATTATGCATATGTATGTTGTGGATGTGTTTTAATTTTATTCTTCCTTTATACATGTGATTGATGTTTTTTATTATTTTTATTAGGTGAGGTGTTTTAGGTTCAATGTTTTTTGAGATTAAGAAAAAATAGGATAACTCGGAGTTAGTTAAGTTTGATTAAATTTACTAAAAAAAAAATCCATCAAAGTAACAAAATTTTTATGTTTTAAATGGAAGTGCAAAAATGAGGATGAAGTGAATTTTGAGATGAATTAATGTATAAAAAATTAAAAAATAAAATAAAATAAAATTTGGCGACTCTATTAAAAAAAATGGGACAACCATCATTTTTCTCATTTACCTCATTCCCTCTCCCTCTCTTCTCCTTCCTTTCTTAAACCTTAACCTTCTCAATTCAATTTCATTAGCTCTCATCCAATTTTAAATTATTCCACCACCAAAAAACAATAGATTATGTTAGTTTTTAATTATATAAGTTGAAACTAAGCAATATTGGAGCTTGAAAAGTTAGTGTTCTTGAGCTTGAAATCCGTAACACAAAAAAAAAAAAGATTTCTTCTATGATTCTCATTTATTTGATGAATTGTAAGATGATTATTAATATTGATTATGAGGTTAGATTGTGAAGAGTTTGTCATTTGAGCTAAAATTGATGAAGTTAGGATTTTGAAATCCATTTGATAAAAGTACAATTTAAGTGATTTTAATAAGTTAGAATATGATTAATTGTTTGAGGTTAATAATTTATGAAGCTAATTTGGAATTTAGTTAGTTAAATTTATTATATGAATTACTTTAAGATATAATGGAATAAATTGAGATTTTGTATTTGTAGGATATTGTAGAGCTTAGATTGAGCTAAAAATTCAATATGTAGTTTATGAAAGTGTTCTTGTGATGATAAAGTATTTTGGGTGGTTTATGAAAATGTTCTTGAATTGATAAAAAAATATTTTTTGAAAGGTTAAAGATGATGAATAATGAAATACAAAATTTGGAGAAAATAATTAGGTTATATGAATACAATTAAAGATGAATGAAATGAGAATTGAATAAATTGGAATAGAATTCATGATTTAATTAAGAATTGATGATGAAATTAGAGTTCAATTGATCAAAATGATAATGGTGCATGAAATTGAATGTTAATTGATGATGAAACATAATTAGGTAAGAGAAAAATTACAATCAACACTAGTATTCAACAAATCAGATAAATATAACTCAACTACCCTATGAACGTAAATACTATATGTTTAATGTGAATGATGTGTTGTGATAGTCTTGAAGTACATTTATATGCATACACATATTTTATATGTTGACTCGTGATGAAATGAAATGTTTTAAGAAAATGGAAGATATGGTATGTAAATAATGTTTTATGAGAAAAAATGTTTTGAATTCATGTTGAAATTTTAATGTTAAATGTAAAGGTTAACTTTTGATATTTTAAATATTTTGGTTGCCTATTAAGGCTTAAATGTTGGGGTTTAAAGATTAAGAATATACGATTAAATATTACGGCTAATGTGACTACATGTTTTTAGTGAACTAGACCCTACTAGCCTAGTGGCTATAGTGAAGCAACTCACCTATAGAGGGAAAGTCAAACTTAAGGGCTATGGTGCACAAGGTTGGCATCTTCTAGTTGGCTCAAGTAAGGAAAATAATTTTAAAAGTCATTCATGTAAAGAAATTTTTTAATGTAAAATCATGTATATTGCATTTGTTGAGATATTTATATCTTACATCCATTTTATGGTATAGGTATCGATGAAAATGTTAAGAATATTGATGCTACTTTTGGTATCTAGTGACTCGCATGTACTTGCCTTGATTGTACCTAAGACACGAAGAATGTGTTGTATTTTAATGAATGAGTATGCGTTTATGTATGAATATTTAAGGTTTATGAATGGTCTTATGAATATTATATGTAAGAATATTGAATTTCTAAATGTTAAGAATTATTGTTTAATAACTAAGTGTGAATAACAGAGTTGAGATTATTTATTAATAGTGAGCAATGATGAAGGATCTTTATTTAGAATTTAAGAATGAATTGTGGTAATAATATTGAGATAAAGTATGGATGAAAGTTTAAAAAAATGCTTTCGTTGTATCAATGAGATGATCATATGGTTTTATTATCTGGTGACAAGTTTTAATTTCTATGTTTAATGATTAATGGGATTAGATTAGAAACAAGGTTTAAGGATAATGAAAAAATATAGGTTTTTGTAGTGAACCATCCACCCATGACCCTTGAGATAAGGCATCTCGTGATATCATGATGTAACGTCCATCGATCAAGACGCCTTACTTGAAGGGTCATAGAAAAACAGGTCACTACAAAAACCTATATCATTTCATCATCCTTAAATTTTTTTTCCTAATTTAATTTAATTCATCATTAAATATATCAATTAAAACCTATGATCAATAATATAACCACATAATTATCTCATTGACATAGCAAAAATATTTTATTAAAATTTCTTTCATACTCTATCTCAACATTATTACCACAATTGATCCTTAAATTCTAAAAAGACTATCCATCATATCATTCAATATTCATGTATAACATTAACCTACTGTTCATAGTTAGTTACTAAATAATAATTTCTAACATTCAAGCAAATCAATATTCTTACATCTAATATTCATAAAACTTAAACGTTCGTACGTGAACTTATACTCATTTAATAAAATATAACACATTCTTCATTCCTTTAGGGGCACTCGTGGTAAGCACATGAATCACTAAACACTAGAACCAACTTCAACATCCTCATTACATACATCGATACCTACATTATAGAATAGACATGAGATACGAATATCTCAATAAGTGTAACATGCATAATTTTACATTAAAAAATTTCATTATGTAAATGTCTTTTAAAGATATTTTTCTTATTTAGGCATGCTAGAAGATGTCAACCTACTACACCATAGCTCTTAAGTTTGACTTTCCTTACATAGGTGAGTCGAGTCACTATGACCATTAGGCTAGTAGAGTCTAGCCTCATTGAAAACATAGTGTCACATTAACCTCAATATTTAACTCGTCAATCTTCAACTTGTAAACCTATGTATTTAAGCCTTAATAGACAACCTCAAAATTTAAAAACTCAATATTAAACATCAATAGTTAACCTTAATTATTAATCTTTACCTTTAAAATTAAAACCTCACCATGCATTCAAAATATTTTCTATCATAAAACATTATTTACATATCGACCCAACTCACCCACGTATGAAAAGTCAAACTTAAGAGCTATGGTAGACTAGGTTGACATTTCTAGTGGGCCTAAATAAGAAAAATATCTTTAAAAGATATTCATGTAATTAAAGTTTTTAATGTAAAATTATGCATGTTACACTTATTGAGATATGTGTATCTCATGTATGTTCTATGGTGGAGGTATCGATACAAATATTGATGATGTTGATGTCGCTTCTTGTATTTGGTGACTCATGTAGGGAAACTCAAACTTAAGAGCTATGACACACTAGGTTGACATCATCTAACGGACCCAAATAACAAAAATATCTTTACAAGACATTCATGTAATGAAAGTTTTTTTAAAACAATATCTTTAAAATACCTAGGTAAAGTTTGAATTTCCTTACGTGGGTGAGTCGATCGGGTCACTATGACCACTAGGCTAGTAGGGTCTAGCATCGTTGAAAACATGCAATCACATTAACGTTAATATTTTATCGTCAATCTTTAACTTGTAAACCTAAATATTTAAGCCTTAATAGGCAACCTTAAAATTTAAAACCTTAATATTAAACATCAATAGTTAACCTTAATGATTAATCTTTACCTTTAAAATTAAAACCTAACATTCATTTAAAATATTTTCTCTCATAAAACATTATTTCTATATGCACATCATTCATTTTCTTAAAACATTTCATTTATTTACAAATAACATGCAAAATATGTATTTGTATATGAATGGACTTAAAAACATCATTCACATTAAACACATAACATTTAAGTCTATGGTGTAAGTTAATTACACTTACCCGATTCATTTAAGACTAGTGTTGATCATAATCTATCTCTCTAAAGTTAGTATCTTGACTTAATTCAATATCTTAAATATAAAAATCATATCACATAAGAAATTTCAATTTGTCATATAAATCTAACGTTTTATTTTATTAGGCATATGAAAGAATGGAGTGGAACTTTATCATTAGTGTTTTAAGAAAGTTTGGTTTTTCAAACAAGTTGGTGTGATTTGATATTTTGATGCCGCAGTAATTGTTAGCACTCGCTATGCTTTAATTCATGCACTTTTGGCTTTTTAAAATCACAACGAGTAGTTAGGCAAAGAGATCCATTATCTCCTACTCTATTTATCTTGGCGCAAGATGCTTTCAATCGTCGACTCAATGAATAGATAGACAGAGGTATGATTAAGCCTTACGATACCGGATGTAAAACCCCAATTATATCTCATCTTCTCTTTGTGGATGACATGCTTCTTTTTTGCAATGGAAAAAAAAATTTATAAGATCTTATTATTGATTAGCAAATATGCCGCATTTAGTGGTCGACTGGATAATCATAGGAAGAGCTTGGTACTATGCAACAATAGGTTATCTCTCAATAGAAAAAATCTACTAACCACATGGATAAGTTTCCATGCAATAGAGATAGTTAAGTACCTAGATATACCTTTGTTTAAAGGAAGGTTTCGCATCTAATACTTAACCTATATGGAAACAAAAATTAGAGACGAGTTAGCGAGTTGGAAGGGGAAAGTGCTATGGACAGTGGGAAAGTAACATTGATTCAAAGTGTTTTATAATCTATTCCAATAAACTCTATAGGAGTTCAACTAATTATAAAAACTACCATTTCTAGGCTCTAAGGTTACATATCTAACTTCTTTTGGAATAATGAAGGAGAAAGCAGTGCACATTGGGCCAGCTGGCATAAGATGTCTTTGTCTCGTGAAAAAAAGAGATCTAGCTATCAAAAATCTAAAAGAAGTGATGAAGGCTATGAAAGAGAAATTTTCTTGGGCATATTTATCAAGCTTATCCTTATGGAGTTGTTTCATGCGAGACAAATATGGTTTGCTCGATGGGATTTCAATACTAGACAATAGCAAAGGCTCACTCATTTGGAGATCACTCTTGTTGCATATTAAAGCATTAATGGATAGCTCAATATGGCTAGTAGAGGCAGAGCAGCATTCGACTATGGAAGGACCGGTAGATAGACTAGGATCTCTCTAGTCTCAACCCAGCTAGCTCTAAACACGAAGTTCACATTATTACAAGCGAAAGCTAATTCCAAGTATACATGTTGTTCTTTATCCTTTAATTAGAGGTGCCGTTGGATTGCAATGTTGAGGATACTTTTTTGCTACATAAAGGCTAAGTCGGGTAGATTTAATGCAAAAGTTTATCATGAGGAGAATAGAGTAACTAGTCCTAAATTTTAGTGGTAGAGGAGTTTATGGAATAAATGGATCACAAAAAAAGGTTGGAATCTTGGTTTGGAAATTTATGAATAATGCTTTAGCAGAATGGATGACAAGATTGAAATGTATGGAATCCCTTTTCTATCTTAGTGTAAATGTTATAGCTTTCCACAAGAAGAGTCGCGGGAACATCTTTTCATTCATAGTGAGGTTTTTAGATATTTATGGAGTTACTTTGGTGACATTTTAGACATAATTCCAAGGGTAGCATCAGTTAGACAACTAATAGTTAGATGGTGGTCCAAAAGAAGGCCCTTCTCATAAAAAGCATTCTCTTGCCTAGTGATTTTCAACTTGGTTATTTGGGAACTTTGGCTAGCACAAAATAAAGTAGTTTTTTAAGGTGAGGTAATGAACAACACAGGTATTAAAGTTAAGGTGATTCATTGGTTGGTTGAGCTTAATAAACTTTTCCTATCAAAGGCCTCTCCTTCCTTCCATGATAGCATTTGCCTCAAAGTCCTAGGAGTTCAAACTCATACTCCTCTCATAGTTAAAGTATAATGGGTAAGATGGACACCTCCATCTTTAGGCTCCCTAAAGCTAAACGTATATGGAGCTTCAAGGGGAAATTTCTACAGTGGGGGAGGAGTTCTTTGTGATGCCCATGGTAAGATGTTAATGGCATTTTCAATTTTGTCTAGAGATGGAACCAATAACAAAGGTGAGATTCTAGCCATTTGGGAGGGGCTTAGGCAATGCAATCTTCACAACTTACATACCTCAATTATAGAGGTGGATTCCTCTATTGCATTAAATGGCTTGGTTCTCTCACATAATCTTCCTCGGCATCATACCTATTATTTACGGGAGTGTTGGGCACTCATATGTTTAGGTACCGCCTTTAAACATGTATTTCGAGAAAGGAATAATGTTGCCGATAAGTCGGCGACATGGGCCTCCCAACACTTATTCATGTGAGTTACTTTCATGTTATCTCGAAATTCCTAGCACTTGTACCTAAGCTATAAAAGAAGATGCCCGTGGTAGCTATTCTTTTACAAGTCCAAGACATCGTGAGTAAGAGATTATAGGGTGTGGAAGTAAGAGATGATAAGCTTTGGGTGTAGATCACTTCATGCTTCGGTCGAAGTTTCTTCAAGCTCAAATTTGCTACAGCCTTAAGCCTCACACTCGGTTCGTAGCTATTTCCAATAGGTATATTCTCTAAGTTAGAGATTGGTAATGTCACCGCATGGTTTTTTCATGCGGACTCATGCAAGTGCAATTACTTAGTTATTCCCATATTGGTTTTGGTTAATTAGGAACATGATTTACTTCTCTATATAAAATTCATAACTACTCTCAAATTGACTTTAGTTAGTTGGTCCCTTGCCTATTAATCTCCTAGGTGTATAGGCTTTCTTGCCCTCCTAGTATGTTGGGCCAAGCTAGATTGAAACCCCTTGTATTCATTGTTTTTTATTCAATAAACTTTTAGGGTACCGACCCTATTTCCCAAAAAAAATAAATAAAAAGAATTCTTGGGCTTTCTCATAATTTTTTTTTCTTGTGATATTTGGTACGATCATTGCCCACTAATTACTTACATCTACTTACCTAATTATGCTTCATCATCAACTAACATTAAATTTCATGCCTTATTATCAATTTTATCAATTGAACTCTAATTTAATCATCAATTCTCAATTAAATAATCAATAATCATTTAAGAATTCATAAAATAAAGAAAAATCATTGAAGAAGTCATACCTTTCTTTATGGTACCAATTTTAAGATCAAGAACTAACATAATCTAATTTTTTTGGTGGAGGAATAAGTTTGAAATGGGTGAGAGATGATGAAATTGAAGTGGGAATGTTAAGGTGTGAGAAAGGAAGGAGGAGAGAAAGAGATAAAATGAGGGAATTTTATGGTTGTCCTATTTTTTTATAACTTGCCGCCAATTTTTTTTTCTTTAAAAATCATTTCTACAATTCTATTTATGACTAAAAAATTCCATTACTTTGATTTATTTTTATTAATAAATTTAATTAAATTTAACAAACTCTAATTGCTCTATTCTTCTTTAATCTCAAAATACATTTAATCTAAAACACTTCACATGATAAAAACAATAAAAAAAATATCAATCACATAAACAAGAATAAAATTAAGACACCCATAACCATACATATGCATAATATGTATAAATTTTGGAGATTACAATCCTCTCCTCCTTATAAAAATTTTTTCCTTAAAATTTACTCGTTAAAAAATCCTAGATACTTAGTCCTCATCTTTTCTTCCTTTTCTCGTGTAGCTTCTTTCACTCTATGATTCCTCCATAACATCTTCACCAAGGTAATCACTCGTTCCTTAGCTTCTTAATTTCCTTATCCAAAATTTCAACCAATCTTTCTTCATAGGTCAAATCTAAAGTTAACTCCACCATTTCCACCACCAATGCATGAGAAAGGTATTTACATACGTCTTTAGAATTAATACATGAAAGACATTATGGACTCTCAACAGAGATGGAGGGTGAGCCAATCAATATGCTTAATCATTATGTCAAGTTTAAGGAAGTTATTGGTCATTTTCACATTTGGTAGGGAGTTAGAGAAAACAACTAGAAAGTAGTGCTTCTTAGAGACTACATAGTTTTGGCTCCCTTAAATGTAGCTAATCTTTCACCTTAACTTGGGGATGAATTCAAAACATCAAGAATGAGTCTTCTTTAACATGAAGAGCTTGACACGAAGTATTCGCCCAAGATCATAAAGCCGAAAGTTCGTGCCAATTGGATTTAATGAGGCCGAGAGTTTGGATGTGTATTTAGACCGAGTGGTTAAAGATTCATGGAGGTCGAATACTCAAGATGGATTTGTATGGTTTAGGTTGAATTGGTGAAATCTAATTTTGGCTCGAATTGTTCAATTATTTATGTCTTATTTTAGTTATTTCTTTATTTTATCCTAATTGCATAAGAGTTTATGTTATGTTTGGAGTTATTTTTAATCTTTTCATGTTTTAGACTTTGGCTATATTAACGAATCCTTATTGGATTCGGATTAGACTAGTCGATTGCCCGACCTACGCCGGCGGTCCTACGTAACAAAATCATTTTAAAATTTTTTTAATTATAACAATTTTTTTAATTAATTAATTTAATTTTTTTAATAAATTTTCTATTTAAAAAAAACCATAAATCATTCTTCTATATGGATTAATTTTAAAATAAAAAATTATAATAATTTTAACTAAAATATTAATCGAGAATTAAAAAAACATTAAAAATATAATTTTCATAATATTTATTTCAAAAAATAAATTTATAATTAATGGATAAACTTTTCCAAAAATTAACAAGTTAAAAAAAGTTCTAATTTAATGTTGATAAGAAAATTAATTTTTGAAATTATCCGTACAACGCTATGGGTAGATAGAATAAAATTATTTTAAAATTTTATAATATTTTCATTGATTTTTTATTTAATTATTACTATTTTTATGTGTGTTTTTCATAAAATTTATACCTTAAAAAATACGATTTATTGTTCTTTATTTATGGATTGTTGAATAAAAACTTGTAATAATTTAAACATATATTATTAATTAAGAATTCAAAAAAAATATTTTAAAATTATATTTTTTTTATAAGAATGTATTCAAAAAAATAAAGTTACAATTAATGTATAGACTTATATAAAAATTAACCAACGAAAAATTAAATTTTGTTCTTATTTAATGTCAGGTGTGAAGATTATTTTTTTCAAGTATATGCATTTGATTTGTATATATTTATTTGTAACATAATAAATACAATTAGCATAAAAACTATATTTGAATAATTGGTTAGATCTTTTAAAAAATTATTTTAGTTTTTTTATTTCAAATGAATTGGTTTTATAATGTTAAAAAAAAATTCATAATAAATAATTTATATTATGTTAGAAGATGTATAGTTAATTTTTAATAAAATCAATGATCCAATAGTTTTTTTTTATACGTTTTGACCATACTTAGTGAACTAAGATAAATTGTTTAAAATATACTTTTAAACTTTTTAGAATAAAATAATTATATATTTATACATATACCACTATCATTTAAAAATTATAAGAATTCATGATATCTATTATACCATTTTTTTTAAATCATGTTTTAAAATTTTATTCTAAAATTCAAACATAGTGAAAAATAATTTATATTTATTAATAAATAAATTTTATATAAAAAAATTAATTGGATGAGATTTTTTATAAAAAAATAATAAATTCAAAGAATGAAATTTAAATAACAAAAGTAATATAAGTCTGAAGCATATATGTTAATTTTAAAATATCAAAAACTAATATATATATATATATATATATATATATATATATAATAAGAATTAACTTCATGAGAATTTTTATTGGAAAGCTCAATTTTAAACAATAAAACTAGTATATTTATTCTATAATCTAAAAACATATCGGATATATATTATATAATTGTTAGTTTGTATTGAAAAAAATAATAATTAATTTTTTAAAATTTTAACACCCAATTAAATAAATAAATAAAAATAACATAAATTGATGGGAAAAAAAAAGAAAAAAACCAAAGGAAAAAAAAGGTATGTATAGTGCATCGAGTAAGGGATTAAAATTTTTATTTTAAAATCATCAGCTTTATGTGGAAAAAAGTAATGATTGATTTTTAAAAATTTTAAGACCCAATTAAATTAAAAAAAACATAAATTGGTGGGAAAAAGCAAAGAAAAAAACCAAAAAAAAAAAGGCATGCGTAGTGTATCGGTTAGGGGATTAATTTTTTTTTTAAAAAAAAAACATTATGAACCAAAATAAAACAACTTGAAAATTACAAAGGAAAAAAAAAACTAAGCTACAATAATAAATAGTAGTTTGTGAAGTGGTGAAAAGTTTTTTTTTTTTTTTTTAATAATGATCCTTAGCTTTTAACTTCTTTGATATTTATATATCAAAACTTATTAAAGTTTCTCACATACATTTCTAGATATCATTATTCTCACTATTTTAATGCTTTATTTGCAATACCTTAAAATTTTTCTTTAACTATTCAATCCAATAAAATAATAAAATAAAATTTATGAAATAATTTTAAATAATTCAATATGCAAAATTAAATTATAAATCAAAACAAAATACATAAATTCAAAAATATAAAACATGAAAGATGAACATTTTAAACCAAATTCTTATAATAAAATAATGAATACCCCTAAATATGTACCGAAATTAAAAAAAAAATATTCTATTTTGGGTAACCATATAAAGTTATCTCATTAATTAACACAACTTTAAATCATGTTTATTATTGTAATATTTAACGTCTATTAAAAAATTAATTTTTGTTAAATCTATTTCAAATCAATCATATACAATTTAGGACCATTTTAAATATTTTGAATTAACAAAAAAAAATTAGATTCTATTTTGGGAAATCATATGAACTTATCTCATTAAGTAACACAATTTTAGATCATGTTAACTATTGCAATATCCACTATCTATTAAAAAATATTTAATTTTTGTTAAATATATTTCAACTTAATCATATATATAGTTGAAGATCATTTTAAACATTTTGAAATCCAATAAACCAAATAAAAAGATACTTTTAATGTAAGGACCAAATAAAAAAAAAGAGTAAAAATAACTAAACTCACAATATACGTAATCCAAAGGAAAAAAAAAAGTTGTAGCAAAAGATCATGATTGAGCATTAATTGCTCTTTCCAAGTAAGGAGCAAATTACGAAAAAAAAAAAAAGGATAAAAAACGAAAAGGTGAAAGGAAAAGTAAAGGTAAGAACGTAACTTGGCACCACCACTAAATAGCGCAATAGCAATTAAGCAAGCAATATAAAGGTGTTAAATTGAAAATTGAGACAAAAAGAATGGACGTTTGCAATAGTATTGGAAATCAACGAAGGAGATGAAACAAGGTAGAAAATGAACGACTCAAATGTGTGGAAAAAGGCAAGACAAGTAACATTGTGTCTTGGTCTACAATAAATTTAGAGTGAGTGAACAGCTTTATGAACATAAAAAATCTCACCTGTTTTAGTGTATTAGTAATTGTTATTAGTAGTTGGTCTTAGTGTGTTAGTAATTGTTATTAGTAGTTAGCCTAATGGCCTATGATTGGTTATCCATAGTTTTTTTGGATCCATGTTTGTTTAGAAGTTCGTAATTGTGAATGATCCATATTTAATTAGGAATACATATTTATTTGGGACTAGGATTGAATGTGTTCTTGTTGATTTAGGAAAGGGGTTGGCCGAATATTCTTCTAATTTTTTGGAGGTGTTGCCATTTTTTTTTTTTTTTTTTTGATGTTGTAGTTAGTCGATTCCCTCGCTTATGTATTTAAGTGTACTTGTGTATCTAAGAAAGACAACTTTTGTTGAATTTTGAAATAAACTTTGTGAGAATTTTTCTCCAAAATTGCATCTTCCTTGTGGTTTGCTTATGAGCATGCTACCGTATTTTTAACTTGATCAATCCGAGTGGTGTTAAGAATCAACTACATCAAACATTATGCTTGCTTAGATTTGAATATTTATCCTTATAGGTGGAGTTTTAGTAGAGTCTTTGACTTATGCCAAAATCAATGAAGGCTAGTTTAATTATCCTTATAAGTTTCAGCTTTAACATAGCTTGGGTTAAACCATTTTTTTATTATTGTATTGTGGATTGGGACTTGATCTAACTTGGTCATAAGTTAATTGAAGTTTTGATAACTTGAGTAAATTGGACATAAGGTTTCGACCTAGTCTAAAATTAGGTTTTGGAAGATTGTTTGTTTGGATTTGAGGTTTGTGGCTTGTTATTGTTCAATTATTGATTTTGGCTATATTGATTTGTTGGCCCTAGAGTTTCAATTGCTCGTTGATTTTTTAGTTATTGGTTTTTGGAGGATTTTGTAATTATATGTTTCAACTTTGAACTATCTTTACATGACTCGGTTGTAAAAATAATAATAATGATAAAGTTAAACATATATTTCTAGAGAATATGTCTCGGCCTAATGGATAGAGGATTGGTAACAATCCTAATACTACAAAGTTTCTAATGCTAGTCAAAACCAATCCTCATTAACAAGTCGTTATAAAATTAGGATTAGAATTCATTTAACATCATAACGTTGCCTTAAGAAATAGAATCATAATCCATTAATTAATAGGAAGACTAACAACAATCCCTTGAATTGAGACTCAAATCCTAATACATTAAGAAATAGAATCACAAGAGACTACATTTTCAATAACTTGTGTCTACCCCGAAGGTGTCTAGATTATTTATACACAACCCGTACACCAAAATAAGAAATAGAATCATAATCCGTTAATTAATAAGAAGGATAACAACAATCCCTTGAATCGAGACTCAAATCCATCCTATGATTATTATACAATATTCTAATACATTATAGCAAAGGCTCGTGATGAGACTTTCCAAATGATCTAAAATTTATTAGTACTATAGATTTTTTTTTTCAATCAATACAACAATATTAATTTAGTAATTGGAACATGTATCAGTTGTATGTATTCTCCTCGCTTTTACAAGCCTTAAGCCCTTGGCCTCTTACCATGTTAGTGAAATAGAAACCAACAAACTGCAAGGATGGTCGGAATTTGTTTCCATTGTAAAAGCCTGCGAAATCCACAACCTAGCAGTTATATTGGCACTGGATCTATAAGCAACGCCGCAACATTGGTTTTCATCACTTTTCCAACATGGGTATAGCCATCTTCCTCCTTGTAAATGACATCTATGACTCTCGAAAGATTGAGAATCCGCTCAAGCAGAGGCATTGGTACAGCGGTAGGTTTGAGACACTCTTCATTTATATCCTTCCACGCATTGACGACTTGCATGTGAAACTCTTTATGCACTTCTTGTTCCGAGACACCATATTCCTTTATGTAACATTCAACTCCTGAGGCAGCGTGCCCTCTCTCTTGTTCAAACTGAAGAGTATACATTATAAGATTAAAAGGAAGCTCAAATTATCTAAACTTCAACATCTATTCCTTTCAAGAAATTTGCAGCCATCTTTTACTTTAATGTTTTTCAACAAAAAGAAGTCCATACCTTATGTGATTTAACATCATCCATGAGTCTGCCAATTGTTTCTGAGGCTCTAATAATTTTAGGGTGATTGAATACCCAGTCAAAAGCTTGCTTGGTTACTATGTCGCCCATGCCAATAAAAGATACGGTTGTGAGCATGAAATAACCAGAGGTTACTAGAGCCACCTGCATATACTCTTCCATTGTTGGGACGCGATTTTCATGGAACCATTGGGTTTCGTCAAAGTAGGCGTGGACTAAACCTTTCATCTGCATACATCGTAGATTGAAGTTACACATAATAGATTAATTTCCACAAGGTAAATTAACAACACAGTATCTATGTTAGCATTTGATTTCAAGGAAAGAGAATAGATCGGGTGGTGCATACTGCTTCTTTTCCATAGTGGACTCTGTAGGACCATCCTTTCTTCAACATTTTTTCCTCAATTTCAGCATAAACATTCAATAATGCCTCGTAACATATTTGCAAGAAAAATAGAAGAGACTTGTACAACAGGCTAAAAACAAAAAATGATTACTGTAGGTTTGAGATTGGGAAAAGAAAGAAAAAAGAAGAAGAAGGAACTTATGCAGTAGCAGTAGCAGTAGCAGGCAGTACGTACCTATCTTGTCACTTTGGTTTGGTGGGGGGAATGTGGACGAGACTGATACAAAAGAACTCACACGTTGGCTGTGAAGCCTAGAGTGGCTCTGATATCATAAAGAAATCTAAACTGTGATGAATTCCACACTATTTAGTGGTGTTTGTATTAAAATATATAAAGGATACAAGAAAGCAGATAATTATAGTTTGAATATTGAATAGAGTCATATCCTATCTATGTGTGTAGTGTAATATTGAATGCTAGAATCACAACAAACGGATCGTCTTATCAAACACATTATCAGAATACTGTACTGGCTCAACCTACGACAACGCTAGAGATATATGCTAATATCTTCGAGGTTCAACCTTCTAGTACATTATGCATCATTGGTTGATACATTAAGTTCACATTGGAATTTATTGTTAAGAAGGCACCATGCACTCTTCAGAGAAGTTAGATGTATATATGAACTTTATGCTTGCTTGTCAAATCTTTTCCTCATTAATGGATACTTATATATATGGCATGAAAGAAAACGGACGGGATTAGTTCAAGTGAGTTGAATTGCCGTATTGAAATCTATCAATTGGAAACTACCACACTCGGACTTGCGAACTGCTAATAGAATTGATCATTGGAGCTGCAGTGAATGTGCGTGTCAGTTGAGAAAAAATAATCAGAGACTTTAAAACAAATAAATAAATTACTGTACTATTCTTTTAAGCTTTTTATCCATGTAATAAAAATCTATAACTATCAAGCTTTAACGACTTTCCATCCATCGTTCCATTTAGTCATCAACCCATCTCAAATCCATCTCTAAAGGTCCAAACAACCGAATTGATTATTTTCATGCATAAGGATGCTAACTTACCTAACATAAAACCTTTTTTTATTTTAGAAAGGTTTAAGTCGGACGAGAATAATATTCTATAACTAATAATTCATTTATTTTCAAGCCAATATTAACACATCTAACATGTCTCACGCAATCTCCAAGCCCAAAATTACCTAACATTAATATCAATTTAGGGTCAAAATTCCGTTATAAACAATTCAATCATCACAAAGCAAAAGGGACATCCGAAGAAAGAAATCAAACAAAACTAATAAAGAAAGAAAATCGGACCACCCATTCAAAACGGCACACCTGCATCCCACCATTTCCTCTCTCTAACCACCCTCTCATTTCCCGCCACGTGTCCCCCTCACTGTACGGGCAAGCTGATAAGGACAAGGAAATGGCAGAATGTTGCTGCTGTAAGGCGAAAAGGAATCACACCGAGAAGGGCCTTTTTTGTTGCGTACTCTGCAGATCAGAAACGGTTTTTGCTTCCTTCGGATTATCTTAAAATTGTCAGAGAGCTGCTTAAACTGGCAGAAGAGGAGTTATGGATTGTCCAGCAATGGGCCTTTCAAGTTGCTTTGACCATCCTTTCTTCAACATTTTTTCCTCAATTTCAGCATAAACATTCAATAATGCCTCGTAACATATTTGCATGTATTCTGGAAGTTGGTCCATGCTTACAGTTTGTACATGTGTGCGTCTTTTAATGTCCCACCTGAAAATTAAGCATCCAAGTTTTTATTGCATTCTGAATGTTATTTGTCTCTTAATTATTACTAAAAAAAAAAAAAAAACACACATAATGGAGCTGTTTTCTTGCATCAGACCTGTCAATTGCTTCTGTAAAAAGTTTCAGTTCTTCAAGGGTGCCATAAACATCATAGATGTCATCTACAATCGATGTCATGGCTATTACTTTGGTGAGTATTTTCCTAGCAAGGGAGTAATGAGGCTCAAAATATACGCCTACTATCCAAAAGTAGCACTCGACCACTCTGTCCCTTGCGAAAGGTAGCTTTCTGGCAAAGTCCAAACCCTTCCACCACCTGAAACAATTAATATATTGAGTGATACTCCTACCTGGACAAATAAATAGCTCGACGTACGAGTAAAATCCTTAACAAAAAAACGGACAACTTGCAGAAATAGGATTACGCAACTTGCAGAAATACGAAAGCTAAAGAGGATCAACAGTAGGCACCTCCCAAAAGAAAAGCACAGACATCAACGGACAAACAGCAGTATTTTCCCAAGATTTTCTTTTTACATAAATATTTGGATACAAGTAATTAATCACCTTGTAATTTCTGCAAGCTCCTCCTTATGTAATTCTTGCACGAGATTGAAATTCAACTTTGCAAGCCTTAGTAACGTTTTGTTACATGAAGGTTCATCCTGATAGAAAGAGATGTAGCGCCTGCTCTCTAGTCTTGGAACGCCTCTTTGGATGGGCTGCTTTAGGGCATGAGAAACTTGTGCCGATAGTGGACATTTAGACAAGCTGTCATGCAGGGACTTGAGGTAGTTGGTTGTGAAAACAAGGGCCTCATCTAGAATATCTTCTCCATGCACCGCTAGATGTGCTGCTTCGTAGAGGCATAGGATGCCTCGAACATCAATGGATTGCTTGAAACAACCTTCGTCATCTTTGAACTTCTTGAATGTATCTGAAAACCATCAAAGAAATGAACTTGAGTTTTTTTTTTTTTTTTAATTAAGAACCTCGAAACTTTTATGATGATTGCGTTATGCGCCTTTGTTATAACAAGTAGCCATATAGTAATTACCACATGAAACATTGTAGCCATGTTGTCTTAGCAGTCGAAAACGAAGAGCAATGTTGTAAAGGTTATCATCTTCCGTATCGATATGATTATTGTGTATATGATGTAGTGCTTCTTCTATCTCAGTTTCGAAGTGGTAAGCCACACCAAGGCGCTGGATTGCATCTATAAGGTCCAGCCGTTTTGATGAATAACTAGCAGTGGCCAATAGTTCCCTCTTAATTTGTTCCCTCAGCTTTTCAATCTCTGGCAGTTCAAGTGCTTTATACACCTGCATTAATTCACACAATAAACAAATGAGCTACTGAAAAAAAAAAAGTTAGATATATATGTATTCATAGTATTGTGTTTTGCATGCAATGACCTTGTCTTTGGGGATGTAGGAAATGAATTGATCGCCCCAAATGCTTGGATGAAAATTGGCTGTCCGGCGAATAATGTCATGATGAGCTTTGGGAGTCTCGGTTACAACAGCTTGAGAGACATTGGTAGACATGTTGCTTTGGCAAGGACGGTCAATAGATTCGAAATTTTTTTATCGGTTAAGGAAATGAAGCAGTGTACAACAGCTGCATAAATCAGATGTATTTATAGGCAGCTGAATATTAATGCACGTGTTAAACATGATTGTTGTTGTTGTATGGACAGGGGCTAGCCATTGAACA
Source organism: Dovyalis caffra (assembly GCA_963924115.1). NCBI lineage: Eukaryota > Viridiplantae > Streptophyta > Magnoliopsida > Malpighiales > Salicaceae > Dovyalis > Dovyalis caffra. The sequence goes on along the minus strand of CAWUPB010000233.1, from coordinate 1,142 downwards.
TTGTCTTTACAAAAAAGAAAAACCATAAGTATGGAATTTTAATAAAGCTATTGAATATAATACAAGGCTTACTAGCTTTCAAAAGTTGACACCCAAAATATTATAATTAATTACTCCTGGATTGTGGTGGTTAGGAGGGCAAAAAGGTGAACATGTCCCTTGTATTTTTCCCCTTTTTACTTGCACCTTGTGTTCGTAATCCAAGACTATTTAATATAGTAATGCATATGGGCTTTGGGGTGAAATGGAGAGGTTAGATTACTTGGTGGATTTCTACCGTGAGTTTGCACAACTAAACTGCATGCCCCTGCGGCTCCGAGTGGTTGTTTTTTTTTTTTTTAGATCTCTTCTTGAATTGATTCGGTTTCTAAGCTGCATTCGTGTGTAGACAAGATTAATCTGAGTGCTGAAGCTTGAAAATACATAAACATAGCAAAGACTATCTCTGATGGCATTTTTGTAATTTGATTGGCTTTCTAGGGCATTTACAAGTTCAGTTTTGACACATGTTCATTTTGTTCTTTGTTGTTTGCACAAATTAATTATCAAGCCTCCTACTTGAATTATGTCACATTTCACACCTAGCCGTAGAGAGAGGAGACATGATGTAGAAGAGAGAAAACCTCAACAAGCTCCATTTTAGCCACAAAATCACCTATCTTAGTGTCAATATGTTGGTTTGGCAATGGGAGTTGCTTGGTGGTGGTGTGAAGCAATAAAATTATTGATTGAGATCCAAAATATAATTAAGCTTTTTTAATTTTATTTGACTTTTTTATGTTTTTAGGATGCATTAAAATATGTTTTGAGGTTAAAATGATTTTCAAAAGTTGTTAGAACAATTTTACTATGTTTGAGAGCAAATAAAAAAAATAAATAAAAATTGTACTTTACGGCCAAAACTAACAACCCATATTCTGGTCATTAGAAATTGCATGGCCGAATAAATACATATTCAATAACAATGTGTTTTTTATTTTTTAACATATTAAAAGACTAGACACACAGATTTAGTCGGACTTGAAAAGACCAAACATGCTCAACTCAGTGCTTGGCAAGCTAAAGCATATTTGGATTATTTGATTATTATTACTAAAATATAATCTAACTCTTATTTGAATTATTTGAAAAGACAAAAAATT